>JAZKJV010005932.1:0-499189 GCA_037367405.1 Ottelia alismoides | reverse complement strand
TTACCTTTTGAGATCATGACGGACGCCTCTGATTATGTTGTTGGGGCTGTGTTGGGACAAAGAAGAGAGGGCATCCCTTTTGCAATTCACTACGCAAGCAAAGTGCTTGATTTTGCTCAGCGTAACTATACAGTTACGGAAAAGGAAACGCTTGCGGTAGTGTTTGCCTTGGACAAATTCAGATCTCACCTAATTGGATCCAAGGTAACTGTGTTCACTGACCATACGACACTACGGTATTTGATGGAGAAGAAGGATGCGAAGGCGCGTCTTCTTCGATGGATTTTACTTATCCAGGAGTTTGATTTGGACATCCGTGATAAACCTGGAAAGAAGAATGTAGTGGCCGATCATCTTTCTCATCTCGAAGATCTTAATACTTCCGAGGTTTCACCAATTCGAGACTCCTTCCCTGACGAGTCGATTTTTGTTATCGACTCACTCCCGTGGTACGCCAATATCGTGAATTATCTTGTCTCCAAGAAAGTTCCCGAAGATTGGCCCAAGAACCAAATCGACCGACTAAAGTCGGACGCTAGACACTACCATTGGGAGGATCCGATCATTTTCTTCGAAGGACCGGATTGTGTCTGAGACGGTGTATTCCTCAGGAGGAATACCAGAGTGTCCTTTCTTTATGCCACAACTTGGAGGCAGGAGGACACCACTCCGGGAAGAGGACCGCATGGAAGGTACTTCAGTGTGGCTTCTACTGGCCGACTCTGTTTCGCGATGCCACCGCCTTCGCGAAGTCGTGCCCAGTTTGCCAGAGAATGGGAGGAACCGTTGGTTCCAAGGATGAGATGCCAATGCAGCCGGTCATCATTTGTGATGTCTTTGACGCCTGGGGCATTGATTTCATGGGCCCATTCCCTGTCAGCCACGGGTTCGAATATATCCTTCTTGGGGTAGACTATCTGTCCAGATGGGTGGAGGCTATCCCGACCCGAGCCGCAGACAGCAGGACTGTCTGCAAATTCATCAGAGAGCACATAATCTCTAGGTTCGGGATCCCCAAAATGATGATATCAGACGGGGGTAGCCACTTTGTGAATCGGGAAGCGAAGAAACTCCTGAAGGATTACAGCATTGCACACCGTGTCGCGAGTCCTTACCACCCATAAACCAATGGTATGACTGAGGTGTCAAATAGGGAGGTGAAAACCATATTGCAGAAGCTTGTCCGCCCAGACAGGAAGGACTGGTCTCAGATCTTGGATCAAGTCCTCTGGGCGTATAGGACAGCTTACAAGACACCATTAGGCACCTCCCCATTCCGAATGGTATTCGGAAAGCCGTGCCACTTGCCCGCAGAGTTAGTGCACAAGTCAGAATGGACAATCAAGAAGGTCAATTGGAACACACACATGGGTCAGAGGCAGACAAACATGGATCTGAATGAGCTTGTGGAAGTCAGAAACCGCGCATACGACAACAGTTTGGTGTACAAGGACAACGTGAAGCGTTGGCATGATAGATATATCAGACGAAAGACCTTTGTTCCTGGACAGAAGGTATGGTTGTTCAATGCTAGGCTGAAGATTTTCCAAGGCAAGTTGAAGTCTAAGTGGACAGGCCCATTTGTCGTCCGTACGGTGCATGATAGTGGATGTGTCGAGATCTCAGATCTTGCAGATGACGCACCGACATTCCTAGTGAATGGACAGCTGTTGAAGCACTTCGTCGAATCCAATGAGCAGTTAGTCCATGTTGAGGAGATTGTATTCATGCGCGAGACAGATACAACAGATACACCTCAAGCCGCGTATGAGACCTTGCAGCAGTGAACTCCAGCCATCCGCAGCATCTCGAAAGATTCAGACCGACTCATCTGTATATATCATTCTTCTTGTACATCTTATACTCTCTCTTACACGACTTTAGTGAACCATCCCTGCCTCATTAGATCACTATCCTGGACTATACTTAGGATAACCAGATCCTAAGTATAGGGGGGAGGGGTTACCTGAGTCAGTTCACTGTACATCCTCCAGATCACATTGGTCCTCATTGATTAACACGAAAATCGATGGTCTTAAGTTCCACACAAGGCGGGAACTCAGTCGCTGAATCGACCACACGAAATTTGGATTAAAACAACAATTAACCCACGACAAATATATCAAGCAATGAAAGTAAATGTGCGGAGTTAAAATTTATTATAACTCTACAACAAGATGTGTATAGGTGGCAAGTATGTGTAGAGGTCGAACACAGGGAGCAGACAGGTAGATCGGGGCACAAGTGCACAAAAATGTGTGTGTGTGATCAAATTGTCTATTAATGCTAATTTTTGTGGGTTTTTAATTTTATATTTTTTTTATTTAATTTTTAATTTTATATTTTTGTATTTTGATTTTTAATTTACTGATTTTTATTTTCTTTTTATATTTTATATTTTTTTTAATTTCTTTTTCAATATTGGGAAATAAGGACAATGTAATAAAAGGGAGAAAGAGATATTTATAAAAATAGATAAAAAATGTTCAAAAATTAGCAAATAAAGTCTTTTTGGTCTTTTTATACTTTTTACTGTTTTTGTGATTTTTGGGGATTTTTCAAGGTGTTTTTGGTATTTTTAAATACTGAAATAAGAGAAAACAGTGGAAAATATGCTGGCTGTGAACAAAATGAGAATTAAAATTAGCATACAGCAACCAAAATTTTTCACACTATTTTACAAATAATGAGAACAAAATATAGAGCAAACAGGAACTGAGCTTGTGTTTTTTTGGAGTTTTCTACAATTTTATATATTTTTTTGAAGTTTTTGAGTCTTTTTGAATTTTTAAGGTTTTTCTTTTGAGATTTTTAGTGATTTTTGGACTGACACTAAAATAGGATAAAATAGACACTAGGGAATTTTTTTGGAATTTTCAAAACGTTTTTATAATTTTTAGGGATTTTATAATGCAAACAGTGCTGAAAATAGATGTTTTTGATTTTTAATAAATATAAAAATGCGGTAATTATGAAAAATAAAAATATGCCGTGATAATATGATGCAACAGGAGCTTAATGCAATTTTTGGAGATTTTTTTGGGATTTATAGATGCATGCGTAAAATACAAGAAGCATTCATGCTTGCAGGGGCATTTATGTAATATAATGAAAGTTGCAGGGCCAAAATGTAAATATCTCAGAAAGTTACAACTATTTGACAAAATTCGCGGACTTAATACCAATAACCCAAACCTGCAAGGTGCAATTTGCAAAACGCCAAGGCGCACGTGGCTTGCACGCGCGCCTGGCGAGGACGAATTCGCAATTATCAAAAGCGCTGGGGCTTCAATGCAAAATTCTAAAAGTTTATATACTACAGCCTTTTGTTCTAGGACTGAAAGAAAATACCCAAAAACACCGGGGGGAACCCCTGCAAAAACCCCAACGCCACGTGCTGCGCACGCGCCTGGCGAGGGCTTCCACACAATTACACAAAAATCCGGGGTAATTCCGCAAATGTCACAAAAAGCTACAGCAGCCTACGAAAGATTTAGAACTATATATATAATATCAAAAATGGCTGGGTGTGTTTGCAAAATACCCAACTCAAGAGGCTGATCGAACGGAGGAGGCGCATCCACTTAGGACACGTGTCGGCACCGCGTAGCCCGATGCCTCTTCGATGCCTGCGGCCTGGATTAAAAGATCTGATCTTGATGGACGGCCCAGGCGCACTTGATCTGACGGTGGAGGTCGGTTCTGTAGCACCACAGCAATCGGACGGCAAGAGGCGGCGTTGGAAGAACAGGACGGTTCCCTCGCCGGAGCGAGTTACCCCAGCCCCCGATCTTCCTTCCCCGCGGCGTAATGGAGCTCCCAAAAGGTCCGTGCGTGCTCCCGCGCCCCCGAAGGAACTCCCAGGTGGTCTGAACGAGGCCGAAGACCAACGAATGGTCTCGGCGAGTTGAAGCTCCTCCGATGAACTGGGCGTTTCTTGAGCAAAATCGAGGCACGCTTGCCTCTCCTGGAACCTGCAATCGGCAACAAAAACACAGCAGCAAAGGAAGTGCAAGCTCCAGCGCGACGCGGGTTGGTGGATGGCGGTGTATGGCAAAAATGGCACTCGCCGGAGCAAGCTCCGGCGAGGGGGGGTATATGGCGGCGAATGAACCCCGAAATCGACGAATAAGGAGACAAAATTAATCCTAACACTATATCTAACCTACAGCATAAAAAAACAAAGAAACAGAAACGAGAACCACCTCTATTGGTTGGAAACCAAGAGGAATGGGTACCTCACGGCCGCGTGGCCGGAGATGGGTTGGAGCCGGCCAAATGACCACACCAAGGACCGCCGTGGACGGCTGGAGACCTGCCTGTCACTCAGATCTATCCGGAGCACTTCCCAGGGGTCAGAAGCAAGGTCAAAAGGGGTTCAAAGGTTGGAGGGAGTTTTGGGTGGTCTTTTGAAAGATGGCTCTGGAGCGACTTTCGAGGAGGCGTATCTTGCGAATCTCAACTCCAATCCTCGAGGTAAAGGCTAGGCGTGAAAGATCATATGTCGAGGAGAAAAAGTGATGAAGACCGCATCATGAAATGGTGTAAGGATCGTCCCCCAAAAAGGGGCGAAAATCAAGAAAAAACCATTCTGACAACAGCCCAGAGGGTGGTCAGACAGTTGACCCGTGGTCAACTGTCTAGACCTCCTGATTGGTCCACGTGGACCAATCAGGAAAAAACCTCTAAAAAATCATTTAAAAATAGTAAATAACATTATTTTATTTAGGTTATAAAATAAAAAGTGCTTATAAATTTATGTAGTATTTTATTATTATTTTTAATTATTTTTAGGAGGTATATTTTTACAAGTTTGCATTTATACCCTTATAGGTATCTATATCTATGTATTTAAGTATTCTATTTTTATTTAGATATTTTTAAGTTATTTATTTTTGGTTATTATTTTCTAAAATTATAAAATACTTTATATACGCAAATATATTTTTATTTTAATTTTCTGATATATTTTATACACTTAATAAAATGAAAGTGTTATTTGTATAGGTATAGATACATGTATTATACCTATGTATTATAATATATACAAGTATTTTTATTTGGGTTTTATTTATGCTTTTATTCTGATTTTAATGTACATAATTATTATAAGTATTATTTACAACATTATAAAAATATAAAAATATAAAAATAATGAATAAATAATAAATTGAATATTTTGATATATGCATGTATACAATAGGGGTCCAAAAGTCAACTTTCAAACCGTAGCTCCGCCAAATGCGAAACCACCGTCATTAAATAGCTTATTTTCTTCTATATACAATTAAAGGTGAGTACGCTGCATTTGGAGTTTTTATTTGTGAGATACGGGTCTGGGAAGTTGGCATTCGGGATTCTTATTCAGACCATAACTTTTTATCTGTACATTATTTTTCTGTGAAATCAATTTTGTATTTTTCTTTATTAATTTATCTACAACTTTCATGTACAAAGTTTCTTTATTTTATGTATAAAAAGTGGAACCAAAAATAGGTCCCAAAATGAATAAAGAATGAATAGAATGTATAGGTATTTTATCTGTGTTTTGGCCCTTATCTCCCCCTACTTTATTCCTTGTCGACCTATTCATCAAGATGCCTAGGTCTCGGGGTTTCGGGTCATAAAATATTTACAATATTTTATTCTTTTTCTTTTCTTTTCTTTATTCTATAATTTTGGCTTTTAAAAACCGTATTTTATACAATATATACAAGACAATGCATGGATGATAAAATGCATGAATTAGCTCTATTTACACGCATTTACTAGGGTTTTTAAGGCCAAAATGATAGAATAAAGATGATGAAACGTGGCTTCATCACTCATACTCATTTCTTACCTATACTTAGGCTGACCTAAGCCTAAGTATAGGGGGGACCGATGCCCGCATTGATACTCATCCACTACCTATCTCTCCCTCGCCCGCCCCATTTCTGATCTTCTTTTACACTTAGGCTGCCAGAGCCTAAGTATAGGGGGCAGGACGACTTCTATACTCTTGTAATTTTAGCTCTCCTACGCTTAGCCCGAGCTATGTCTTTTTGGTCGCTTTTCGTGCTCTGAGGACATAGCACACGCTAAGTATAGGGGGCGTATATATATTACATATATACTTTACCCATAGCTCGTACTTTGCGTATTTTCGCGTATTTTTGTATATATTATGCAATAAGTACGGTGGGTAAAAATTGAAATATATATATATATATATATATATATAATAAATATTTTACTTGCATAAAACAAAAATAATACTCCTGTAAAATATGTATATTATTACAAACTAAAGATTGTTGTATAATAGAAAATAAAATGAAAAAAATTGAAAATAAAGGCTTCTTGTTTAAACCTTGCATACCATCTCTGCATCCAAAAAGAGTCTTGCATGACACCTCATCGGCATACTTTGCATAGGCAAAGTGAAAAGCTAGTGGGTTCTGAACTAAGTTATGAGCAGTTATTGAGGATGGAATTGATTTGACCTTAATCCACCTAATTTCAGAGGAACCTTATAGGAACTGGAGTTAAGATTTTTCAGGTCAGGTGACTTAATTCTTTAAGTCTGCAAGTCTATGTTCATATGTCATCTTGACGAGCCTGAGTAGAGCACTTAACAATACACACATGACTCTTAGAGACAATGGCTTGACGTGCACCAGCACTTTACACATGGCTCTCTATGGATGAGGTGATGAGGAGGCAGTTTCCTTAGGCTTGGGGTAGCATATGAGGGTAGTACTTCTAGGCGGAACCTCTCTTCTTCTTCTAGTGAAGGAAGTGCGTCTCAACTTGGCCTAGTGGTGATGAAGGCTAAAGATAGAAGCCGTGGGTTGCAATAAAGCTTCAAAAGAGGGATAGTCTACTGGCTCAAGAGGAAATTTCTTGTATATATGTTGCACCATGTAGATATGTTGTACAAAGGCATTTGAAAAAAAAATGCCAAAAAGAACTCCAAAAAAGTGGTGGGTCGGATTGAAAATTTAATAACCCCACCGGAGTATATGTAGTCAAGAAAAGCAAAAGCTTATGGTCCCCATGTTACACCTCATGAAGCTTGCAGCGGGAGACTTAGCTACACTGGCTGAGCTCCCAAAAGTCTATACTTCTTCCCCCTCTTCTTGAGCCGGTTGCACTTGAACTTAGAAGGGAATACCCCGCTTCTCGAGGAAAGAGTTGCTAGACCGAGGCATTAGAGTTACCAGGTTGGGGGAGGTTGTGTCTTTGTTACTTCTAAGGTGGGGAGTCATATATCACTTACACTGCATGAAAAGATTCATGGTCATTAGAGTTTGTGTATGTAGACTTGTTCTGATCAGGTGTGTTGAGGAGTCTTGAATAGAAGACTTGTGGAGCTTGAAGTCTGTTAAGTCTTAAACTCAGATCCCAATAAGGTTCCGACACATAATTAATCCAAAGGTCGAGTCAAGTTCTATTTTTAACTTTTGTTCATGACCTTGGTATAGAACCCAAAATCATTTCACTTCTGCATTTCATTTAGTTGCTCGGGGACGAGCAAAGTTTAAGTATAGGGGGTTGATGAATCTGTGATTCATCACTTCAAAAGTCAAAAATAGAGCCTTGTTCCCGAGTAAATAGAGGCATATTTCCCTTTATAATGCATAAATAGCATTCATTCATACATACATAATACATTCATTTTAGCAGCCCATTTGCATTCAAATAAGAAGCCAAAACCCCTTGTAAAATATCCACTCACTAAAATAACCTCTTCCTTATACTATGTACTCCTTAGTTGATAATATAGGGAAGAATGCCAAATATCCCCCTTGTAAATCAGTCAATAAAGCCCTAGAACCCCTGTATACTAAAATGCACATAATCCCTCATACAAACTCCGAACTAGGTCTACTTACTCTTAGAATGCTACACATTAAAAGACCTTTAAAATGAGACTAATTTCATCCAATTTGGAGCTCGTATGAGAAAGTTGGGTTTTTGGGCCACCTTGTATACTACATATATGTATATTTGTATTTTTGTAATTATGTATGACATTTGACCTCATCTCCGTCTTTGGTCAACATGAAACTTGTAGATCTCATCGAGATCTACAACTTTCATGTTTTGAGTTTTTCCAAATTCGGCCCCCTCTTCTCTCTACACATTCATTTTCGTCCAGCCATTCACAGCAGGCCACGTGGCGCCCTCTGGTTGCGCCACGCGGCCCGCTCCCCTTGCCTCATCCACCTCATCTTCCAGCCGTTGGATCTCCTCCTGAGATCCCACGGCTCCAGGTGTTCCACGCACGCCCCATTGCCTGAGCCGTCAGATCATCTCCTGCCTTCATCATCACCGTTCATAAGCGCCTTAAGCAGAGCTCGCCACGTGTCAAATCCTCAACCCTTTGATCGACCTCTGCCTTTCCATCTGAGCCGCGTTTTCCGCCTTTTCTTCTCAACCGCTTGATCAACCCTAACTGCTCATCATCGCCGCTCGCTAGCGCTTCGCCCGTAGCTCGCCACGTGGTTCAACCGCAACCCATCATCACCGCGCCCCGATCTAATCCTACCCAACCATTACCTCTTCGATCACCACCGTTGGATCACAAGATCCAACCGTGGAGACTTCGTCTCCTACCTTCGGGCCCCCTCTCTCCCACGATCTCGATCTTGCACGAGACGTCGTCCCCTTTCTATTTTCGTCTCCACCTCATCCACCCTCTCCGACCGCCAACACCACCACGATGGAGACCACTCCTCCCTCACCCTCGCCAGCTCCCTCTCTCCCCACGACTCCCACCAGAGTCGCCCCACGTCGACCACAAACCTCACCTCGTCACCAGCCAACCCATCACCTTCATCCTATAAATCATCGCCCTCCGGCCACTGTCACAACCATCCGCCACTCCAGAGAGCTTCCCTGAGCTCCGAGCCTCCTATTGGTGACAGCAATTTGACGATTCGTTGAGCGAAGAAGGGATTCTTCTCCGGCGAGATCCACGGCACCTCCGCCGTGTCGCAGCCGCTACTCCGCGATGCTGCACGAGCTCGGGACACCACCGATCCCTCGAGCGACGACCTGGAACCCGAAAAGGAAGTCCAATCCCCAGGTGAACCCCTCCATCCATCTCCGATCTTGGATTCCTTTTTCTTCACATTTTCTCGCATTTTTATTCGCCGCCTACGGTCACCTTCTCGCCTCCATTCCATCCCGCCGAGCTTCGCGTCGAAGCTCTCATCTTCGCGGCCACATCTACGCCCGCCGACGACGCACTGCATCCTCCATCAGATGCAGCTCCGCCACTTGGCCGGAGCACCATCGCTAACCCACCTCAGTATCCCTTAGGCCTCTCCGATCACCGTCACTTCTCCACAAGCACACGCACGAGCTCCGGCTCTACCTCTAACATCTGCAGGAGCACCTCTGTTCACTGAACGGAAGCTTGCCGGAGACGACTTCGAGCTTCGTCGCCAGCAACCTCCGACGGCCCTCTCCAGCTCCTGGGACCATCAGCGCCTTCGCCACATCGCCACGCTCCTACTGGGATATCTCCGACACCTCGGAGAGCTTCATCGGCATCTGGAGGAACGGGCGGAGCTCACGCCACCTCGTCGGAGTCCAGCCATCTCCTCTGCAGGCGGCGGAGGCCCGTTGAAGGAGAAGCTCCAGCTGCCGTTCGATCACCTTGATCGAACGGTAGACTTCGTGCCACGTCGCCCCTCAGCCGTGCTTCACCAGTACCGTTGGATCCTTCCGGATCGAACGACGCTTAGCCCTCCACGTCATCGACATCTGGAGCAACCAGGAGCCGTCAGATCAATGTAGATCTGACGATCTTTGATCAAGCCACGCGTCAGCACCGACACCCCTTGGATCAATCTTGATCCAAGGGACCTCAGCGAGCCACATCGCCATCTTCATCGACGCCCAGATCACCGTGGGATCAAGCTTGATCCAACGATCCTTATCGAGCCACGCAGAAAGAGTCCGAGCCTCTTCCCCGAACCTAGGCTCGGACAGCCCGAAGCTTCTCCGAGCCTCACTCCAGACCTCCAGAAGCGCCGAGCCTAGCCCTGAGCCTCCGCAGCCATCCGAGCCTAGGCCGCCCACGTGAGGAGCACGTGCGGCCTGGGAATTTTGCACAGAGGCCCCCGGGACTTTCCATATTTGCAAAAAGGTCCCTGTGAAGCTGAGCCCACGTGAGGAGCACGTGCCTGTGGGAGAAATTGCACTCGAGTCCCCAACATTATAGGTAATTGCATTTTAGTCCCTGTCCGCATATTTGCTTATTGTATTTTTATTTTCCTGTATTGCATTTATACCCTTGTGTTTGCACGCATCCCTAGGTTGCATTTTACATCATTTTGCAAATCTAAAAATTGCATTTTGTTGAGAAACTTGTCCTCTGTCTATTGGTCCACATGTCACATTTTTGTAATTTCAGTAGAATTATTAATGAATTAATTGGTGCATTTTTGACATATTTTTCCCAGTGACACCTTTTGATTTGTAGTTAAATCTCTGTGCTTCCAAAAATCATCAAAAATTCACAGTAGCTTAAGGACAGTATTCTTAACATACCATAAAAATTTCATGTCATTTGCACACAATCGAGGCCTAAATAAATTGTTGAGTGATTTTCTTATTTAAATTTTAATTAATTCATTTCACATTGAAATTCAGATCTTTCAATTTTCCTGGATCCCTTATCATTTTTGCTATCTAGGATAATTTTAGTTTCTGAAAAAATTGTGGTTTGTTATTTATTAAAAATTAAATATTGAAAATCACCCTGTCTGCATATTTAATTCCCAGTAAATCCATTTAGTGTCTGAAAAATCCAAAAAAATTAGGGTACCTCATTTTCATCATAATTAATCATCTGGCCAATTTTTAGAATTTTTGGACTTCATTTGATATCTTAATTAAATTAAACGTTCATTTGTCCTGCGTTTTTGCATAAGTCTGCATAGAAATTGAAAAAGAAAAAAAAGTAATTCTCCGAAAATCACACACTTGGATACTTGCTTAAAATTCACCTAAGGAGACAGATGCCTCCCTGAGATCGACCTTGGACTTCACCAAGTAAAAAAATTTGCCGCTTGAAATTAACTTGAATCTAATTAAAGTGGTTTTTGACTAGACTCTCGTATCCGACTGCAACGAACACTTAAACTTAATTTGGACTATTAATTTGACCGAATTAACATAGGGTGCGGGGCGGGCTATCAGATCTCGAATGGGAGTGATTAATTGGGTGGCTAAAGGACAAGAGCCTGCACAACTGAATTCTTGAGAGTCTCGAATGATGAAAGACACTTATTATATACAAGAAACTTGGTGTCTTTTGTGAGCAAATCAATGAGCAGACGAGAAATACGAATGAATTCTTGTATGAAAAGTTGGTAGAAACCAACAAGCCTCAGAAAAGACCGCAACCGTCTTATAGTGGACGGTGGATTGAGCTTCTTGATGATATACACCTTAGTCGGATCAACCTTCATGCACGTGTTGGAGATGATGTGACCAATTACCATCCCTTAAGTCATCATGAAATAACTCTTCTCCCAAGATAAGACAAGGTTGACCTCAATACAACGTTGAAGTACTCAGTATAGGTACTCAAGAGAAGCATCAAATCCATCGCCATAGACCAAAAGGTCATCCATGAAGACCTCTAAATAGTCACCTACCATGTCCGGGAAAAAGGAAAGCATGCACCTTTGGAATGTAGCTAGGGCATTACATAATCCAAATAGCATCTGTCTAAAAGCATACGTTCCAAACGGACAGGTGAATGTCGTTTTCTCCTAATCTTCGAGAACTATGGCCACCTGATTATATCCTGAATAGCTATCAAGGAAACAATAGTGACTCTTACTAGATAACCTCTCACTAATCTAATCAATAAATGGAAGTGCGAAGTGAACCTTCTTGGGGCCTGATTCAATCGTTTGTAGACGGCATAGACCCACCAAGAAGTGGGTACTCAGGTAGCGATCTCCTCTCCAAACTCACTCACAACTACAGTGATACCCGTCTTCTTGGGTACCACATGTAGTGGACGGACCCATTTGGAGTCGGAGATGGGGTAGATAAAATCGACGCTCCACCACTTAGAAATTTCCTTCATGACTACATCTCGAAGATTCAGGTTCAGCTTGCACTGAAACTCACGCAATGGCTTGGCGTCATCCTCGAGACACAGTAAATAATCATTCAAATCATGCCAATCGAAATGTATGTATGAGTCTGAGGGAACTGAATCTAAACCATAAGAAATATAATCTACATCACGAACCAGATCAGAATTATCAGCCTCTAATGTGTCATGTGCCATAAGCGTGCTCTCCGAACTCTCATTTGTTGGAATCTGTGCATTAGCAGACTCTGAAGGTGTGACAAGAGCTTGTGAAATCAAATCTTCCCAAATTGGATCATCATCCGTGATCACAAAATCACACTCATGGTAGACATCTGGCTCTGAGTCTGTCTTCTGCTCTGAACTCTGCTTTGAGCAAGATGAATCTCTAGATCTCAATTCCTTAATCGTATCTATTTGTATACTCTCACCATCTACGTGAATGTATACCTTCCTGCATCATGGTCGGACACTACCTTGGCTGTGGCCAAGAAGGGTTGTCCTAGAATGATGGGGGTATTGGTCACACATTCAGAGATCTCCATCTCCAACACAACAAAGTCTATGGGGAATTTCTGGTCCTGAATTATGACGACAATGTCCTTAAGTAACCCCTTTGGCCTCTTGACTGATCTGTCTACAAACTGGATAATTGTCTTGCTCTGTCTAAGAGGGCCAAAATCGAAACGGTAAAGTAAGGCTACGAAAAGAAGGTTAATAGAACATACATTGTCTAATAGAGTGGATCAAACTGTTGCTCATGGATATGGCATCTGATATATGGAGCCCTGCATCCGGTCCCTTGGCTGGAAATCAGTTCTGGATGGCGAAGCAAGTGGCACGAGTGAGCACATGGATTTCTTCATTGTGGTTACGCCTCCTATTCCTACGGATGGTGGTATTCTCTCTGATATTCTTTTGGAAGGGAGGGATGTGCTCTAGTACCTCATGTAGGGTTAGCTAGATATAAAATCTATCTATCATCTCCTCGCTTAACTTTATTTGTTGTCTCATTTTGGGTTTTCTGGTTTTTCATCCTTCCCTAAGCGGAGTGCTTGAGGGAAGGGTGTTGGAAATGCGAGCCCACGGCGAGCCATTATGCAATAAATGTTATTGCATATATCATTCCCTAATCTGAAATGAAGAATGAATAATTTGCATAATAGGTCCCTTAGTACAATTAGGGTTATGTACTATGGCCATCTTAATAATCATACAACTGTTGATTCAACTTTTGAATCATAGAGGTTGGTGCTTGGATAAATATCTAAAGAGTTAGATTGAGGACTCATCAAGCACCGTCAAATGATTGTTAAGAGATGATCTCCAGCCTGAGTAGGAGATGGCAATCCTTATCTCTTTAGGCTGATATCTGATCGACCTCTTGATGCAGTCCTCTGCATAAGAATAGAGATTCGGAGGTGTCAGATTAGTTAGGTCAAAGAGTTGATTTAACGAGATTGAGATAATTAAAGTCCTATATCGTATGTTGTCATGATACAGGCACGCATCCTCTGACCGAAGACAGATGTGTTACTATATGTCTAAGTATGTACATTTGGCATACCAATAGGTTGATGACCTAACCAAGGTCTATACACCGGCGTGCTGGTGTACATATAAGGGCATATGAGTAATACGATCTCTCAAAGAGATCATACAGGTTCAGTTACTGAACCGGAAGACATGAACTCACTAATGAGATATTGGGAAGAATCAAATTCCATGTGCATGGTCATCTCGCTTTGGAAGCTTGACTGAATTTGTAGGTTTGATATATACTTTTAGTATATGATCAAGACCTAGGTATGATATACGCTTTTGGAAAGTGTATGATTGATACCAACTCCCAATGATCGAATGAGAAACTTAATGATAAAACCATGAAGTAGACAGTATAAAGTTGATCCAATACTTCGGGTTTAATCTGAGTCTTCCAGTATGCAGGATGTATAGGTATTGGGAATACCTGAGGGTGATGTGATCATAAACGATTGTATAACCATGACGCTTCCATTCCTAGGGAGTGATGAAACGGGTCTGGATTTTAGTGACTCCTCTCGGTAGAGAAGTGGTCTGATCTTGGTCCAAGTGTTGGACATTGATCTGAATGTGATTCAGATACAATGAGAAGATTAGATTAACGATCTTGATTTAATCAAGCATCTATGGGAGGCCTGCGATCTAGATTTAAGATATGATCTCAATATCCATGTCACTATACGTGGAACAATACAATCACCCTGTCCTTATCTCCAAGTATCTGAGGAAAGATCGTATTATTCTTGAAGGGTTCGAGAATAATTCCATAAGATCTAAGAAATGAAGAATTGATGATTAAAGTGATTTAATCATCTTGATGTGTGTGGAGATTATCCAATATAATTAAATATGATTTAATTATTATGGATAAGAATAATGTGGATAAGAATAATGTGGATAAGAATATCCAATTATTCATAATATATTATAAATGTGATTTATAATATAGTAGAGAGAGCCAATTGTAATTTATATTAGTTAATTAATTATTATGTGTATTGGATACACATTGTGTAATTAATTGACAATGTAAATTATATGTTGTTTTGGGTTGTGAATATGATTCACAATTTTTTAATGGCAAGATTGCAATATTCTAAAATATAATTGTGAATTATTTTTGAAGAATAAAACCCAACAAAACTTGTTGGAAATAAATAAAGAGATTTCCATGGAGATATGCAATCTCATGACATGTCATGAGATTGCTCTCCTCATGGAAAGCTTGGGCGGCACCCAATTCCAAATAGGAATGAGTGGTCGTCCATATGGAATGTACATGGAGATGTAATCTCCATGTATATTCTCTCCTTATTTATTTGGTGTAATTTTGGATTAATTTGTATTTGATTTTGTCAGATATATTTTCATCTAAATTTGTTGGTTTTACCAACAACAATCTTAGCCATTGGATTGACATAAATCAATCTCATCCATTGATTTTGTATGTCACATGGATTGAGATCCATGGATCCCAAAACTCTATAAATAGAGAGGCATACCATGCTCTCTAAAATATATAGAATATTGGAGGCTCTCTGTCTTCCCTTCTTCTCTATATGCATCAACTCTTTCTCCCTCTACTTGGTGGCCATCCAAAAAACCCTAGAGGAGAGAATTGTCGACGCTCTCACCACCGCGCTGCCGCTTCGACGTTCTTCGGTTCTCCGTCTTCTTGGAGTACTACACTCACGAAGGAGACATTCGATCTCGTGCAACGAGATCAGGAGCAACCACACTTGGATCAACTTCTTGGATTGCGAGGACAACGCGGTTCATCCCCGCGCTCGCAAACGGTCTCACCGACGATCGAACTTGAGACAGGAGGTCTCTTTCTTTAGAGACTTGATCAATCATGCTTCAAGAGGTATTGTATTATACTTGTTGTGATTATAGATGAAACAATCCGAGAATCGTTCTTGGATCATGTGGTTTCATCACATGAAAAATTTTAAATTCCGCTGCTCAGAACAACTAGTACGACTAGTCATTCTTCGTCGTATCCGATACGACGATCACACTTCCATGATGCGATTGAGGATAATTCCATATCCTTCAAGTGATATCAGAGCCTTAGGTCGACGGTTTCGAATAAGATTCGAAAACCGAGGATGACTTGGGTTCGTTAAGGTCGCGAAAGTTGTTTATCGCATTTGATTTCGCAGATCTGTTTAGTAAATAAATGTTTAAGCACGAATTATTTACCTTAGATTTTGTTCCCCATTAAATAAGTAAACCATAGGATCTGAGTTTACGTAAATCGGATTTCGTATGCTCTAGATATGGTTGTTTTAATGAACATGTATGCACTGTTACGGAAAAGTAGATTTTAACATGGTTAAAGGGTTAATTACTGTTATCATCCACCTCGAAATGCGTGAAACATCACTTGGATTCTGTCCTAAATCAAGTTAACAATCTTTGAAAATTGAGTTTGTCTAATTTGGATTTAAATTGATTGAGATATGTTAATTTTAGTGAGCAGAGGTCACTACTAAAATTGCAGTCTTAATCTAGAACCAAGTGATTGTCAATTAGTGAAATTAATTATTAATTTCATGAAATAATCATGAAAAATATTTGTGAAATATTGGAAGATGATTATTTACATAATTGACTTGGCCTCAACCAATTAATTGATTAGATTTGATCTAAATCTTAACTGGAAACACAATCATCAAACTTGATGCTTGAATAGTGATTGCCATTTAATCAATTAGTGAAATTAAATTGTTTAATTTCCTAGAATAATTGAGCATAAATATTTGTGAAATATTTGATGATAATTATTCCCTTAAATGACATTGTCTTGACCAATAATTGATTAGATCACTAATTGTTACATGATCTACATGATCAACATTCCAACAAACATGTTGCTTGAATAGGACTTGGGATTTGTTTAGCAAATCTCATTATAATGTTAATCAAAAATTGTTTTGATTATTATTATATTATATAATTTCGGTTGAAGAACCGATGATCATCTCAAGTACAAAGTGATTTATTTTGCATTATCCTTTTCCGAGATGGATATGGTGTCTAGTCGGAGAGCATTGGGGTTGCGAGTTGCAACGTATGTGGTCCGTCCCACTCTCGTCGGTACTGGCCATGACAGCGGGTAGGGTTAGTATAATGCTTAAGAAATCATGATGTATTTCTAATTATTAAAATTCAAATTAATATGTATTTGAGATAATACCATAATTCAAGTAACAATAAAATGTTTGTTGGATATTAATTGGATCATTAATTTAATATGATTAGATTGATTGGAATCCAATTAAAATTAAAACACTCTATTATGAATAGAGATGTTATTTTCCTTGGAAGAATTAATCATAATGAATATGATTCATAGTGATTAATTAAAATTTGAATATGATATGGAGGACCAAAAATCACATAAGTGACATCCATGGTCTCCCGTCAAGGCGGAGGGTTCCGTCGCCAGGGATTGTATGTGGGAGACGCCTGTCCGAAGTGACAGCTCCTGTATGCAAGCGCATCTGGATCGGGCTCTTCGCTTCTTGAAAGAGTAAGGACGTATGCGTAGTGACCCCAGTATCGGGTCCTCATATTATTGGGGCGATACTGGATTGCGTATAGCGAGTTGTATTCCTGTTGACGGTTGGTTCAATTAATGACGGGTTAACATTGCCTTAGGGGTGGTGGGCCCGGGTGTTAAAGACCGAATTGGGAGATGCAAGTTGGACTTGCAAGGCGGAATGTGCTCCCGCTTCTTTTTATCCGAGTTGTAGGTTCTCATATTATTGGGATGCAACAAAGATAAGGAAGGAGATCCCAGATCTTGCTTGAGATATAATGGTAAGTATAACTCTTACATTGAAAATGATTAAGGGAATGGACTTTCAGTGTTAACATGGCAAGACAACTTTGATATAAAAATTCCTAAATCAAAGTAAAATGTGTATATATATTTATATAAATTAATGCAAATTTCTTATTTCAGATAATTCTTCATTAAACCCACTCGATGTTATACTCAATAATAATCAGTGAAATATCATGGATTGGATTCATGATCCAGATATTGTACTTGCAGTTGGACTTATAATGTATGTGGTTGCAATGTGCAAGTTTCCTCATAATATTGAGGAATGACAATTAAATAGATAATAGGACTACAACTCTAGGGTTTGTATGTGTCTATAGTTTTGATCTCATCGGATGTACTTTGGAAGTAACATGTCGATGATGATCACAATTGTCAAATAGTCCTTATAAAAATCAATGAAGATATTCTGGCATACATATGTGATCTTGACATTTAATCATGAGTGACATGGTTCTCTGCATTATGCAGAATGGTAGCTCTATAAGAGATGATGTATTCAAAATGTCTGGATACCTACCTGAACCAATGGTTTTAAGAGTATAAATGGATGTAGACATGATGGGTGTCATCATTCTACTGTCTATACTCTAGTCATTCATGAAGCTTCATAATATTCGTATTGTATGAATTTAATGAAGCATGTATAAATGTTGAAATGCTCTTACATTGAATTCTTTTGAATTTAACATAAGAGATCCTTAGTCTTAAGCAATGGTTGTTTATAGATAAAGGGAGCATAGTGGAAGCATGGGTTGGACCCAAGAAAGAAGGAAAGTCAAAGAGTTGACTGGACTTCTGTGACTTCGATATGACATCCAAAGAGTTGGATGAATGCCAAAACTGCAACAAGTTGATGTGTTGATAGTATGACTATCAAGTCTGTCTAGAATCCTTAGAGAAGGACTCGGATAGAGCATCAAAATAATCTACATAAATCATTGAAATTGACTTTCTTATTTGATAAGATAAAGTCAAATAATTGTATCTCAATCTTCTGATGACATTTGCAATAAGTTGCATATGTTTTAGAAGACCAGAAAATTTGATCTTAAGGTCTATAGTTATCCACATGGATATTGATGCAATTGTTGCAACAATCTCTGCTGGATTGATAGACTTGTTAATTTCAGTGGGAGAGCCCTTAGTCTTAGAGAATGTCTCTATGACCTAGATATTAGAATACACTCATTGTTTAATTCTAAATTTTGGAAATAAACATGAATTCTAGAATAGATATATCATAAAGAGTTATGATGGAGATATTCCAGATAGTAATCTAAAATCTTGTGGGCTCTACTGAATTAGAAAATTGATGAATGGTTCATTAAGATTTCTAATACTGAAAATTAAAACCTTTATAAGATCAATTGGAGGATGAGGATCATTTGAAAATGATCTGGCATCAAGTTTTGGACATATGTCTATTGATGAGATCAATGGACTAGTAAGAAATGAAACTTTAGAATGTCTAAAATTTCAAAACTTACATACTTATAAATATTGTATTCAAAAGGGAAAAATGTCCAATACACCCTTCTTTGGGAATGGTATAAGATGTCAAGGTATTTAAGATCTCATACATATTGATGTATGCGGATCATCTATATCATAGTAAACATTATAAATATGTGATATCTGTTGATGATATCACATAAAATGAATTTGATCTAATCTAGGTAGCAAGTACCTGCTAGATAAATTCAAAGAATACCTTATGGAGATAGGAATATCATTTCTATCTCAATCCTCCTAACACACCTTAACTCAATAGAGTTATAGGGAGATACAATTGGATCATATGTGACATGATCTTATCAATGATGAATTTTAGCATAATTATCCCTTAGTTTCCAGGTATATATGTGTAGTAGAGACTACAATATATATCCTTAATAGGATCCCATGCAAGTAAGCTGGAATTGAGCACTAAAGAGTGCTACTTCATTAGGAAAGTAAAGGATGGTGTTGGATACCTACTTTATGAACTTGAGATTCTTAAATATCTCATCTCTGAGAATGTGATTCTTAGAGGTTGAGACTCTTGAGAATCAAGATGAAAATTAAGTGTAGGAACTCAGTTAATCTTGAGAAGATAATGAGTCTCCTGATATTGGAAACTAAAAGGACAATTAAAGATGAAACACTAATACCTCTTCAAATGAGTTTGAGGATGGATTCCATGTGTCAGAGAAATCTGACAATGATCGGATTTCATGTGATAAAATTCCTGAGGATCATAACATGGAAAGATGGATGTTAGCAATAAAGTCTAAAGTAGACTTCGTATACAAGTGTTGTATATGGAACCTCGAGGATCCACCTATATGGGTAAGACCTATAAAGGTGTAAATAGATCTTCAAGAGAAAGGGAACCTGATGAGAAGGTAGAGACCTTCAAAGCACGGTTCGTAGCCATGAGTTACACACCGGAAGAGAAGACATTGCTTGCGATGAGACTTGCTCTTCGGTGACCATGCTTAAAACCATCAGAATATTGCTAACCTTAGCTACACAACTTGACTATTGCATCTTCAAGATGTAAGTTAATATTGCATTCCTCTATGAATACCTCTCTAAGGATATTCACATGAAGTAGCCCCAGGGCTTCATGGTTGAGGAAAGCAAGGTGTGGAAGCTAAGGAATCCATCTATGGACTCAAAATAAGCTTCTTGAAGTTGGATCATAAGATTTGATGAAATTATAAATGTTATGATTTCAGATAGAATCTGGATGAGCCATGTGAAGCTTAGTGGGAGTGCCTTTGTGTTTACCGTGCTAAATGTACATAATATCCTAATCATTTAGAATGATATATGGATGATAATAAGTGTTTTATAGACTGGCTATTCCATATCTTGAAATATGATTTCAAAGATATCTCTTAGATCTTAGTTCTGAAGTTATTCAGAAGCAAAGAGAAGAGGGTAATGGGACTGTCACAATAGTAATACACCTTGGACATATTCCATTCTTGGAAATTCCAAGAAAGGCTTCCTTCCCTTAAGATATGGTACTGACCTATCTAAAGGGATAGCACCTCAAAGAGTTGAGGAAATGAATGCTAGAACTACTTGCCCTTGGGCATCAGTTCTAAGAAGCCGGGTGTGTGCTAGATGTGTACAAAAGCCAGATGGCTGCCATGCAGTGGGAATAGTAAACTGTTACTAATCCTACTATGGAAATAAAACACTTGGTTGCAGTAAATGTAAAATCTTCATAGATGACAAGATTTTTGAGATAGTGATCTCAAAGTCTTATCTTCAAAAACTTAAGACTTTATAGATAGAGATCTAAAAGGTCTTAACCATGGATAACTTAAGAGATAGTGATCTCCAGGAATAAGGGTATTCTGATAAGGATATTGGAAATACTGGTTATGATAAATGTTAAGCTGTAGTGTCAAGGACACTGTAACTAACAAGATTAAGTATTAGTTGCATAAGATGCAACATTCGCATTAGATGCGAGCACTATTACTAGGGATATGCAAGTGCCGTAAAAGGACTTGGCATAGTCTCGCGGGAACAGAGCACTGTTAAGAGAGATCATGTAAGAGAGTTGAAACAAAAATAAATAAAAAATACTGAAAAGAAAAATAAAATAAAATAAAATAAATGTAGGAAAATAATAATAATATGGAAATTATATAGTGATGAGGCTCGAGGGTCAGACTACCCGAATATGTGGAAAACCTAACACTAATTTTCTAGACAAAAAACTAAGATGTTTTCTTCCACGATAATGGAGTCATCTAATAAGTCTAGAAAACTCTCTATTAATTTGTGAAAATTAAGCATTTAAAGATGTGTCGTTTCATTATAGACAGGTAATTGAAATCAATTAGTAGATAACCACTTAATTAATTAATTCAATTCTAATCGAAGTGGTTTTATCATTTATTTATCATGGGCAAGCCCCAGGGTCGAACTCGAGGAGGCAAAGGAACAACCAAGGTTAATGTCTATTAAAGTTCGTGTGTGTTTTCGAAGCGAAATATTTTTGTACTTTTTAATGCAATTTTTGGATGCAAATGCAAATGTGGCAAATTTTAAGGATGAAAATATTAATGTCAAACAAGCAATGTCCAAATACAAAACATGATTGAGAATTTAATTATGCAAAATGAGTGCACTACAACTTTTTGGAATTTTCTGATGCAATATGATTTTTTTATGAATAAAATGGTGTAAATAATGTGAATCTCAATAATTAATTTTAACAAATATTGAACCTTCTTATTTTTAGAAAATAAAATTATCTGAGATATATCAATAAATGAAACATCCTAGAAAAATCCTAAACCCTAAAAAAATGAGTTTAATACTTATTAAAATTTAATTACTCAAATTCGCAAAATGAATTTTACAGATAAATGATGCATGCAAATGGAACTCTTTTCAGACATAATGTAAATAACAATTAATTATACCATCCACGAATTTTGGTAGCTTTTAGAGCCATGATTAATTAATTATGAAATTTTAAGCATAGACTGGCCAAAATATGCAAACTTTCCATAGAATAATAATAATAATAATAATTAATAACTACTTATAATAAAATATAACAAGCATCCTACAATGTAGAGAATTAATTAAGAAACAAAGAGTAAGGCGGCTTGTGGACGGGAGTTGAAGCACGAGAGTTGGGTCAGAGCTTGTAAGTGTTGACGATGGGCTCTAGGTACCGACGCTCCATGCCTTCGAGCTTTGAGGAAGAAGCATTGAAGACGAAGCTTGTTGGAAAGACATATTCCCGGGGAAGATAGCGATGTAGTTCCGACTGAATACGGGGAAAGTTCGGGTCATTGGAGGAGGATCCTAGCTCCATTAGCACCCTCTTGCCGATATCGAAGAGCTCCAAGGTTGGCATTGGAGGTGGGAATTTGATTGTTGGAGCTCTATGGAGGACCTCCTGGAGATGGATTGCATATGCAAGTGGTTGTCGTTGTGTTCTGGAGCTATACTGAGACAGAAGCGGTGGTGGTCAACTCGAAGGTGGTAATGAATACAGTGGAGGAAAGGAACTGGAAGGTAGTCGATCGAAGGTGGTTGAGTGGATTCAAGGGATAAGGTGGTGAGGCTCAACATCAGTGGTGGTAGCGGGTTCGACGATGGCAAAGTGATGCGGTGGTGGCAGGGCTGAACAACAGGATGCTGGAGCCAATGAGAAGCTGGCAGAGCTTGGTCCCGCTGAAACGAGCCCAGCAGGGCTTAGATCTCTCTTGAGAAGAGGAACGAGGAGCGATCACCTCCAGCCACTCCTCCCTTTTGATTGTTGATCAATGGATGCCCTCGGACCTATAAGGGGGAGCTCATTTTATAGCAGACGATGGTGAGGTGGTAGTGGTTAAATCAAGAAGGGACGATGTGACTGATTTGGAGATGGGGATGGTGATCTGTCGCAGGTGGGTGGAAAACGAAAGGGGAAGGCATCGATCTGATTGGAAGTGGGGAGATATTGATAGAAGAGGAAGTGGCCGAAGATGAGGTTAACAACGATTTCGGATGGCGGCTCTCGGTCAGAAGAGAAAAAGATCGGGTACGACAATTCATGAAGAGGTGGTGGTGGTGAGATGAATCGGGCAGGTGGGTGGTGAAAATTAGGGGAAAAAGATGAAGGTGGAGGGTCATCCGATTGGTCGATATCGGACGGCCCAGTTGTCGACATGTGGATTTTTTACTTTTATTTTTTTAATTAATTTAATTTTTTTATGAAATGAAAATAAACCCAAAAGTGGGTGACATGTGGCATCTAGTGTCACTCCTAGAAAATTCAAAAATAAAATGGAAAAAATCGAAAAGAAATAGAAAACGACCTTAGATCAAAAATCTTACTTCACAAAAGTTTATCGTCTCGATGAGATCTAAAATTTTTATGAGGGGACCAAAATCAAAATCAATCATTTACACAAATTGATATTTTTGGTGGTACTCCATGTATATAAAATGGGGTTGATGGGGCTGCCCCCTGGGGGTTGCCAACATGGCTGCCCCGCCTCATTTTTGGGCAAATTTTTTTATTTTTTTTGAAAAATATCGTCATGTATATTCATCCCTATATGGCTATATCCCTCCTATATGTCATTCGAATTTTGTCGGAAACAGAGACTCCTACGGCCTCCATCCAGACAGGGTCGATTTAAAAAATCATGTGACCGTTAAAAAATGACGTCTGGATGGAGGTTGTAGGAGTCTCTGTTTCTGACGAAATTCGAATGACATATAGGAGGGATATAGGGATGAATATACATGGGATATTTTTCCAAAAAAATTAAAAAGTTTTGCGAAAAATGGGGGTGGGGGTAGTCATGTTGGCTGCCCCTAGGGGGCATCCCCATTTTCCCATATAAAATACATTGATTTTTGGGTTTTGTAATTTTTTATTATTTTTATTTAAGATAAAAATAAAAAAACTACGATAAAATCAAAGACAAATACTTACTATTATTCTATTTTTTGGATTTTTAATAATTATGAAATAAGGAAGTAAAATAAAGTACGATAGAGACGACTTTTTAGAAAAAATGTAGTGCACAATCGGACTCTATCAATTTCTTTGATTTTAGTTTTATTCTAGATTTGGATTTTTACACATCTTAATAAAACTTTTATCAAAGTAAATAAAGGGAAAAGAAATAAAATAAAAAGAGTTTAATATGTACATAAAATAATAGGTCAAAATCGGGTAATATATACAATGTACGAAAGAGGCCCAAAACCCAACTTTCACATATGTGCTTCGATTCACTTGAACTTGGCTTGTTTTGAAGGTAACTGAACATATATTAGTTCAAAAGTGAGTAAGATCAAATCAGTCAATGTATAAGCAAGATATCAGCAATTTAGTCCAATCATCCAGAAATTAGGGTTTGGGTTTCTGGTCTACTTATTTATGTTACTCATTTTTTGTATTTTTTATTCATTCTTTTTAGTGATATGTACAAAATTGTGGTCATTTAAGGTATTTGAGTTAAATGAATTAATTAAAAATTGGAGAAGTTAGCTAGTTTATAGGTCAAATGGGATGGGATTTTGGCTTCTTATTTTATGCAATTATGAATGATAAAATGCAATTATTATTTATATATGTGTGAATGCTAATTATGCAAGATAATTGATAAAATGCAGATGATTTTTGGGAACTAAGCTTAACTAATCTCTTTTAAAGCGATGAATCACAGATTCATCAGTGGTCATGAAAGAAATCACGAAATGGTGTGATTCCGGCTTCATTTACCCCATATCCAATTCAAAATGGGTGAGCCCTTTACGCATAGTTCTAAAAACATCAGGGCCCACCGTTGTTACAAATGAAAGAAGAAAGTAGGTTTCTACTTGGATACTGACATCTTGCCATGTATGTGTTGGCTACCACTCCCTCAATGATGCAACAAAGAAGGACCACTTCCCCTTGCCATTCATTGACCAAGTTCTAGAAAGGCTGACTAGCAAGGAGTTCTTCTACTTGATGGGGATTCCATGTACAACCAAGTGGCAATCACCGATGAAGACTAAGAGAAGATCACCTTCACTTGCTCGTTCGACACCTATGCTTTCAGGAGAATTCCCTTTAGTTTGTGTAATTCACCTGCCACATTCTAGAGGTGCATGCTTGCAGTTTTTACCGATATGGTTGGAAGTTTTCCTGAGGTGTTCTTGAATGACTTCTCCATCTATGGTGATAATTTATATGCTTGTTTTGAGAACCTAGACATACTACTTCAAAAATGTCTTGAAGTCAATCTCATGCTATCTTGGGAAAAAAGCCACTTCATGGTCATAGAAGGGATTGTCCTATGTCACATCATTTTCTAACGTGGCATGGAAGTTGACCTGACAAAGGTAGATGTTATCTCCAATATTGAGCCACCTCATAATGTCAGAAATGTGAGGTCATTCTTGGGGCATGTGGGATTTTACAGATGCTTCATCAAAGATTCCAGTCACATCGCCCGACCTCTAATAGAGCTACTCTGCAAGGAGATCGAGTTCAATGTTAAATAACATGTTCTCCTATCTTTTAATCAATTGAGAGAGATAATCACTCAATCTCACATCCTACAGCCACCAGATTTGTTTCTCCCTTTTGAGATCATAACGGATGTGTCAGATTTTGCATTTGGGGTTATTCTATGACAAAGGAAAGACAAGGCACACTATGCCATTCACTATGTCAGCAAAACGTCATATGAAGCTCAAAGAAACTACATTATCACAGAGAAAGAATTGATGACCGTGGTTTTTGCCCTCGAGAAGTTCAGATCCTATCTGCTGGATCTAAAGTGATCATCTATACATACCACTCTAATATCCAGTACTTACAACAGAAGAAGGATGCAATGCCCAGATTGATCAGATGGATCCTTCTCCTCCAGGAGTTCTACTTGGAAATCAAAGATAAGCGTGGAGTTCAAAATGTGGCAGTAGATCAGCTCTCCAGAATTGAGCAATAAGAGTCTCCACTGAGCAATGCACCCATCACAGACACCTTTCCTGACAAGTCGATTCTGGCTATGGATTCTCTCCCTTAAACATTATGAACTACTTCATTTCTGGTGTAGTCCCATAAGATTGGACGAATATCAAGAAGGACAAGTTCTTGTCCACAATTCATTTCTACCAATGGTAAGACCTACTCTTATTCAGGGAAGGACTATATTTCATTTGGCGATAGTTTATCCCTCAAGAGGAGCCTCATAGTGTCCTCAAGCATTGTCGCTCGCTCAAATATGGTGGACACCACTTCGGAGATAGAACAACAACAAATTATTGCAATGTGGTCTCTGGTGGCCTACACTATTAAAGTGTGTTATAGCCTATGTCAAAGGTTATGTTGACTGTCAGAAGATGGGAGGAACTCTCACAGCGAAAGACTCGATGACCCTGAAATTCGTTCAGATTTCAGATGTATTTGATTCTTGGGGTATCGATTTCATGGGACCCTTCCCCAACAATTAGGGATACAAGCACATCCTTCTTGTCGTTGATTACATGACTCGTTGGGTTGAAGCTATCCCCGCTCGAGCCGTAGATAGCCCTAAAATTTATCATTTCTTAGAGAGAATATCATTTCACAGTTCAGAATACTAAAGATCCTTACATCAGACAGGGGTAGTCACTTCATTAACAAAGAGGCCAAGAAACTAACGAATGACTATAGCATCGAGCAGCGAATCACTTCTCCTTATCATTCTCATACCTATGGCATCACAAAACATTCAAACAGAGAAATCAAGATAATTTTGCAGACGCTTGTGCAACCAGATAGAAAGAATCGGTCCCAACTCTTGGACTCGATCCTTTTGGTATACAAAACCATTTATAAGTCTCCCTTGGGCATGTCATCCTATCATCTTGTATATGGAAAATTGTGCCATCTTCTCGTCGAACTAGTTCATAAATCACGATAGGTAGTAAATATATGCAACCTGGACTCACAAGAAGGTGGTCGACAATGAAAAGTGGATATGAACAAGCTCCTAGAACTGTGAAACTATGCTTATGATAACACCTTGATGTACAAGGAAAAGGTTAAACAGTGGCATGGCCGACACATCAGACGAAAAACCTTCGAGACTGGACAGAAAGTATGGCAATTCGATGCAAAGTTGAAGATATTCCCGGCCTGACGCACAACTGTTCGTCGTCAATGGTCACTTAATGAATTCATACCTTGAGCATGGCACTTTCATGGACATTGTTGACTCAGTTCAAGTGATATTCAACGAAGAAGCATCCACAGCCTCAGAAGCACCAAAAGATTCAGATAATGCTCCTTCAAAACTCTTTCTTTAGTTTTCTTATTTTCTTCTATTATTTTCTTTTGTTTATTTTCTTTGTTTCACCGATATACTTAGGATATGCTTCATCCTAAGTGTAGGGGGATGTGTAAATTCTCACTACTTATTCTTTATACCACCTCATGTCTCTTCTCTTATTAATATTCATGCATATACTTAAGGATATTTTACCCTAAGTATAGGGGGAGATAGGATGATTCGTTGAGTTGTTTATTCCAACTGTTGACCCTCCCCACATGTATATAATACTTAAGATTAATTGATCATAAGTATAGGGGGAGGCCGACATCTCATTGATCCATTATTTATTCTTTACTCGTCGTAGTATAGGCTCTCTTATACTTCATACAAGTTATGTCTTCTCCTTTGTCTTCGATCTATGAGGACATAGCTCAAGCTAAGTATAGGAGGGTTGTATATACTTTCACCATAACTCATACTTTAATATTTTAGCTGAAATGCGAGTAATTAACTATAAATAATATACTTGTATAAAATACACATAAAATTCTTTGTACATATTGATTAATAATAAGGTAAAAATGTTTTGCAAAATGTTGGAAAAATGGTTTGGAAAATTCTTTGAAAAATATTTTGAAAACATCTTGGAAAATGTATTAAACCTTTGTAAAAATATTTTATTTGTAAAAATTATTTCCTTTGTGTGAAATAAAGTTTTTTGAAAATATATTTGCAGATGTTTGGAAAAATGGTTGCAAAAAAAATTTGAAATATATGTATATATATACTATTTGAAAAATATTTGCAAAATATTTTTCAAATTTTGCAAAATGTATGTAAAAACTATTTGCCAAATTAGATTGCAAAATAAAGTTTTCAAAATGTTTGCTGAAATCTTTTCAAATTATTTTGAGAACTATGTACATAATTAAAACAAATAAACATTCTTTGGAAACCTTGTATATACAACATGTACAATTCTATAACCCAACCTTTGTAAATAAAAAGATGCATGCCCACGTAAATATCTGCGCATACTCCCTCTTTGTTCCAAAACCTTTTGTTTTCAAAAAAAGTAAAAAAATTGCAAAAGTAAAAACCCAAAAACATTTGCAAAATATTTTTCAAAATTGCATAAAAATTCGTAAACCTTTTGCAAAAAACCATAAAAATTCAAAAATAGAACATTACATTACACAAATATTTTTCTTTCATTGTACATAACATTCACATTTTTTGGAATAACATAGACAATTGAACAAGTCCAAACAAAGTCCAAAGATTGGAGCTAGGAATATACCCGGAGGAATACATTGAGGATTGGAAGTGGAGATATTTCAGGTCGCCTTGACTTAATTCTTTAGATTCTATAAGACCATGTTTATGAGTCAATTCAATATGCTTAAATAGAACCATTCATATCATCTGTAAAACTCTTGAGACAGTGACTTAACTGGAAACCACACACCTAGAACTTAGCTCAACTCTGATGGACTGTTGAAAAATCTTAGGGTCTATGTCGAGACGATGCAAGGTCGCTTCGTCAAGGGTATCTCATGAACCATTCTTGGGGATTGCTGACACCGGTATTCTAACCCATTTCTTTTGGTAACAATGGTATCTAAAGAGTGGAGATGGATTAAGACAATGCTTTGGATGATGAATGGTCTATCGATTTAACTTTCCCAGCACCCCAAAAAAGTGGGTGGAACAAAAAATGTTATATCCACCGAGGCACAAGCAAGAATGCAGAAGCTAAACAAAGTCAAAGAAAATATGTTGATCTGTAGATTTTTCTATGTGTTTTCTTATTATTGAAAATAAAAGTGCAGTGTCGTCGTTGCAACGTAAATATCTCTCAATAAAAAATTATTTTTTTCTCAAGCCAATAATTACAAAAAATATAGAAATAGAGTTTCTGCTATTTAATTAACTTGTATAGTAATAGGATTGAACTCATAGAGGCTACAATCCTGAGGGTTATTTAAATAATTGAAAAAAATCAATTAAAAGAAAAGAGAATCTCAAAGTACACTATTATTGGTTTTTTAGGACTTTTATATTTTTATATTTTTATATTTTATATTTTTTTTATTTTCTGATTTTAAATTTTTAGTGGTCGAATTTTGTATTTTTTTAAATTTTCAAGAAAATAATTTTCAAACAAGCTATAATCGAAAATAAAGAATGGCCTTTATATTTTTCAAATATATCAAAAAGCTCAAAATGTTCAAATAAAATCTTTTTGTATTTTTGATGATTTTTTACTCTTTTTTGCAATTTTTAAAGATTTTTCAATTTTGTTAAGGTTTTCAAAATGAATAAAATAGGGAATAATGAAAATAGTGAATACACGAGATTGTTTTGCTATAATTATTTTTCCTAAAAAGTAGACTGAATTATCTACAAATAAGAAGAGAAATAATATTTTTTGGATTTTTCTACAATTTCTGATGCTTTTTCTAAGATCTTTGATATTTTACATTTTTAAGTTTTGAACAGATTTAATGCATAAAATTGGATAGAAAATTAAATGTCCAAAAAATAAGATAATCTTTTTTTAGAATTTTTTTACATGATATTTGAATTTTTATGATTTTATTTTGAGCATTGAAATGATAAAATGCAATGAGAAAATTACCGTAGAAATAACAACTAAGCAGGATACAACACTAATTTTTGCGGAATTTATTGAGTAAGAATGATATTTATTTTAATAAGAAAAGCATGAAGTCTATAAGATAGGGCTTAAAATACAATTATTTAAAGTTTTTACAATAAAATTAACTAAATTAAAATGAGGTAAGAATTTGCAATTTACTAGTGCTTGCGTGGACTTGCAGGGGCATCTTTGAAATTTCGATAAACACCAGGGGGCAGAATACAATTTTCTCAAAAGAAATTAGCGCCTTGACATGCTATCTGTTCCACGCCCAAAGAGCAAACGGGGCACCGCCGCCCCTTGCCTTCTTCTCCAAGCAAGGGTGGCGGTCGGCTGGGGATGGTCAGTGCTAGGTGCGGTGGACCGCGGTGCCTTCGTGGAGGACAACGATGTTGTGGCGGAGTGCAGGATGGGAGGCCGCGTGAATTCGTAGGTGAAGAGGCTGGAGCTTCAGTCGGTGGGCGCTGATGAGGTGGCAGACGTCGGCGGATGGGTGGACGTGCGACAGTTCGAGCGGAGATCTAAGGTGGAGGAAGGGTCTTCACATTCGATGGGGTTGCTCCAGGATGATGACGGTGTCAAGATGTCGGAGTAGGCAATGTAGCAGAGCTCTGGGTTGTTCCAGGCGGAGGCAGTATAAGTGAAGGTGGAGGTCGGCGATGGTGATGGCGGTAGATGTTCCAGGCGGAGGGGCGAGCCGCGGCGAAGAGAGATGATAGTGAGCTGGATAGGACAGTTGGGAGGTGCTCCAGGAAGGGGTCGACTGAGCCGAGGAGGCGACACATGCCCCCTTATTCTCACGGTTGCGGTTGGCAAATGTTGGCCAGCGAAGGATGGGCGATCACCAGCGAAGGATGGGCGATCAGCGGCTGGAGTGGCGATTGGCGAGCCAAATCTTTATTTTTTTATTTTTTTTGAAATACACTAATTGAATCCCATCTTTCTTTTCTTTTTTTGTATTTTTTTTAAAAATCCTTATAACTGCAATGAAATCTAATACAAGGATCGACTCAAGCTAGACAACTCGGTATAAAAAATAAATCAAATGGGATGAGTGGGCGAGGAGTTTCCAACGATTGTGACGGAAGGAAACCAGCTCTTCGGCCACCGTACGTGACCAAAGGTGATAGATTGCATGAGATAGAATGTGAAAGTGTGCTAATAGATATGTGAAGGTGGAAGATCGGATCGGATCGAATAGAGCGATTAGATCAATTAGCTACGATTAAACATTACAATCTAACATTAAAAAATGACAACGAAATTAAAGTACAATTACACCTAAAATTAATCTAAATGAAAGATGAAAGATGGATTGGATCTCACTGTGGGAGCAGATGAAGGTCTTGATGGCCTCAACAAAGATCGCATCGCTATCACCAGACGGCTCGGAGGCTAGGCACCCTTCTGCGACAAGATTGCTCTCGGAAATTAGGCTCATCTCACCAAAAGTTTGATCAAAGAGAAATTAGGGAGAGGAGACCAATAAAAGTATCATAAATAAAAAAAATATACAAAAAAGAAGATAATTAGTGGTTGTTTAAATAAATAAAATACATAAATAAATAATGAAATTCAGAATTAAATAAATTAATAAAAAATATTATGGAAAAATTAATAGGCACCTTAATGGTGGCTATTTGAGGCATATATTAAAAATATATACAAAAGACATGTTTCCAAATTCATTTAAATAAATTAAATTAGATTTTAGAAATTAGACTAATTTAATTATATATATATATTGTTGGTTTTTATATAAGGTGGTTGATTACATACATATCATATATATATATAAGGTACATTATACATATGTACAAATAAGGAAAGAATTTTAAAAAAAACATATTTTTTATTTACTTTTAATTACTATAAACAATATTCACAATTTTTAAAAAAATATAATATGTATAAAATAAAAAAATATAACAAATAAATGGTCAAATTATAAAAACCACCCCAGAAAATCGTCTTTTTAACCATAACTTCGAAAATTATGAAACCACGCCATTTTGAAAATAATTTGATTTAGAATATGATGGAAGTGAGTTTGATTCAATATGAGTTGATATGGAGCCGGGATTAGCCTTTCAATTATGGCTTTACATCTTTTTCCGAGCGTGGTTGCTTTTATTTTGTACATGATTTTATTCTGCAATTATTTTTATTATTTAGGAAACATTTTTATTTACAACTTTTGGTTTGAAAATTATTTAATTTGAGGTCAAATTATGGACAAAGAAAATAGTATAAGTTTTATTCAAATATACATAGAAATTATTTACAAAGTATTTTTTGGAGTTTTTGATTAAAGATCCTAGCTCCCCCTGCTTTATTCCTAGTCAATCAGATCAATTATCGGCCTTTTCTCAATGTTCTGGTCAGCCTGTATCTATTACATATATATACAGTATTTTTATTTTCTTTATTTTCCCTTTTATTTATTTATTTTAGGTTAAAATAGTAATAAAGGTACAATGTTTATACACATATGCAGGTTAGTAAGAATATGGATTTATCAATATATATAGGTATTTTGTAAGGGCTCTTAAGCTAAAATAAATGAATAAAGATGATAAAATGCATATTCATCAAAATATCCAAATAAGTCTATACCAAAAAGTCCACAAAAATTAAGCTTCAGAAAAAACCTATTTCTTGGTGAAGAATCGACACTGACCGATTTCACAAGGGAATGAAGACTACACTGGTCCATTCCCACTTCTTTTCCATTCTTCTAACTTCTTACTTGTTTGGTTGTAAATACCGGGAGCACCTAACCTTAGAAGAGAATATCTGTCTCTATGAGGACGAGTTACCAGAAGAGTAGATGCCTTGATGGTTCAACGATTTTATCTGGGGAGAGCTGAACAAATTCACACACATGGTTCTATCACTTCAAGGTAGCAAGAGTATGCGACTAAGAGGATGGTCCTAACCTGGTTGTGAATTGGACTGGATGATAGGAGTATGGAACCTAAGGGTTGCTATGTCAGACTTCCCGACTTCCGTGTGGTTCCGAACACAACATTAATCCTAAGGCCTTCTCTAAGCTCCAAACTTTACTTTATTACGATAAGTTTAAAAGTCAACAATTATTCCAAGTTATTTCTTTTTGTTTTCTTTATTTTTTCCGTACATATAGGACTAAGTGTTTGCTAGGGACTAGAAAAGGCAAATATATAGGTGATGAGTCTCCATTTCATCACCTTTATTCTTTCATTTTGGCCTTAAAACCCTAACTAAATGCTTGTATATATCATTAAAAATAAACACTTCATTATTTGTACAAAACATTGTATTAATTATAGAATAAATACTACATGTATTGCCAAAATTAAAGAATAAAGAAAAGAAAAAGAATGAAATGTTAAGGATACTAAATGACCCTAGCGTCCGAAACTCAGTCATCAAGATGACTTAGTCGACAAGGAATAAAGTAGGGGGGATAGGGCAGATGAATTGTACAAAAATCACATCAAAAATCTCATTCTTTATTCATCAATAATTCACTTTTTGGACTTATTTTATTCTTTATTAATTTTGCATTAAATCAATTAACTTTATACACAGAAGTTGTAGATAAAAATACCAATAAAAATACAAAAATACTTTTATACAAAAACAATACATATGGTACATTCTACATAGAATAAGATTCCAAAGTTCAAACTTCCTAGACCCATATATTTTCAATAAAAACTCAAAAAACAAGAAAATCACTTTTAATCTATGTAACTTTTAATAAGATATATAATGAAGGTTTCATTTAAATAGGAGCTAAGATGAAAAGTTAGGTTTTGGACTCCTATATAATGTTTACCAGAATTAAAAAATTAGTTTATTTATTCTTTTTAATTTTTATAATTTTATATTTTTATAATTTTTTTAAATATTATTTATAGTATATGTACATATTTAAAACAAAATAAAACCATAAAGAAAGAAATAAAATAAAATAAAATCAAAAAAAATAAATAGACAAATATGCTATACTTATACCTATATAATAAGTATACACATTTATTTAATTGTACAAATTATATCAAAAAATAAAATAAAAATATATTCGTGTATATTTAACTAAGTTAGAAATATATATAACAAGGATACAAAATAATATAACTTAAATACAAAAATACAAATAAAATAATCTATGTATAGGTAAATATACTTATAGTTATACTTGTAAATAATAACCTATAATAAATAACATCATAAAAGTAAATAAAAATATGAATTAAAACTACATAAAATAATAAACTTTTTTATTTGAACCAAAATTAATTAGTTTATTTGTTATTGTTATAGGTTTTACAATGTATTTTTGCCTTGCATTTATCTGGTTGGTCCATGTGGACCAAAGATTACTTCTTTTGTCGACTTGAGTCAACTACCTAACCCTTCTCTCATCTCGATTGCAGTCATGTCAAAACTAGGTTTTCTTCTATTTTCACGTCGAATTCACTCATGATCTGGCTTAGCTTCCTGAACTAAAAACATTGATATGATCTCAATAATTTCCGCCCGCATCTTGGATTTGATCAATCTACTTCGGGCTAACTAAAAGCACTAGATCCTTGAACCTCCTTCACCTTGTCTATAAATAAGATTCTCTTGCTTCCTTCCCCATTTGATCCCTCTCTGAGCCCGAATCCTTCAACTCTTTGTGTGTGAGTGCTCCTGGTGACAACAGGCGCATCCCCAAGGTGTTTATGAGGTCGATGGAGGAAGAGAGGAGGTCCAAGGAAGCTCTCCGCCGCCTCTGCTTCCTGACCACCCATCAGGAATGAGCTGGACATTTTTAAATTTTTAGGTAGGTTTCCATTCTGTCTTTTAATTCTCACATTTAGATTAGCATTTAGATGTTACTTTTAGAGTAAAATCCACTTAATTTGATCGTTAGAGTTCATTGCTTTGGATGTGTTCCACCATGATTTCAGATCTGTTCCGATCTCAATTTCGCCACCATTTTGTTCCCCCTTCCCCATGTTATTCATTTTCAGCACCAATTTGTTTCACATGATCTCACTCGGATCAGTCCACCCGTGCTCCTTCTCCACCACTCATTAGAGCACCTCTGCCCTTTCATTTCGCCCTACACAATAGCTTCAAAATCGATCGAGGTTCATCGCCTCGAGCCCCGATTCTTCCTCTGCATGATAGCACGTCAAAAGTTCCAAAATGGGTCAATTCCCAAAGGGATGAAGACTCTCTAGATGGTCGGATATTCTTCGACTCTCCAAGACCCCTTTGACGGGTGGACTCTTCTGATGCCATTGATCAATGCGGACCGGCAACAACAAGGTGTAAAGCATTCCAGAGTCTCTGGAGGAGCCTTGGATCAAGATATATTGGAGGAACAAGGGCGAACATCTCGGTGTTCTTCCATATTTTTCGTGACCCCTTCTCCACCTTCTTATCAAATCACACTGCCATATTATGTCCCGGGCGTTGGATCACGACAAAGTGATACACAACAAGAGTCACTCGATGCCCTTTAGTGAAGATTCTCAACTATTGGATGGCGTGTGAAGGGGCATATTTCCTATGCTCCCCTTCATCTTTTTAATTTTACATTTTAGTCCTATAAATACGATTCATAGTGTAAATAAATCTATAAGTTTTGCACGAAGGGCCCTGCAGGGATTTCATGTTGCATCCAAGGACATTTTTAGATTTACATTTTAAACATTCTACCTATTTATTAAAAATAAAAAAGAGAACATTTCGCCCTTATTTGACTTAAAATTACAAAAAATATAAAATCATTTTAAAAAAATCTCAAAAAAATATATTTAGTGTATTTTAATATTTTGTGCCTAAAAATAGAAAAAGAAAAATACTAAAAATAAAAAGATCCAAAATAAAGTAAAAATATAAAAACCATCAAATATCCAAAATTATTATTTATCTAAATTTTCTTAATATTATTATCTAAATATTAAATTTGATTTGGAGTATTTTATACTTTATTTGCTATTTTTTCTTTAAATCACTTCACTCTATTTATTAATTCCCAATTTTGGGCTATTTTTTACTTTCAAAAACCTAAAAATTGGTAAATTTGCTTAAAAAATCACAAAAATAATAGAAAACTATGAAAACCCCAAAAATATGAAATTCTGCAACTTTTTAAATTTTAGTTGTATTTATAATTATTATACCTTATATGTATAATACACCTATATATATATACCTAAATATAGTCTATATTATTACATAACCTGAAGACCCTTTTAATATTTTTAAACATCTTTGAAAATATATAATGGATTGAATCTCAGGATATTTATCTAATTAGTATATTTATATATATAGTATACACTTCATTTTATATATACACTCTAAGTATATATGTCAATATAGATATACATATATAGTTATGATCTAATATCTAAATTAAAGAGAAAAAAATTAGAAAATTAAAAATAAAGAAACCAAGTATATACATAAAAAAGAGAAAATTAAATAAAAATTATAAAACCATAAACCCACATAAAAAGACGTAGAGACAATTATGTACATAGTTCACATTGATTAGCAATAATCATTAGGCTACCTAGTTTGTTCTCTGTGGTTGGACCTCTAAGTGCTTACATGTTATGCATCTTTATTTGTAGAGTTTAATAAGTTGTTCCTGACATTTTTGCCTATTCATTGCTTATTTATACATTGCAGGTACTTGTTGACTGACCATGTGGTCTCGTGAGTGTTCACGTCAATGACACTCCATCTTTGCACTCTATAAGGATATTTTAGACCCTCACAAGACCATTGTCATCAGTGTTTTTTGCTCATACAGAAGACATTTGATTTCGTGACATGAAATCAGAAGATTTGAGCTTAGATAATCATCTTGAATTTTTAGAAGCTCGCTTCTCATCAACGCGCTCGCACATGTCTCCTCCATCTGGTCGGACTTGAGACATGCAGTCTCTTCTTTTATAGACTCTGATCGCAAATACGCTTCAAGAGGTTTTCCTTTATCTTATTTATGGTTTGATGAAATGATTCGAGAAGTATTCTGGAATCATGTGGTTTCATTTACTTTTTTTTTCAAATTCCATTGCACCAAGCAACTAGTATGACTAGTTGCTCTTGATCGAATTGGATGCAATCATCACGCTTCTGTGATGCACTTAATGTTCTATCTGTTACCTTTAGATCGTCCCCCCCATACATAGGAACAACTAACCCCAAGTATAGAACACTATACACCAAGTGGGGATGATCAAGGGTGAGAATATACAAAGTCAACGACTCGGCTTGTCTTTGCATATACTTAGGGTAAAGAGTCCCTAAGTATAGAGCATAATATCAACAAGTTGTGAGACAAGCAAGGGAACAGAAAGTAAAAACCTCCAGTCACTAATCCCCCTTATACTTTGGATCTAGTCATCTTAAGTATGGCACTGATGAAAGGGATTAATGAATAAAATGGAAGAAGGAAAGAAATGAGAGTGAAAAAGAACGAAGAAAAAGGATCTTTTTGTAGATCAATTATCTGAATCTTCAGATGATGGGAGTTAATCTTGAAATGCCACTTTAATTAAATTTACAACAGGCAGTACTATTCCAAATACAACTTCAGTAATCGTCCATTGAATACGAATGATTGTGCAACAAATGACAATCCAGATATGATGATGCTACATTATCACGCACGGTCTTCACTTAAAATAGTCATGTCCATTTGCTCTTAATTTTGCCTGAGAATATCTTCAACTTTGCGTTAAATGTCCATGCCTTCTGCCCACCTCAAGGTCTTTAATCTAATATGCTTGTCGTGCCATCCTTTGACTTTCTCCTTGTACATCATGTTGTTATCATATGCATAATCCTGAAGTTACAGGAGTCTGTTCAGATCAATCTTCTTATTCTGACCACTTATTTGTGAGTTCATACGACATATATTGACTTTGTAAAGGGATTTGTGAATTAATTCAATGAGAAGATGTCAAGGTTTCCTGAAGAGAGGATGATAGGGAGACAATCCTAACGGAGTATTGTAGGTTGTACGATACGCCCATAGAACAGAATCAAGGAGTTGAAATCAGTTCTTCCTATCTGGTCATACAAGTTTCTTTAGAATAGTCATGATCTCCCTAATTGAGATTTCAACCAAGCCATCTGACTATGGGTGGTGAGGAGATGTGACCCAATGATCAATGTCGTTATCCTTCACAAGTTTCTTGACTTCTCTATTTATAATGAATTTATGTGGCATCGAATCTTGGAACCAATTATCCTTGAAGGATATGGGGAGATCCTCAAGCGCATCACGGAAGTGTAAGGATCGCATCGAATGCGATCGGGAGCGACTAGTCGCAATAGTTGCTCCGAGCAGCGGACTTTAAATTTTTTTAAAATGATGAAACCACATGATACAAGAACACTTCTTAGATCATCTCATATAAACCACAATTAGGTATTAAGGTTACTTCTTGAAGCGTGGTTGTGATCGAGTCTCTAAACTAAGAGACCTCCTGTCTCAAGTCTGATCCAATGGAGGAGATGCTTGCGAGCGCATTGATGAGACGTGTGCTCCTCGCTATACATCTTGATGATCCAAGCGGTGGATTTCCTAATCTCATCACATGAGATCCAACATCTTCTTTATGAGTGAGATACACCAAAGGAGATGGAGATCCACGAGTAGATAATCCAACAACATAACGACGATGCGGCGACGATGACGACTCTTACAAGGGCTCCATGGTGGACAACCACTATGAGAGAGAGAGAGGCTTGGCATGTGGAGAATGAGAGATGGAGAGAGAGCATTCGTTGTTTTAATCATGTAACTTAAAAAGCAAGGGGTGCCTTTTCTTATATAGGGCTTGGGAGTCCATGGATTCCAATCCATGGACATCACACAATCAATGTGTGAGATTGATTTGTGTTTCTTTCAATGGAGATCTTGTTGTAAAAACACAAAAACAATTAATTTAATTTAAATTAATATATATTGATAAATCAATATAAGTCAATTTTAAATCAAATCAATTGGCTAGTCCTGGAGATAATGAGGAGACTAACCACATCTCCTAAAAAAGGGGGGACGACCACCAATTATCTCATGAGATCTCATTATCTCATGAGACTTCATTATCTCATGATATCTCATTATCTCATGATATCTCCAGGATTTACGACAACAATTGTTGTAAATTATTTCACAGAAATAATTCACAATTATCTTGTGAGTATTTGCAATTATGCCACTGGAAAAATGTGAATCACATTCAAATCCCAAAAGAAAATGTAAATTATATTTTCAATTAATTATCCAATGCGAATCCAATTCACATCCATAATTAATCAACAAATATAAATCACAAATAGCTCTCTCTTATATATTATAAATCACATTTATAATATATATCATTAATATGGATCATGCTATCCACATTATTCATATCCATGATAATTAAATCACATTTAATCATCTTGGATATCTATTATCATGTTCCCAAATAATATGAATCACATTCACATTATTCACATATTTGAAAATTAAATCACATTTAGTTATCTTAGATAACTCTCGTTATAATACGAATCAAATTCATATTATTCATGATAATCAAATCACATTTAATTATCAATTTTCTCGATGCTCTGTTACATAAATCAACAATGAAATTATCCATGAACTCTTTCAAGGATAATGCGCTTTCTCCGCGGATACTTGGAGATAAGGACATGACTATTATATTGTTACACGTATAGCGACTTGGATATTGAGATCACATCTCAAATCTAAATGTTGCGGACCTCCCTTAGATGTTTTATTAAATCAAAGTTGTAGATCTAATCTTCTCACTGTATCTAAATCACATTCATATCAATGCTCAACATTTGGACTAAGATCATATCACTTCTCTATGAGAGGAGTCATTAAAATCCAAACCTTTTTCATCACTCCCTCAGAATGGAAGCATCATGGTTATACAATCATTTATGATTACATCACCCTTAGGTATTACCAATACATGTACATCCTGCATACTGGAAGATTCGAATTAAACCCAAAGTTTTAGATCTCTTTTGGACTATCTCCTTCAGGATTTTATCATTAAGTTTCTTATTCAATCATTGGGAGATGGTATCGATCATATACTTTCCAAAAGCATATATCATACCCAGATGTTGATCATATACTTTCCAAAATTATATATCAAACCTATAAATTCAGTCAAGCTTCCAATGCGAGATGACCGTGTGATTCTTCTCAATATCTCATGAGTGAGCTCATATCTTCCAATTCAGCAAATGAACATGTATGATCCCTTTGACAGATCGTATTACTCATATGCCCTTGCATGCGCACCAACGCGCCGGTATATTGGTCTGCCAAATGTACGTAAGCAGACATATAGTAACACATCAGTCTCCGGTCAGAGGATGCGTGCCTATATCATGGCAGCCTACGACATAGGACTTTGGTTATCTCGATCTCTTTAAGTCAACTCTTTGACCTAACTAATCTGACACCTTTGAATCTCTTATTCCTAGGCAGAGGACCTACATCAAGAGGTTGATCATATATCAGCCTTTAGAGAAAGGATTGCCATCTCCTTCTCTGGTTGGAGATCCTCTCTTAATAATCATTTTTCGGTACTTGATGAGTCTTCAATTTAACTCTTCAGATATTCATCCCAACCCCAGCCTCTATGATTCGACAATTGAATCATCAACTGTATGATCATTAAGATGGATGTGGTACATGACACTAATTGTACTAACGGACCTATTATGCAAATATGCTATTCTTTATTGCAGATTAGTGAATGATATTTGCAATAACATTTATTGCATAGTGGCTCGTCGTGGGCTTGCTTGTTCAACAATCTCTCACCATTGCAAAAAAACCATTAATGGCCTAATCTTTAAACCCACGCTCATGTGACAATCATAGGCTATTTAGAAAAATAGCTACGTAAGCTGATCAGTTACTCTGTTCCCAAGAGACTATGCCAAGTTCTTTTACGGCACTTGCATATCCCCAGTAACAATGGTCACATCCAGTGCGAATGTTGCATCTTATACAACCAACTCTCAATTTTGTTATTTTGTAGTGTCCTTGACACTACAGTTCAGTAATTATTATAACCGGTATTTTCATAATCCTTATCAGAATACCCTTATTTCTGAAGATCTCTATCTCCTAAGGTATCTGCAATTAAGACCTTTTATATCATTATCTATAAAGTCTTAAGTTCTTGAAGATAGGACTTTGATATCACTATCTCTGAAGAAAATCTTGCCATCTTTGAAGGTTTTTTTATTACTACAATCATGTGTTTTATTTCAATAGTAGGTTTAGCAATAGTTTACTGCTCCCACTGCATGTCAAGCATTTGGCTTTTGTACATATCTAGCATACACTCTGCTTCTCGTAACTGATGCACAAGGGCAAGCAGTTCTAGCATTAACTTCCTCAACTCCTTGAGGTGCTATCCCTTAGATAGGTCAGTACCATATCTTAAGGAAAAGAAGCCTTTCTTGGAATTTTACAAAAAATGGAATATGTCCAAGGTGTACTACAAATGTGATAGTCCCAACAGCCTCCTCTCTTTGCTTTTGAACAACTTCGGCATTAAGATCTAAGAGGTATCCTTGAGATCATATCTCAAGGTGTGGAACAACCATATTATAAAAAAACTTATTATTATCCTTATATCATTCAAAATGATTAGGATATCATCTACATTTAGCACGATGAACACAATGGCACTCTCACTAAGCTTCATATGATTCATCAAGATTCTATCTGAAATCATAACATTTATAATTTCATCAAATCTTATGTTCCAACTACAAGAAGCTTATTTAAGTCCATAGATGGAGTTACTCAACTTGCACACCTTGGTTTCCTCAATCATGAAGTCCTAGGGCTACTTCATATGAATATCCTCAGGGAGAGATTCATAGAGGAATGCAATCTTGACTTCCGTCTTGAAGATGTCATAGTCAAGTTGTGCAGGTAAAGCTAGCAATATTTTGATGGGTTTAAGCATGGTCACTAGAGAGTAAGTCTCATCGCAAGCGATGTCTTATCTTCGGTGTGTATGTTGAGGATATGAGTCGTGCTTTGAAGGTCTCTACTTCTCATCAGGTTCCCTCATTCTCTTGAATATCCATTTACACCTTAACGGGTCTTACCCATATAGGTGGATTCTCGAGGGTCCATATACAACACTTGTATATGAAGTCTACTTTAGAATTTATTACTAACATCCATCTTTCCATGTCATGATCCTCATATGCTTCATCACATGAAGTCAGATCATTGTCAAACTTAACTGACACATGGAATACATCCTCAAACTCATTGGAAAAAGGTATGAGTGTTTCATCTTTAACTATTCCTTTAGTTTTTGATTTCAGGAGCATCATTATCATCTAAATATTAAATGAGTTCCTTCACTTCATTTTCATCTTGATTATCAAGAGTCTTATCTTAATCACAATCTGAGAGATGAGATCTTTTAAGAATTTCAAAGTCATCTCCAATACCCTCCTTTATTTTCCTAATGAAGTAGCACTCTCTAGTACTTGATTCCATCTTACTTGCATGGAACCTTATTAAGGATATATATTGTAGTCTCTACTACATATATACCTAGAAACTAAGAGGTAATTATGCTAATATTCATCATTGACCAAATCATGTCACACATGATCAATTGTATCTCCCTACAACTCTATCGAGTTTAGGTGAATTAGGAGGAGCGAGATATGAATGATATTCATATCTCCATAAGGTATCCCATGAATTCATCTAATAGGTATTTTCTACCTAGGTCATATTAAATTCATTTCATCTTCCTTCCTTCAAACTTTGGTTCTAAATCAAAATTGTGATATCTTTGAACATTTCAAAGGTTCCTAAGATGAAGGAAAGAAATCTCATATCACAAAATCATCGCATGATATCTCATATCATCAATGTTTTTTATGATATACATGATCAACATACGTCAATATGTATGAGATCTTGAGTACCTTGACATATAACACCATTCCCAGAGAAGGGTGTATTGGACGTTTTACTTTAAATACAATATTCATAAGTATGTAAGTTTTTAAATTTTAAACATTATAAAGTTTAATCTCTTACTAGTTTATTGATCAAATCAACAAACAAATGTCCAAGGCTTGATGCTAGATCATTGTCAAATGATCTTCATCCTCCTATTGATCTAATAAGTTTTAACTTTCAGTATTAGAAATCTTCTTGAACCATTCATTAATTTTCTAATTTAGTATAGTCCACTAGATGTTAGATTACTATCTTAAATATATCTATCATAACTCTTTATGATAGGTTTATCTCAGAGTTCATGCTTATTCCAACAGTTAGAAATAAACAATGAGTGTATTCTAATATCCAGGTCATAGAGACATTCTATAAGACTGGGGGCTCTCCCACTGAAAATATGAAGTCTATCTATCCAATAGAGATTGCTGCAACAATTGCATCAATATCCATGTGGATGACTATTAAAACCATAAGATCAAAATTATAGTCGTCTAATACATATGCAACCAATTTGCAAGTGTTATTAGAAGATTGAGATACAATTACTAGATTTTTAATTTTATCAAAAAAGAAAGTCAATTTCAATGATTTTATGTATATGTAGATTATTCTGATGCATCATCCGGGTCCTTCTCTAAGGATCCTAGATAGAATAGATAGTCACACTATCAATACATCAGCTTATTGCACTATTTGCATCCATCCAATTGTTTGGATGTCATATGGAAGTTAAAAGAAGTACAGTCAACTCCTTGTCTTTCCTTCTTGCTTGGGTCAGACACATGCTTCCACTGTGCTCACTTTATCTACAAACAACTATTACTTAAGACAAATGATCTCTTATGTTGAATTCAAAAGATTTCAATATAAGAGTATTTCAACATCTATATGTGCTTCATTTAATTCATACAATGTGAATATTATGAAGCTTCATGAACGACTAGAGTACACACGATAGAATGATGACACTCATCATATCTACATCCGTCTTAACTACTAAAATCATTAGTTCAGGTAGGCACTAAGATATTTGGAGTACATCCTCTCTTATAGAGCCACCATTCCGCATAATGCATAGAACCATGTCATTCATGATTAAATGTAGAGAGCACATATGTTTTCCAAAACATCTTCTTAAATTTTATAAGGACTATTTGACAATTGCGATCATCATCGACATATCACTTTCAAAGTACATTCGATGAGAGATCAAGACTATAGAGACATGCAAACCTTAGGGTTGTAGTCCTATTGTCTATTTAATTGTCATTCCTAATTATTATAAGAAAACTTGCATATAGCAACTACATACATTATGTTTTCAATTGCAAGTACGATATCTTGATCATGGATCCAATCCATGAGAATTTACTGGTTATTATGGAGCATTCTATTGAGTGGATTTAGTGAGGATTATCTGAAATAAGAAATTTTCATAAATATATATAAATAAATATATATATACATATTTTATTTTGATTTAGGAATTTTATATCAAAGTTGTCTTACCTTGTCAATATTGATTCCATACCTTAATCACTTTCAATGTAAGAGATATACTAACCATTATATCTCAAGCAAGATCTGGGATCTCCTTCTTTATCTTTGTCACATCTCAATAATATGATAAACTGTAACTCGGATAAAACGAAGCAGGAACACATTCCACCTTGTAAGTCCAACTTGCATTTCCCAATTCGGTCTTTAACACCCGAGCCCATCACCCCTAAGGTGATGTTGACCCATCATTAATCGAACCAACCATACATAGGAATACAACTCGCTATGCACAATCCAATATCGCTCCAATAATATGAGGACCCAATATTGGGTTCACTACGCATACGTCCTTACTCTTTCGAGAAGCAAAGAGCCCTATCCAAATGGCTTGTATGTAGGAGCTGTCACTTTCGGACATGCATCTCCGACATACAATCTCTAGTGATGGAACCCTTTGCCTTGACGGGAGACCATGGATATCACTTATGTGATCCTCCATATCATGTTCAAATTTTAATTAATTATTATGAATCATATTCACATAATTAATTCTACCAAGGGAAATACAACTCTATTCATAATAGAGTGTTTTAATAGGATATAATCAATTTAGTCTCATAAAATCAATTATCAATCCAATTCAATCAACAAATTTGATTGTTACTTGAAAGAATGGTATTATCTCAAAGTATGTATTATTTGAATTTTAATAATTAGAAAATAAACCATGATTTCTCCAGCATTATTGAGTCCCTACCCATTGTCATATGGCCAGTACCGACAGGAGTGGGAGAGGCCGCACACGGTGCAACCTGCTACACCATTGCTCCCTGGCTAGACATCATATCCACCTTAAGAAAGGATAATGCCAAATTAATCATTGTGTACTTGAGATGTTCATCAGTTTTTCAACCGAAATTATACCATATAGTAATAATCAAAACCATTTTGATCATAAAGAAATTTGTTAAACAAATTCCCAAAACCTATTCAAGTAACATGTTTGATGATAGTGTATCGAGCAATCAATTGGTGATCTAGATCATATATAATCATTTATGGGTTGAGGCAATGTCATTTAAGGGAAACATTATTATCAAATATTTCCCAAATATTATCCATAATTATTCTAGGAAATTAACCATTAATTTCACAAGTTATTTAAATGACAATCACAAGGTTCATGATTGAGTATGTAATTTTGAGCAGTGATCGCTATTTACTAAAATTAGCATATCTCAATCAATTTAATTCCAAATTAAGAAAAGTAAGTTTTCAAAAGTTTTCTAATTTGATTTTTAACAGAACCAAAGTGATAATCAACATATTTATAGGCGTTCCAAAATAGTAATTAACTCCTTAATTGCGTCATGATTCTCTACCCCCGAAACAGTGGATATATGGTCATTAAAAAGATCAAATCTAGAGTTATGGGAATCCAAATCACGTAAACTCAAATCGATTTCCTTAATTAATAGGAAAAAATATCCAAGTGATATTTTATTGCTTAAACGTTTTAAACAGGTCCAAAATTTATCACAAAATAGGGCTACGTAAAATGAAATGCGATAGAATTTTCACATCCCTTATGAAACCAAGTCTTCTTAGGTTTATGGATTGTGTCCAAAACCCCCAACCTGGCTCTGATACAACTTGAAGGATATGCTAAGAAAGTTAAGCATCATGAAAGCGTGGGGATCGCATCGAATGTGATCGGGAGCGACTAGTCACGCTAGTTGCTTCGGGCAACAGAATTTAAAATTTTTTCAAATGATGAAATCACATGATGCAAGAACACTTCTTGGATCATTTCATGTAAACCACAATTAGGTATTAAGGTCACCTCTTGAAGCATGGTTGCGATCGACTCTCTAAACTAAGAGACCTCCTGTCTCAAGTCCGATCCAACGGAGGAGACGCTTGCGAGCACGTTAATGAGACGTGTGCTCCTCACAATCCATGTTGATGATTCAAGTGGTGGATCTCATGATCTAATTACACCAGATCCAACATGTTCTTCATGAGCGAGATGCACTGAAGAAGAAGGAGATCCACGAGCAGATGATCCGGTAGCATAACGACGATGTTGCGGGATGACGACTCTCACAAGGGCTCCATGGTGGACGACCACTATGAGAGAGAGAGAGAGAGAAGCTTTGTGTGTAAAGAAAGAGAGATGGAGAGAGAGCATTCATTGTTGTAATCATGTAACTCAAAGAGCAAGGTGTGCCTCTTCTTATATAGGGTTTTGGGAGTCCATGTATCCCGATCCATGGGCATCACACAATCAATGGGTGAGATTGATTTGTGTTTCTTTCAATGGATATGATCTCGTTGTAAAAACACAAAAACAATTAATTTAATTTAATATAATATATATTGATAAATCAATATAACTTAATTTCAAATCAAATCAATTATATAGTCTTGGAGATAATGAGGAGGCTATCCACATCCCCTAAAAAAGGAGGAACGACCACCAATTATCTCATGAGATCTCATTATCTCATGAGACCTCATTATCTCAAGAGATATCATTATCTCATGATATGTACAAGATTTACAACAAAAATGTTGTAACTTATTTCACAAAAATAATTCATAATTATCTTGTGAATATTTGCAATCATGCCGTTGGAAAAATGTGAATCACATTCACATCCCAAAACAAGATGTAAATTATATTTTCAATTAATTATCCAATGTGAATCCAATTCACACCAATAATTAATCAACAAATATAAATCACAAATAGCTCTCTCTTATATATTATAAATCAAATTTATAATATATATGATTAATATGGATCGTGCTGTCCACATTATTCATATCCATGATAATTAAATCACATTTAATCATCTTGGATCTCTATTCTCGTGTACCCAAATAATATGAATCATATTCACATTATTCACATCTTTGATAATTAAATCACATTTAATTATCTCAGATAACTTTCCTTATAGTATGAATCAAATTCATATTATTCATGATAATCAAATCACATTTTCATGATTCTTGGATACATATATCAACAATGAAATTATCCATGAACTCTTTCAAGGATAATGCACTTTCTACGTGGATATTTGGAGATAAGGACATGGCTATTGTATTGTTCCAAGTGTAGTGACTTGGATATTGAGATCACATCTCAAATCCAGATCTTGCAGACCTACCATAGATGTTTGATTAAATCAAAGTTGTAGATCTAATCTTCTCATTGTACATGAATCACATTCGGATCAATGTCCAACATTTGGACTAAGATCATATCACTTCTCTATGAGAGGAGTCACTAAAATCCAAACCTGTTTCATCACTCCCTCAAAATAGAAGTGTCATGGTTATACAATCGTTTATGATCACATGACCCTCAGGTATTCCAAATACTTGTACATCTCGCATACTGGAAGATTCAGATTAAACCCAAAGTTTTAGATCTCTTTTGGACTGTCTCCTTCAGGATTGATCATTAAGTTTCTCATTCGATCATTGGGAGATGGTATCAATCATATACTTTCCAAAATATTATATCATACCCAGGTGTTGATCATGTACTTTCCAAAAGTATATATCAAACCTACAAATTCAGTCAAGATTCCAAAGAGAGATGACCGTGCACGGAATTTGATTCTTCTCAACATCTCATGAGTGAGCTCATGTCTTCCGGTTCAGTAAATGAACATGTATGATACCTTTGAGAGATCGTATTTCTCATATGCCCTTGTATGCACACCAGTGCGTCGATGTATAGACCTTGGTTAGGTCATCAACCTATTGGTCTACCAAATGTACATACTCAGACATATAGTAACACATCTGTCTCCGGTTAGAGGATGCACGCCTATATCATGACATCATATGATGTAGGACTTTGGTTATCTTGATCTCGTTAAGTCAACTCTTTGACCTAACTAATCTGACACCTCTGAATCTCTTATTCCTATGTAGAGGACTTGCATCAAGAGGTCAGTCAGATATCCGCCTTTAGAGAAAGGATTTCCATCTCCTTCTTTGAATGGAGATCCTCTCTTAATAATCATTTGATGGTACTTGATGAGTCCTCAATTTAACTCTTTAGATATTCACCCTAGCACCTGCCTCTTTGTTTCAACAATTGAATCAAAAATTGTCTGATCATTAAGATGTCTATGTTACATAACCCTAATTGTACTATGGGACCTATCATGCAAATATGTTATTCTTTATTTCAGATCAAGGAATGATATATGCAATAACATTTATTGCATCATGGCTCATCGTGGGCTCGCATGTCTAACATTGCTCCTCCTAGATTTTGACAGTCAATGCATCCTTTCACATATGTTTCAACATCCTTGAATAATGTAGACCGCCAAAGGCCACAATGAAATACTTACGTTGTGTTCTACTTCCATAATGATGTACTCCTGCTTCGAGCTTATGACAATACTTGTGGACATTGGTGTACTCCTCCTGAGGAATGCACCTTCGCCAAATGTAATCTGCATCTTCCCTGAAAAGGTAAGGACCTTCCCACGGGTAGAATTGAATATCGACCAAAAAACTTTTCATTATTTACTCGAGTCCAATCTTGTAGAACATTCCCAAAGACAAGATAGTTCACTATATCGACATACCAAGGGCGCGATACGACACTCAAAATTGATTCATTAAGGAAATTCTTTGTGATCGATACATTGTTGAGGGGAGTCGTTGTGCTTTCAATTCTATACAAATGATCTACTAGTGCATTCTTGACTCCAGGTTTGTCTCTTATCTCCAAATCAAATTCCTAAAGCAGAAGGATCTAGTGGAGCAGTCGTGACTTGGTATCCTTCTTTTTCTTTATGTTATGGATAGCAGAGTGGTCAGTGAATATGTTGACTTTAGAATCGAGAAGATGAGATCAAAGCCTCTCGAGGGCAAAACCATTGCCAGCAGCTTTTTCTCTATAACTGTGTGACTTTTCTAGGCCTCATCAAGTGTTATGCTGACATAATGTATAGTAAACAGTAATCTATCCATGTGTTGTCCTAATATAGTCCCAATAGCAAAGTCAGAGACATCCGTCTTGATCTCGAATGGGAGAGACCAATTGAGTGATTGTAGGATATACGCATGAGTAAGTAGTTCTTTCAATTGATTGAAGGCTTCAAGGACCTTGCTATCAACGATGAAGTCAGCCTCCTTGCCTAACAGCTTAGTGAGAGTTCAGGCAACCTCATTGAAGTCTTGAACAAATCTTTTGTAAAATATGATATGCTCCGAAAATGACCTCACATGCTTCAATGTCATAGATGACTCAGGTTTAGTAATGACATCCACCTTAGCAAGGTCAACCTCCATACCTGATTTTGAGACGATGGCCCAACACAATCCTCTTAGTGATCATAAAGTGACTCTTTTCCCAAGAGAGCACCAAAATTTACTTCACAACATCTCTTCAATACCTGGTCTTGATGCAAAAGACAAGCATCAAAACTATCACCATATATTGAGAAGTCATCCATAAAGACCTCTAGAAAACTACCTACCATGTCAACGAACATAGCCAACATATACCTCTTCAATGCAGCTAGTGCGTTACACAATTCAAAGGACATCCTTTTAAAGGTGTAGGTGTCAAATGGAGAAGTGAATGTAGTCTTATCCTGATCTTCAAGAGAGATTTCCACTTGGTTATACCCAGAGTATCCATCCAAGAAACAAAATAACACTTTTCATGTCAGTCTTTTGAGAACGTGGTCAATAAAAGCATAAGAAAGTGTTCTTTCTTGGTCGTTGAGTTCATGCGCTTGTAATCTACATAACATGCTATGACTTATGTATTTGGGCCAGAATATCCTCTTCTTGATCATTTGTTACCACCATGATCTCGGATTTCTTTGTGACCATATGTAATGGGCTCAACCATTTATAATCAAAGATGGAGCAAACAAAGCCTCACACCATTACATGATCTCTTTCATGAAAACTTCTCAGAGATTAGGGTTTAGACTGTGCCAACTCTCGTGGGACACTTGCTGCCATCCCCAAAATAGATGTGGTGTGAACATAATATCATATTTATCCCTCAGAGATCAGAGATATTCCAACCAAGAGATGTGTGATTTTCCTCCAAAACTTCTAGAAAGTCAGATTCTTGATCAATGGTCAATCGTGAGTTGATGATGACTAGATATTGCCCATGATCACCTGTGAGGAAGACATACTTCATATTTGTCGGAAGCAGCTTTAACTCGCCGAGTCTGAGTCGGCTTTTCAATAACCTTTGAGACTGGGTTGGTGGTTGATGCATAGTTTGCCAATAATTTGATGTCCACCTTTGTCACTCTTGGCTCAGATAACAAAATATCGAACATATCTGCAATTATTTATTATTGTTCAATCTGGGATGGATTTTCCTCAAATAATTTGATCAGCTCTTCGACATAGATCTCCATGTCGATAAAAGAACAAAGTTCGATTGTGCTTTCCAAATCTTCCTTTGGGAAGATGAACTCCTGGGTCAAAATGTCATTCAAGGACAAACTTGGATCTCTGATCTCATAATGATGTCATAGTCATATGTATGTGGTGTAATAGACTCCCTTCTCTCAAATGTGTTATCTTCTAATTTGGGCTCTGCGATCATTTATATAGTGACCTTATCGATGTAGGAATGATAAGTAATCTTTCTAAACACATAATCAACTACCGCTTCGATTTTTCGAAGGAATGACTGACCAAGTATGACCAGAGTTTGAAGTAATGATGCTAAAGGATTTCATGTCAAGGACAATGAAGTCCACTAGGAATTTCATGCCTTGCACTATAACGATAACAATACACTTCCGGGTCACTTACTAGATCGAACAGCAAATTGAAGGATCATCTTGGTTGGTTTTAACAGATCCTACCTAAATGCCTTGAGGAGATAAACGGGCGCAAGGTTTATTGAAGAGCCGCTATCAAGAAAGTTTGCTCAAAAATCTAATAAAAGATCTCACATCTGATCAAAGGTGCTGATGAATCTATGATTCACCATCTTAAAATATTAATCTTAGCTTAATTCCATGAACAAAATACCAAATTAATTTCCCCAAATTCAATAACATAACAAAATACAACCTGTAATAAAAATGTACTAATAATGTATATTTATCTTGTAAATAAGTCCATGAATTAATGCAAAATGGAAATAACAAAAAAATAATAATGAAGTGTTTACTATGGTTTCTAAATAATCCCTGTAAAATGCACAAACTTCCTTGATTTTTATTAAATTCATAGTAAATAATTTTGACTTAATTCTTTTCTAACTTTTGAACAAAAATGTATAAAAAAATACAAAATACAAAATAATTTCCACCTTGAACAAATGCTTTTAGATCTTAAATCGAAAAAGTTGTAAAGTCCAACTTTTCGGTTAAATTCTCGCTCCGTGTGAATTCCAAATTCATAAACTCACTTTTAAAGTTCATGTTAGAAATTATCTATCCAATGAAAGTGAGTTTCATTAAAATTCAAGCTTGTTTGCAAAATGTCAGTTTTGGGACCCAATTATATACTATATATGTACTAACTTGACACTAACATTTTATGTTCAAATTTAACCGTTTTTATTTCTTTCATCTTATATTGATTTCTTTATTATATATAATAAAGTACATAATTAAAAAAATCAAAATAAATTACCTTACAGTTGAAATTAATGCAAAGTAACTTTGTATATAATGTAATTATTGATCTTTCATCCTTTTTATTTTGCTTTATCTTATTCATTAAGAATCCCAAAAAAATATATTTGTGTTTTACTTTATTTATGGTATTTTATTTTTATTTTTATTTCGTAAATATTTTTTATTATAAATGTAAAAAATAGAAAAACTATAAAATTGTGTTTTAATTATTTAAAATGCAATCAAAAAAATTTATTTCTTGTACATATTTTTTTGTTTTGATCTCAAGGTCTACATAGAAAATGTAGATCTCATCTAGATATACATTTTCCATGTTCACACTCTTGTAATTTTTTCCGTTTTATGTTTTATTTTCTCTTTATTTTAGTTTAGTATCCTACTTTTTATTTTTCGTTTTTTCTTTATTTTCTTCCACCAACTTCCTTTATTCACTCCTCCTCCACTACTTCTCTAACCACCACCCTAACTCTTTCCTAACTCCCTCATCTTCTTCCTTTTACTCTCTTCTCTTCCCCATTTTTTCCTTTATCCGCCTTTATGCGAGAGAGAGTCTGAGCCACCTGAGTTGAATCGGTGACAGCAAGACAATAGTGGTCAAGAGACAACTGCCTCCTCTCTGGCAAGATTAGGTGCATTTCGTCCAATATTGCAGCCACCTAAGAGTAACTGCTCAAGTTTCGAGTGACCATCGCACGCTCAAGGTGACAACAACCAGAGTTGAGCTCTATCTCCCCCATCTTCTTTCAGTGAGAAATCGCCTTCAAGCAATATTCTTCTTATTCTTTTCTTTTCCTCTTCTCCTTAATCTTTTTTTCATTTTCTTCTTCTCCTTCCCCTTCAATTCAATTTCCATCCTCTCTATAAAACACTACACTCACACCTCATGTACACATGCTCCATCAACTTGCCTCTGCAAGCCTACAACACCGCCTTCGTGTGATTATTACATCGGTACTCCTCAGCCCGTGCCCAAGAAGTCGGTCGCCTATAGTACCACCTTTGCTCTGTTGTACTATGCCGCATCACATCGACGTCCACACTCCATCAGGCTTTCATGCCTCCCATTGCCACCCATTGTCGTGAACCTCCTTCCAACTGGTCACCACGACCCGTACCTCCCTTGATGCCACCACGCGTGGCCACTGCACCGGTCCTCCTTAGCTCGCGCTCTAGCAGCTGATCACCTCTGCTCCTCCGTCATCCCAATAGCCCCACTCCACTGCGATCGCATCTTTCTCCACTTCTCCACCACAGCATGCCATAGCCCATGTTCCTCTCTTCTTCATGTGTAGCACACTACGAGCTGTGCCGCCCCCACTGTTACTACACTTCCTCCACCTACATTCTTAGTCACGCATGGATGAGCACCGCTGCATGTGAGGGGCGACGATTCGGAGATTGAAGAGAGTGGGAAGAAAATTCACCTCTTCAAATTACTTTTTGGCAAATTGTGAGAATCATCCAAGAAGTTTATGTAATTAAAGAAATGCCCTTAGGCGTAACTTTTTTTGTTCAAATTTTTATTTAATATTTCAAAGAGGACCTTGTATTTGAGTATTATTTTAGACCTTCATTTTTATTATTTTGTAACAAAAAATATTATGATGTTCATAATTTCATTCTCTATGAGAATAGATATGGTTCATAATTTTGTGAGCTTTAGATAACTAATTAAACTCGGAGATTGAGAATTAGTGAATTTTTACCAATTTACACTCTAATATTCACATGAAATTATAACTTGATCCAAAATATCTTCAAACATCAAAGACTGGGTGCTTTATTGTGCCCTAACTTTCGCCCAAATTTTACTGAAATTGGAGGTATCTTTTTCCTCAAATAAAATTTGAAATTGTACGATGTTCATGAGGGAGACATGCCGAGATGAGACTTGTACGTTGTTTGATATGCCCAAATAACAAGATCAAGTAGTTTTGACCAATTCTTACGATCTAGACATACACGTTTCTGCAATATGATTTTGATCTCCCTGCTAGAGCATTCAGTCAAGCCATTTTATTGAGGGTGGTACGATGCTGAAATACGATGTTCTATGATGTATTATTTGGTCAACTTCTTGACCTCTTTGTTGATAAAGTGGCTCCATAGTCAGAAATGAGAATCTTTGATATCCCGAACAGTGATATGATGTTGTCTTTGAGAAAGCAACATGCTTTGTGGCCACTTGCAATTCGGGCAGGGTCTGCCTCCAGTCATCTACTGTAAAGCCTTGGACTTGGTCTCTCTCGCATCTTATACCATAAGATCTGGCTCGTCAAGAGGAAACCAACGGAATTTGTTTCGTGTGAATTGAACTTCGTTTGGAATTTTTAGTTTTTCAAAAGAGAGAGAAGTATAGAGGGTTAAGATGTCATTAACTCGTAGTTACCATCATTAAGAATAATTAAACACAGCTAAAGAAACTAGTGATGGATTGGAGATCATTAATAACCATTAGCAAATACTAATCAATGGTTAGCAAAATTTAAGCGTAAGCTGCAAAGGTTAAATCATGATTAGTAAAAGTTAATTGTGATTAGCGCTAATTTAACTTCATTAGCGAATCTAGAAACATCTAGAATGTTCTAACTTAAGCCCTAAGTTTGGAATAAGTTTTGGCTAGAACCATGGGCCAAAACTATGGACCACTAACTTTGGTTAAGGTCTAACCCATGTTTTTCTAAGTATGGTTAGCAATTTTTTTTGCCTATAAATACCCCTCTACCCATTCATTCTCTATGATTTCCACTACCACCACCACCCCAAGGGCTAGGGTTGAGAGGTCGAGAGAAGGAGTGGAAGGCGGGGAAAGAGCACTAGCGAAGCACTACCTGGAGAACGAGGAGGAGGAAGGTATGATCCTCTCTGAGTTTGTTGTGTAAGCTAGGCTTTCGATTCATCCTCTTTTGTTCCAAGTTTTGTTTTCGATTCATCTTTCTTTCCGATTCATTTTCTGTTGTGGTTCAAGGAGAAATCTGTGTAATACCCTACTTAAGTGCGGGCGGCTATGTACGTCAGTGAACCATGTGATTTGTCACACATTCACTCACCTAAGACACGTGGTGTCTACCGATTCTCTATCGTTAATGGTTCTATTCTTTCAATTTTGATTTTATAGTTGTTTTGATGGAGAAATCTGTGTAATAAACTACTTAGGTGTGGGCGTCTATGCACGTCAGTGAACCCTGTAATTTGTCACATATTCACTCACCTAAGACGTGTGGTGTCTACCGATTCTTCATATCTTGTTGTTTTAGTATATTCTTTCAATTTCGTTATTGTTTCCTCTTGACGATTTTATAAAGGAAACTCTTTCCATTTTTCTTTTAAAATATGTCCTGATATAAGGGAAAACTCTGCTGAAATTTTTATAGAAATATGTTCTGATATAAGGGGAAACTCTACCGATTTTTTTCCAAAAATATGTCCCAGTACAAGGGGAAACTCTGCTGAAATTTTCCTAGAAATAAAACCCTATATAAGGGGATGTTCTACCGAAATTTTAAGAGAAAATTATGTTCTTCGCATTCTTCGTGTTCTTCATATGTTCATCACGTTCTTCGTGTTCTTTGTTCATTCTACGCATTCTTGGCATGTTTTTAGTGTTTTTGATACGAACATGAAGTTCGATCATTTCAGGAGCTTTAAATCATGCTTTTCCAAAAATGAATCACGATAAAGCACTGCATACGTGACAGAGAGATTGACTAGGTAATGAAATCCTCACTTTTGTTGTTGGGTTTCAAATGAGATCGTTGAAATTTCTGATTTTATGTTTTTTGCTATGAGGAAACCTAATTTTTGCTATTTTTGAGAAAGTATAAAAAGTTGCTTTGTGATTCCCATTAAAATATGGTTTTAACATTGAATTGATGTAGTTGCTTGGAAAGTTAGGGTTTGGGAGTTAAAATAAGCATAAATACGAGTATATATGCATATGAATAATATAAATGTGAGTCTATACTAAGTGTTGATAATTATGTAAATCGAAGACTTAACAAAAGAATTACATCATGGGAATTGATGTCTTTTGAGTTGGATCCTAAAAAGGATCGTATGTCACATTAAGTATGACTAGGAGTAGAACTACATATCGGGCATGCAACCTGTTGGTTTGTTGAAAGGAACCCCTATTAGTGTTTCCCTACCTAGGTGGTACACAGTTGCCCTCTTATGATAAGTACACGTGAAATGAATGATTTGCAACGCATGGTACAAGAAGCCAATATCTTCGGGTTGAACGAGGGAAGATGTGGTCGTGCCATGTGGAGGCACAGGTGGTTCAATAGTGAGTGGGTCACGATAGCATATATTTAAAGCTGCTAGGTTATGTGATTAACGGTTAGCCTGAGGTTTTAAGCAACCGGGTCCTCGAGGACGGTGTGCTCCTTTGTTTTCCAGGCTGAGGGCTTGAGACCCTGGACAAATAAAGAAAAGGAAATTGTCGAGGTAGTATTGAAGGATTGGTTGAGGCTACATGCGGCAACATAAGCTTAGATGATCAACGCAATCTTTAATCCCAAAGTGTCCACAGCTTCACAGTCCAAGAATGGTGGGGTTCCCCTGGACTAATCCCTTATGTGGAATAGAAAGGAATATGACTTACATTAATGAGAAGGAATGTAACTTTTCATGACAACAAGTTTTTCAAAATTACACCATTTTGTTTACTTTTCTCTTCTTCGTTACTTGGCATTCGCTAATTGTTATCCTAGACTTATGGAAAACCCAACAAGTGTCGGTAAGCCATCACAAGGACTTTAGTAATCCGGCCAGTTTATATAGTAGACATCCAGTCAGTCACAGTAGTTTTACTTTATAAGGTAGTTAGTAATCTTTTTGTGTATTTTCTTTTCAAGCTGATATACATGTAAATGGTTATAGTGGGACATTGTATCATGTGAACTTTATTTTGTGAATGGAAAAGTGTTAAAATACTTTCTTCTAAGTATTTTTATTTGCAGTCTATTTCTCAGTGTTAGTTGTGATTGCTGAATAAATTATTGCTGAGAAACTAGATCCGGTTATGGGAGGATCCGATGGACCGGAATCAGGGTCGCGACAGTTTGGTATCAGAGCCCGGTTACTCCAGTAATTTACTCAATAATTGATAACTATGAGCGGTGTTCAGAAACTATGTTTTCCTTAAGATCCTTTGATCTTATTGACCGCACAACCATTCATAAGTCATTGTCCCTTATGTATATCATGCTAAGACATATAGGATCTGACCTTTGATACCTTTGACCTTAACTCATCCCATGATCATGACAGACCAAGACGTGTCTAGGCAATTAGCAGATATGATGACAATGCTGCAAGAAATGGGGCAAAACAACAAGCGTTAGAGGAGAGCTAATTGCACAAGCTGAGAGACCTAAGGCATCTAGATCTATGGATGCTAGGATTGATGGTTCTATCCATCTTTTTGAGGAAAAATCTAGTTACCATTCTTCAATGGATTCTGCTCCTACCCCAGCTGAAGGATCAATAGAGAAGGCCCTTCTTAGACACCAAACATTAGTAGATAATTACCGAAAGGGAAAGATTCCTCGATTTAAAGGCATAGAGACACCTGCTGAGGCAGAACTATGGTTTGATGATGTCAGTAGGATGTTGAGAATAATACACGAACCAACAGACACTTGGGTGCACTTCGCTGATTACTCCCTAGCAGACTATGCAAGGCATTGGTGGAGATCCATTTCCAAGAAATTAGTAGATCTTGATCCATGGGATGTTTTTGAAGAAAGGTTCTGAGCTTACTTCTGTCCCTCCCATTGGGAAGAATTGAAGAGGAGGGAGTTGGCCTCTTTGACCCAAGGATCCAAGAATGTACGAGATTATCATATTCACTTTATGAAGCTGCTACATTACTCCCCAGCTCTAAAAGCTTCACCACAAGAGTGTCTTACCAAATTTGTTAGCAGTCTTCAAGGAGATTTGAGAGAGAAGCTTGCTGGTTTTACAGCCATCACTGTAGATGAAGCCATGGACATTGCCTCTCGTATTGAGATGGAGAGGGATGAAAACTGCCGAAGGAGAAGCTTTCACTTTAATGGTGGACCATCCAAATGTAAGGCAAATTATAACTAAAGAGACAATAGTTATCATCTAATTGGGTCTAATATAAGCTCGTCACAGTCTTTGGGTTAGGAATTATCTGGAAGAAGGGGTTTCTCTAGACCTCCACTATATCCTCGCGACTCAGCAGTAGGAGCTAGTACCTCTGTGGCTGGGTCTTCGGCTCAAACAGGAGCACGTGTGTGTTATTACCATCATCAAGAAGGCCACATCAAGAAAGATTTTCTGAATTTGATAGGTTTAGGGTTTAAACCAACCCAATTAACAGTATAACATCCACCTCGAGCAATGGAACAAAACACGGAGGAAGATAGGGCAAAGGTCGTGGCTCACAAGGAGCGTCTCCTACGCAACAACCACCATAAAGTGTTGCGGGTTCTAGCTTGCAACTTCCTAATGGACAGCTCAATGCAATTACTAAATAACAAGTCTACAATTCAGGAATGATCGTACAAGGTACTGTTACTATTCATGGCTTTTCAGTGCATGACTTGTTTGATTCTGGTGCTTCACATTCATTTATTGCTCGAGGTTAGTACCCACTTTGGGTAAGATACTAGTAGAAGTACAACAGTCCTATCTGATCAAGGAACCATGAGGACAAGTATTTATAACCCGAGAAATCATGGATAATTGTATAGTACTGATAGCGGGACATCAGTTACTTGTTTCACTACTACTAATTGAAATGGAGGACTTTGATCTTATCCTAGGGATGGACTGGTTAGAAAGGCATCATGCATGTCTTGACTGTTTTCAGAACCAGTAATGTTTCACCTTCCTAACTCGATAGAGTTCTAGTTCATTGGAAAGATGTCAAATGATAATGTCGAATATATCTCTACTTTGAAGGCACAATAGTTATTAGAGCAAGGGTGCTAAGGTTATTTAGCCTATGTAACCACTACATCAGGGTCAGACAGAGTGATGGAAGATGTACCTATAGTGTGCGAGTTTCCTGATGTATTTCTAGAGGAACTACCTGGATTACCACCTGAACGAGAGATTGAATTTGAAATTTCTCTCATACGTGATACTCAACCTATCTCTATCCCTCCATATAGGATGGCACCAGCCGAGTTACGAGAGTTAAAAGTACAGTTGCAAGAACTATTAGATAAAGGATTCATTCGTCCTACTACTTCACCATGGGGTGCACCTGTCTTATTTGTTAGGAAAAAGGATGGGTCAATGTGGTTGTGCATTGACTATAGACAACTAAACAAGAAGACCGTAAAGAACAAGTATCCTCTTCCAAAAATAGATGATCTCTTTGATCAGTTACAGAGTTCAACTATGTATTGTAAGATTGGCTTAAAATCTGGATACCATCAATTGAAGATAAAGGATGCAGATATTCCCAAGATAGCCTTTCGAACTAGACATAGACATTATGAATTCTTAGTTATTCCTTTTAGACTGATAAATGCCCCGTCAGCCTTCATGGATCTCATGAATAGAGTATTCAAGGAGTTCTTAGATCACTTTGTAGTAGTCTTTATTGATGATGTGCTTATTTACTCCAAGGATAAGTTTCACATGGATGCCATCTCAGGCAGGCACCTGAAACTCTAAGGAAGAACAAATTGTATGCTAAATATAGTATATGTGACTTCTGACTATCTAAAGTGTCTTTCTTATGCCATGTTACTTCTGGAGAAGGTATATCAGTTGATCCTACAAAGGTTAGTGCAATAATGAGTTGGGAACGCCCGAAGACTGTCACAGAAATACGATCCTTTTTGGGATTAGCTGGATATTATAGGAGATTTGTGAAAGACTTTTCACAAATAGCATTGCCAATGATGAGACTGACTCCGAAAAAAGTTCCATTCTTATTGTCCGATGCATGCGAAACTAGTTTCCAAACACTGAAAACATGCCTAACTGCACCCATCCTTACTCTACCCTTCAGGAGTGAAGGGTTTACAGTATACATTGATGCATCTAAAGAAGGACTTGATGCAGTTCTTATGCAACATGGTAAGGCAATTACGTATGCATTACGATAGCTCAGGACACATGAGAAGAACTACCCAACACATGACCTTGAATTAGTTTCCGTACTTTTTGCTTTAAAGATATCGAGACATTACCTTTATGATGTTACTTTTGAAATCTTCATCAATCATAAAAGCTTGAATTATCTGTTTGATCAGAAGGAGCTCAATATGAGACAAAGACGATGGCTAAAGTTGTTGAAAGACTATGATTACACTATCTCCTACCACCCTGGTAAGGGGAACGTCGTAGCGGATGCCCTTAGTAGAAGAACTTATTCATCTGGGTTGGTGAGTGCTATCCACTTCTGGGGTTTACTATCAACGTTAAGTGAATGGAAATCATTTGATAGTAGTGCCGATACTATAACTATTCCTCACCGATATATACCAAAGATCTGGGATAGAATAACGAAAGGACAGGAGGATGATCAATCCTTAAAGACATGAGACAACAACTTGAGAACAATGAGATAGAGGGATTCCAGATACAAGATGGCTTACTATATAACCATAACAGAGCTTGTGTACCAGACACACCTAAACTGAGGAAGGACATCTTACGTGAAGCGCATTGTTCTAGATTATCTATTCATCCAGGAATTACGAAGATGTATAAGGATCTTCATTCATACTTTTGGTGGGCGGGAAATAAGGAAGATGTTGCTAAGTTCGTGAATTCATGTTTCACTTGCCAACATGTAAAAGCTTCACACCAAAAGCCACCAGGATCCGCTCCCCATACCTGAGTGGAAATGGGAAAGCATTTCCATGGACTTCGTTACTGGCTTACCTCAGACGACTGGTGGTAAAGATAATATTTGGGTTATAATAGATCGTCTGACCAAGGTGGCACACATTATTCCAATAAGTTTATCTTTCACTCCAGATCAAGTTGTTGAGTTATATATTAAATATCTGATCCGTCTCCATGACATTCCAAAGGAAGTAGTTTCTGATCGAGATTCACGATTCACCTCATATTATTGGGAGAACATCATGAAAGCCTTAGGTACACAGCTATGCTTGAGCACAACATATCATCCACAATTAGATGGTCAATCAGAACATACGATTCAGACATTAGAGGATATGCTACGAGCATGTGCCTTAGAATGGAAAGGATCACGGATTAAACATTTACCTCTTGCAGAATTAGCATACAACAATAATTATCATACAAGTATTGGCATGGACCTTTTGAAGCTTTTTATGGACGAAGATGTACTACTCCTTTGTGTTGGCAAGAGGTCTTGATAAAAAACCGTTATGATTTAGATAGACCGCAAGAGACATGGGAAGCTGTAGAGCTTGCTCGAAAAAGACTAATAACTGCCTAGAGTCGCCAGAAAAGCTATCGTGATACCAAACGAAGAGACCTTGAGTTTGAGCTAGGAGACTTGTATTTCTCAAAGTATCGCCTATGAATGGAGTTCAAAGGTTTGGCTTGCCTAGAAAATTGGCATCCAGGTTCGTGGGTCCCTTTGATATCATTCAACGGATCGGAAAAGTGGCATATAGACTTACGCTTCCTCCATATATTTCAGCAATACATGATGTTTTTCATGTATCAAATCCGAGAAAGTACATTAGGTATCCAGAGTATAAGATAAGTTATGATTATTTACATGTTGAGACAAACTTGACATACCAAGAAATACCTGTGGAAATACTAGATAGAGATATCAAGAAGTTGAGGAACAAAGAGGTACCTCTAGTTAAAGTGTTGTGGCGTAACCAAGAGTTTGAAGAAGACACATAGGAACCTGAGGTAGAAATGAAAGAAAAATACCCGTACTTGTTTGAATGGTAACACTATGTATTGTGTGTATCTTCATTATAAATGAAATGGCATTCATTCTCTTTAAGGTTGTTGTGGTTTCAATCCTCTTTGAGGTCGTTATGCCTACTTTTCTAGTCTTGAGGACGAGACTTCCTTTAATGTTGTTATAATTTTAAAGCCTTGAACTTGGCCTCTCTCGGATCCTATATCATAAGATCCATCTCGTCAAGAGGAAACCAACGGAATTTGTTTCGTATGAATCAGACTTCGTTTGGAATTGTTATGATTTTCAGAAGAAAGAGAAGAGGATTAAGGCATCATTAACCCATAATGTCCATCATTAAGACTAATTAAACACGATTAAAGAATCTAATGATGGATTGGGTATCATTAATGACCATTAGTAAATACTAATCAATGTTTAACGAAAGTTAAGCATAAGCCATGAAGGTTAAATCGTGATTAGTAAAAGTTAATCGTGATTAACGCTAATTAAACATCATTAGCAAATCTAGAAACATCAGGAATGTTCTAACTTAAGCCCTAAGTTTGAGATAAGTTTTGGCCAAAACCATGGGACAAAACTATGGGCTGCTAACCGTGGTTATGGTCTAAACTATGATTTTCTAACCATGGTTAGCGATTTTCTGAAGCCTATAAATACCCCCCCATTCATTCTCTAAGATTTCCACTACCACCACCACCTCAAGGGCTAGAGTTGAAAGGTCAGGAGAAGGTGTGGGAGGCGGGGAAAGAGCACTAGCGAAGAGCTGCTGGGAGAATGAGGAGGAGGAAGGTATGATACTCTCTTACTTTTCTTCATAAGCTAGGCCTTCGATTCATCCTCTTTTCTTCCAAGATTTGTTTTTGATTAATCTTTCTATCCAATTCATTTTCTATTGTGGTTCGAGGAGAAATATGTGTAATATCCTACTTAAGTGTGGGAGGCTATGCACGTTAGTGAACCCTGTGATCCGTCACACATTCACTCACCTAAGACGCGTGGTGTCTACCAATTCTCTATTACTAATGGTTCTTTTCTTTCAATTATGCTTTTATAGTTGTTTTGATGGAGAAATCTGTGTAATATGCCACTTAGGTGTGGGTGTCTATGCACGTCATTGAAACCTGTGATTCGTCACACATTCACTCACCTAAGACGCATGGTGTCTACCAATTCTTCATCTCTTGTTGTTTGAGTATATTCTTCCAGTTTCGCTATTGTTTCTTATTGTTGATTTTATAGAGGAAACTCTTTCTGTTTTTCTTTTAAAATATGTCCCGATATAAGGGGAAACTCTACTGAATTTTTTATAGAAATATGTTTGGTATAAGGGGAAACTCTGCTGAATTTTTTCCAGAAATATGTCCCAGTATAAGGGGAAACTCTGCTGAAATTTTCCTAAAAGTATCACCCTATTTGAGGAGAAGCTATACCGAAATTTTAAGAGAAAATTATGTTCTTCACGTTCTTTGTGTTCTTCGTGTTTTCATCACGTTCTTCGTGTGTTTGTTCATTCTTCACGTTCTTGGCATGCTTTTAGTGTTTTTGATACGTACATGAAATTGGATCATTTTAGGTGCTTTAAATCATCCTTTTCCGAAAATGAATCATGATAAAGCACTACGAACATGAGAGAAAGCTCGATTAGGTAACGAAATCCTTCCTTTTGCTGTTGGGTTTTCATATAAGATCGTAGAAATTTTTGATTTTATGTTCTTTGCTATGAGGAACCCTAATTTTGGCTATTTTTAAGAAAGTATGAAAAGTTGCTTTGTGATTCCCATTAAAATAAGTTTTAACATTGAACTGATGCAGTGGCTTGGAAAGTCAGGGTTTGGGAGTTAAAAATAAATCCAAGTACATATGCATATGAATAATATATATGTGAATCTATACGAAGTGTTGATTATTAGGCAAATCGAAGACTTAACAAATGAATTACATCATGGGAATAGATGTGTTTTGAGTTGGATCTTAAAAAATTCGTGTGTCACATTAAGTATGACTGGGAGTAGAAATACAGGTCGGGCATACAACCTGTTGGTTTGTAGGAAGGAACCCATATTGGCGTTTCCCTACCTAGGTGGTACACCGTTGCCCTGTTATGATAAATGCGCACGAAATGAATGATTTGCATGGCGTGGTACCGGGAGCCAATATCTTCTGGTTGAACGACGGAAGATGTGGTCGTGCCATGTGGAGAAACGAGTTGTTCAATAGCGGCTGGGTCACGATAGCATGTATTTAAAGCCACTAGGTTATGTGATTAACGATTAGTATGACGTTTTAAGCAGCTGGGTCCTCTGAGACGATGTGCTCATTTGTTTTCTAGGTTGAGGTCTTGAGACCCTGGATAATAAAAGAAAAGGAAATTGTCAGGATAGTATTGGAGAATTGGTTGAGGCGACGTGCGGCAGTATAAGCTTACCAAATCAACGCAATCTCCAATACCGAAGTGTCCACAACTTCAGAGTCCAAGAATGGTGGGGTTCCCCTGGACTAATCCCTTATGTGGAATAGAAAGGAATATGACTTAAATTAATGAGAAGGAATGTAACTTTTCATGACAACAAGTTTTGTAAAATTTCACCATTTTATTTACTTTTCTCTTCTCTGTTACTTAGCATTCGCTAATTGTTATCCTATGATTTATGGAAAACCCAACAGGTGTCGGTGAGCCATCGCTAGGACTTTAGTAATCTAGCCAACTTACATAGTAGACATCCAGTCAGCCACAGTAGCTTTACTTTGTAAGGTAGTTAGTAATCTTTTTGTGTATTTTCTTTTCAAGCTGATGTACATGTAAATGGTTATAGTGTGACAATGTATCATGTGAACTTTATTTTGTGAATGAAAAAGTGTTAAAATACTTTCTTCTGAGTATTTTTATTTGCAGCCTGTTTCTGAGTGTTAGTTATGATTGCTGAATAAATTATTGTTGAGTAACCAGATTCGATTATGGGAGGATCCGACAGCCCGGAATCGGGGTCACAACATATACTGAATTAACCGACGGCAAGCAGGATGTATTCAAAGTCATGGTAATTAGGGAATGAACCCATGAAGTCAATGCCCCAGTTGTCGAAGATGTTAGATATTTGAATATATTTTAGAGGCATTGTGTCTCTCATACGGATGATTATGGTAATTCGTTGATAGTCAATACATTCATTTATATAATCTGATGCATCCTTAAATAGAGTAGGACACCAAAGGCCACATTGAGGAACTTTCATTGCCATTCTCTTTCCAAAATAGTGTCCGTTGGCGTCAATATTGTAATAGTGGTCTAGGACATCACAATCTCCTTATGAGATGTGCACCTCCTCCAAATGCAATCCACGCCCTCTCTACATAGATGTGGATCTTCCTGATGGTAAAATTAAATGTCAACCAAGAATCTATCAAGTTTAATCCTCGGCTAGTCTGGCAGAGTCTTCTTGGAGACGAATAATTCACAATATATGTGTACTAGGGGATATAGACAAGATTGCCTCATTTGGAAAGGTCTTTGTTATAGGAATGGAGTTCTACTTAGTAGGATTTAATTCTAGAAAGGTGAACTACCACAATCTTAGTGCCTAGTTTGTCATAAATTCAGGTCAAACTCTTGGAATAGAAGAATCCAACTAATTAGACGAGGCTTGGTGTCTTTCTTGCTCTGAAGGTATTTAATGGTAGAATGGTCAATGTAAATGATAAACTTGATCCGAGGAGGTGTGTTATGAACTTCTCCAGTATAAATACTACAGTTAGCAACTCTTTCTCTATCACGGTGTAGTTTTTCAAGGCTTCATTAAGTTTTCTGCTACCATAATGAATCGCAAATGATAGGCCATCTAGTTTTTATGCTATAACAGAACCAATTGTGAAGTCTGAAGTAACTGTCATGTTCTCAAAGGGTAGAGACCAATCCGGAGGCTGTAGTACAGAATCATGTACGATCAGATCCTTTAAGAGATTGAAGGATTGTAGGACCCAATCATCAAACACAAAATCGGCCTCCTTTCCAAGCATTTTGGTCAGTGATCGTGTAATCTTGCTAAAATCTTTAATGAATATGTAATAGAAATCGACGTGGCCCAAAAATGATCGGACCTGCTTAAGATTTGTGGATGGATCAAGTTTTGAGATAACATCCACCTTGATGGGGTCAATCTCCATTTGTTCTTAGAGATGACGTGATCTAGCACGATTCCTTCCATCATTATGAAGTGACGTTTCTCCCATGATAGTACAAGGTTCACCTCACAACATCTTTTCAATACTCAGCATACGTATCCAAGGCATTGATCAAACCTGTCCACATAAATCGAGAAGTCATCAATGAATACTTCGAGAAAATTTCCTACCATATCAGAAAAACTACCAACATGCATATCTGGAAATTAGCTTGTGCATTACACAAACCAAAGGGCATATGGTAGAAGGCATGTGTTCCAAATGGGCACGTGGATCTAGCCTTCTCTTCATCCTCTGGCACAATGGCAACTTGATTAACCCAGAGTAGCCATCCAAGAAGTAGACATATTCCTTCATGGCCAGTCTTTTGACTATCTGGTCGATGAAGGGCAATGGAAAGTGATCCTTCTTGGTTGCAAGATTCAAACAACTCTAGTCCACACAAACATGCCATGGCATCATCACTTGGATCAGAATCTCCTATCCTTTGTCCTTGGTGACTATGGTGATCCCTGACTTCTTAGGAACTACATGTAAGGGACTCACCCAATTGCAATCAGAGATGGGATAGATAAATCTCGCATCACACCACTTCGTGATTTATTTCATCACCACCTCCTGTAGATTAGGATGCAACCTTCTTTGAAATTCCCAAGAGGTTTTTTTATCTTCTTCCAAATAGATGTGATGCAAGCACAATGACAGATTTCCCCCTGGAGATCCATGATATTCGATCCAATAGCCTTGTGATTTTTTCCAGATGCTCAAGCAGACGAGATTCTTGTACTTCGGTAAAATGGGAACTAATAATGATCAGATTCATACCTGGCTTACCACACAGAACACATACTTCATGTTGGATGGTAGAGGTTTCAATTCATATGGAGAAGGAGTCGGATTCGTGGTGACTTCAGAAATTGAGGTAGGTATCTGCTCTTTCAAATGTATGTTTTCCACCATTGAACATTCAAACTCTGAATTTAGAAATATGTAATAATTTCATTCCACTCAGACGAGGATGGTTTTTCAAAGATCTCATAATGACCATCAGCAAACATCTCAGGATCAAAGACATCAATAAATATAACTATATTTTCCAGACCCTCCTCAGGAGAGAGGAACACTTGTGTATCGTCGCTATCCATGAACAAATCTGTATCTCGAATTTCATTCATCAAATCATAGTTTTCATTTTCATTAAGCACTCTCGTAACAGATGCCACTTTAGTAGGTTTTGGTTCCAAGACTGTCTTGTTAAGAACTTTGTCGTTATTGGAGGGGAATGTAATTTCTCTAGTGCCATAGTCCACCATTGCTTCGGCCTTCTGAAGGAATGGCCGATTGAAGATGATAGGAGTGTGTAGTAGAGGTGTAGAGGTGTCCATATAAAGGACAATGAAATCCATGGAGAACTACATCCCTTGTATGGTAACGATGACATCCTCTAACATGCCCTGGGACCGCTTGACAGATATGTCTACAAACTACAGAATCATCATTGTAGGCTTGAGCAGTCCTACTCTAAATTCCTTGAGCATGTAAGAGGGCAATAAATTGATCGAGGATTCAATATGGAGCAATGTTCGCTCAAACAATTGGTAAAAAATTGACATATGGTGAGAGGTGCTCCCTTTTCATTATGTTTGTCCGGGAGATTGCCGGTGGCGTTAACTATAGCCATGGTCAGAACATGTCTCTAGTTTTCTCTTCTTACAGCTCAGACACTTTGTTAAACATACCTCTTTGAGTCCTCATTTTAATGCATGTATATAATCTATGTCTTTCAATAATTGCTTTTCAAGAATCAAGTTTTTCAAAATTTAGATGACCTCGGGATCAGACAAAGCATTTTTCAATTTTTTACGATTTTTGCTTCGATTTCTTGCGGAAAAGAAATATTTACATTAAAAGAAACTATTTTTCCAAAAATGGTTCCATATCCTTGTTTACACGTAAATGATTAAATTGTGAAAAATCATCTACATGTTGTGGACAAAAAAATAGTGCAGCCTTGTCTCCTTCGACGGGTGCTGGTTCGGTTGCTAAAGTTGGCTTCTCCATCACGGGCACAACTTCACCTAAATTGTTGCTATCTTTTTATATTTTTGAATTTTCTTAATTTTTTGTCTATTTAGTATGGATGGTTCTGCTCCATCCAAACATACTATGGCCTCATCATTTGGATTGGCTAAAGATTCGCCATCAGATTCATTGCTCTTTTGCTTCGTATTCACTGATGGCTTGAGTGTCCTACCTCTCCTGAGAGTTATAGTATAGATAAACCAATATCATTTATACCTTATTTGGGTTGAACACTGAAAACTACATGCTCCTTGTGACAGAAATAACTTGTATTTTCTTAATTCTGAGCTGGAATGATAGATTTCATGATCTTCAAGTTGTCAATATTTTGGCTCATCTCAACCATATTCTATATGAGTTGAGCCAAAATATCTGGAGCAAGGTTGAGTAAAGCATGCTCAAAAGATTCAGTATGATGAGACTGTTGGTTCTGCTGATAGTGATGGGGAGGCTGTTGTAGGTAACCCTGAGAATACTAAAGAAGAGGAGTAGGAAGAGAAGGATATTGTTGTTGGCATAGTTAGTGATGATATGGAGCATGTGGTTGTTGATAATGTTGTTGGCATTATCCAAACTATTACCAATATTTCTGCCTCCATGTGTATCCTTGTTGTGGAGGTGGCTACTAGGCTTGGTTGGGCTGATATGTCTGCCATCCTTGTTGTTGGTGAAATGGTTGGTTGGGATGATTCTGACCCTGTGATTGACCCTAAGGACATGTCAGCTCCTAATCGTTACTCCAAATGTCACTCACCACTTGGATGATTGGTGGAGGTGAGGAACATGGCTCGATGTGCTGAGGCTGGGACTCAGATGGCTGGAAGACAACCATCTATGTATGCGGCTATGGTTGTGGTTGTTTGGTCTCCTACATATAATATGCGTGCTAGACAAGAGGCTAACTGGGACTCAGCTAAGGCGTCTATGGCACTGTTTGCTCCTTTTCAACTATAGGCTCAGTTGTATCTGTCACTACGTTGCTGACACTAATGGTGTTCACGAGCTACTCCAGTTGCTTGGTGATAATGTCGAGCTTATCCAGCCCCTTCAAGGGTTGCCCGATCCCATCGACCTTCTCTAGGTCCTGCAACCTCTTCTCAATGATATTGGATAGGTGACTCTCGATAATGCTCAGGTCAGAGTTCTCACACAAGTCCACTTCTTGAATATCCGCCATATTTATGTTATTGCATAGGATTTGTGGCTGTTGCAGAAACTCGATGGAACAAGAGGAGGAAAGTGTGGCCTCTCCTTCAACCATTTCTTACAATATCTTCGGGAATGCATTTTCATCCTTGTTTAAATGAGACCCTCCATAGGCGTCATCAACCAGACATTGACTACTTTCATTGAGATCCCCAAAGAAGTGCTAGACCAGACTGGTCTTCGGTATATCATGACTGAGGCATCTCTCTATCAGATCACTAAATCTCTCCCCGGTCTCGTGAATGGACACTTAGGGTCCCTGGGAGATGCTTGATATCTTAGAACACATCAAATTAAGGTGGCTGACATAATAGTATTTATGTAAGAATGTTGATTTCGTATCCTCCCAATCATCACCACTTTCCCCAAGTGGTTGTGGAGAGCTTTACCCTGAAGGCTGAAGGGGAAAGCGATCGTCTTGATTACACCCAACAGGATGTTGGGGTAATGAGTGGTGCTGCATATGCATCTAAACTACTACGAATGGGTTTATGGTTCCTCGGTCAGGTTCTTGTAGAAACTAGGGATGAGAGAAAGGAGCTGAGGTTTCAGCTCGAAATGTCTGTGGATCTGGAGAATCTGGATCTACTCGGTGATGCGACCGACCCTAGGGTTGTATGTCTGTTTCAGAGTGGGATTGGGTTGGCCACTCCTTTCTTCTCTTTTACCCCCGTAGTATCCATCTACAGACCGATAATATTCATCATCAGGAATGTCATCACCCCATCTTGGGTTTCCCCTTATATCTTCTGATCTCCTCCTCATATCATCTCACCTTACTGCCTAGATGATGAATGCTAAGATAGAAGATTTACCCAACACTCTGCATGTGGGATGTAAGGCATAAATTTTGTAAACCAAATTTATATGTTGATATGCAAATTACGAAATCATTCAAAGTAGGGATTATTATTATCATGAAGAACCAAATGTTAAACCATAAGAGAAGAAATCTAAGAGTCCGGTCCTGGAGGCTCCTCGGTGCTTGCCATAGTAGGTCCTGCAAGAGATGTATGGAGACCTCTCGTGGCATGCGGTTTCACTTCCAAATGTTTAACAATTAATTTTTTATCTAAATCCAAATGTAAAATCTATAGGTACATGCAATTTATTAGGTGTTTGGCTTTAGAATACAAGCAAGGAATCCTAAATATGCTAAGGCTCAATGCACAAAACAAATGAAAAAAAGGTAGAAAACACAAAACGTGGAAAATAAAGGCGATGAAAACTTGAGAAAATCCGGTGAGCCCCAAAGTGAACAAACACTTGGAAATTGGACCCGGATGTTCAAGTCCAAGTCCACAAGTATTAATACAAATTAATAATGCAAAAATTGGAGTCACTCTCTCAAAAAAAATAAAAATAAAGGCAACCATAATAAAGGACCTCCTCTTTCTCTCTCCAAGTAGCTCACAAGAGGAAGAGCTACTCTCCTCGTAGCTCGGGTGCTCCAACCACCTAAGCGGTCTTCGTTACCTCGAGGTCCCTCGCAAGAAAAATAGAAGAGAATGGATGAGCATAATTAAACAATTATCTCAAATAAAGCAAGAAAACTAAAAGCAGAAAAATAATAAATGAAAACAACACCCAAAATCTAGCCTACATGTTGCTCCCCAATAACGCCAATATTTGTTGGGACGGAATTTGGCAAGGGTCAAAAATATCCTCACAAGGCGAAGATATAGTGGCATTGTGGCGAACACTCATGAAATTCAATTCCAACAACAATTAACTCACAAATAGATCAAATAATGGAAAGCAAAATTGTGGAATTAAAAGTTATTATAACTCTACAAAGATGTGTATAGGGTAAGTAGTATAGAGTGTCGAATAGAAGGAGCATGGGGGATAGACAACAAAAATTGGCCAAAAGTCAGCAATTATTCTCGTTGTTTTTAAGAAGATTTTTTATTTTTATTGGCTTTTTAAGTATTTATATTTTTAGAATTTTTATATATTTTTTATATGTTTTAAATTTTATAATTTTTATATTTCTTTTTATATTTTTTATTTTTAATTTTTCATTTCTTCTTTTGTATATATAAGATAAATATACTTATAACATATTAATATAGATAATATAGATAATCAAAATACAAAATAAAGACAAAAGCTAAAAAATACTTAAGGTATAGTCCTTTTTATTTTTGTGTTGATGGGGCTGCCCTGCCCCATTTTTTGTCAAATATTTTTTGAAAAATATCACCATGTATATTCATCCCTATATCCCTCCTATATGCCCATTCAAATTTCGTCAGAAATAGAGACTCCTACGGCTTCCATCCAGATAGGGCCGATTTAAAAAATCCTGCGACCGTTAAAAAATGATTGTCTGGATGGAGATTGTAGGAGTCTCTGTTTCTGATGAAATTCAAATGACATATAGTAGGGATATATGGATGAATATACATGGTGATATTTTTCCAAAAAAATAAAAAAATTACGAAAAATGGGGTGTGGCAGCCATGCCCCATTTTTTACTTTTATTTTTTAAGGTTATAGATAATATTTTTGGTGTTTGTCATAAGTATAGTAATAATAGCAATATTATAAGTAATTATAAATATATATAATAATGTAGGATTTTGTATTTATAAAATAGCTATAAATACTTCAAAAATCTCAAAATAAAATGTTCTTGTCTTTTTACATTTTTCTCTATTTTTGTATTTTTCTCATATTTTTGTTACTTTTTAATATTTTAAAATAAATAAAAGTAGGAAAACAGTGATTGAAATTAATGGGTCAACTTATTTTAGATTTCAAAATATCTAAGAAGTTCAAAATTTCCAAAACTAATTGTAATATATTAAAAATAAAACAAAGAATACAAAAATATGAACACAATTTTAGATTTTTTAATGATTATTTTTAATTTTTTAGGGTTAGAGAGGTTTTTCTATTTTTTGTTTTTTGTTTGAATTTTTTATGATTATCGGTTTGTAGATGTAAAACACAATATCAATAAGCCCTAACTTTTTAGAATTTTCAACATATTTTTTTTGTTTTTTTATTGATTTTTAATGCAAACATAGAATAAATACAATATTTTAAGTTTTTTTAAATAGTAAATTAATATTAAATGCTCTACAAAGAATAGATATGATGAAATATATTGTAAGACACTTATATTAAAAATCATACAATTTTTAAATGAAAAATGCTATTTTTAATGCAATAAATACACAAAATTAAAATGCAATACTAGAAAGGTCTAATCTACAAATAAAAATAAACAAAAATGCAATACAAACCCAATTTCAAAAGTATTGAGGCCTCTATGTTACCCGTAAATATTTAATTCATTCCACGTAGTAGGGGTATAAATGCAATTAAAAACATGGTAGGGAATACATGCAATTATCCCCAAAGGTTTCGAACTGGAATACAAAGTTTATGGATTAATTAATAACATACATGCACATGGGTGTCCTTGCAAAAATCCCACCACATCATGTGTATGGGCACGCGACGTGACATGGTAGAGAACCTAAGTGCAAAAAAAAACATTATAGGGGTCTACTTGCAAAATAACCACATTTTTTTTACAATTGGTACAAAGGTTTTGGGATTAAAAATAAAATACACAAGAGCAGGGGGTATACAGAAAAATTACCCCTTACATGCGATCCAAAAGTCGGAAGCTTTCACTTAAACATGTGGCGGCTAATGGACGGTGGATACCCATTCGTAGATGAATGGATGTGATTAGAAGGCAACTCCTAATCTGATGGAAGATGGCCTCTAGATTGAACGACTGCTACTACACCTAGAGATCCTCATCGATCCATTGGTGGGGAGCCTTGGAAGATGAACTGGGAAGAATGCATGTTTAGGAAAACTTCAATCCGTTCCCCTGCATGACTTTGATGGTGTTTGATTTCGTGACGAGGTGAAAAAGCCTCTTAGTAGTAGTGGCGTGCTCCTGGGTGCTTCAAAGAGGTCCAAGGTTCGCCGGAGTGAGCCCCGGAGGTCGAAGAAGAGTCGAGGCTCTAATTGCTTCAATTGAGTCAAAATATGACCTAAGATGGGTCTTTGACCTCAGATATCTGCAAGGTTAGCTCCAGAAGATAAAAGGCAAGGCTCCGACAGTCTTATTAGTCAGAAATGCACGAAAATAGAGGTGAGTAGAGGATCTCTAGTGTTCGGTAGAGGAGGAGAACTAATTCCCTTGTCCAGCAAGGATCGAGTTGAATGAAGGTGCATAGGGCATTTAGAACTCGAAGGGAAATAAGATGTAGGCGACAGGTGGGTCAAAGACCGGTCTGATGACAGCGAAATAGTAGTTAGAGAAAAAGCTCTGGTGACGTCCAATCTATGAATTTTAAGGAAAAATGCAAAAACAAGTGAAATAAAATCCTAAACTAGGTTATCTATCACGCTAGGAAGAAAAATAGCAAAAGAAATTAAGGTTTGACCTGAGAATGAGGGAACCAAGGTGGAGCTCCGTCAGCTATTCTAACGATGCTGGATCTCCTCGGATTGGCCTCTTCATCCATGCCAACATTAGGGCAAAGAAGCTGCTATTACCAGTGACCTCGGGGATCAAGAAACTCAAAGATTTTGAAGTGGAAGTGGGATAAAATTCAAAAGTTGGTCAGATGAAGGTTTTTGTACAGGGGCTCCTTGACTCAGGACAAACGCATGATTCGGCGATCATAAGATGGAGGAATTATATGGGCATGAAAATGCATTCACCAAGGATCAAAAGTCAAGATGAGATCCAGTCGAGAGGATGAAAGGAAAACCGGGGGAAATTAAGGAAATCACTCAGTCGGCGAGGCTATAGGACCTAAGGTAGGGGTCTCAGTTGACCGGCAGGTCAACTTAGGTTGTGACCCAATTGGCCAACGTCCTCATCTAGAGGAAAAAAACTGAAAATTATTTATTACTTTATGTAGTATTTTATAGTGATTTTTATTTATTTTTTCAAATCGAATTATGATATGTTACCTTTTACGTGTACTAAGTATATTTACCTATATTTGGGTTATTTTATTTTTATTTATATTTTGGATTTTATTATTTTTTGTAAATATTTTAAATATTTATAACTTATTTTAATATATAAAAATATATTTTAATTTATTTTTCTGAAGTAATTTGTATATTTTTAAATAAATATAGACATTTATTATATAAGTATGTATATGTATGATTCATTTATGTATGTTTGTACACTTATTTAAGTTATTGCATTTTTGTGATTTTATTCTAGTTGTATTATGTACGTATGTTATAAATAATATTTACAAAATTATAAAAATATAAAAATGTAAAATCATGAAGAATTAAATGAATTAAATGAATATTTTATTCAAGTATAATGTATGATAGGGATTCAAGATCTAAAATATGTATCTTAACTCCAAATTTAATGAAACAATCTTCATTAAATAGCTAATTATAAGTTATATACAATTAAAGGTGATTTTGATGAATTTTGAGTTCATATGGAGAAGATACATGTCTGTGAGGTATAAAGCACATGGTGCACTATTTTTATATGAAATAAATTTTTATGTTTTTTCTATGTATTGTTATATACAACTTTTATGTACAAAGTTTCTTGATTTGAGTAATAAATAAAAAAGAATAAAATGGGTCCCAAAATGAACTTATTAATGGATTTTGAATTAGGCCTTTATTGTATTATTGGCCCTTATCCCCCCACTTTAATCCTTGTCGATCCAGAGATCATGATGCCTAGGTCTCGATGTTTAGGGTCATTTAATACCTATGATATTTCATTTTTCCTTTATTCTTTTATTTTAGCTTTAAATACAGATTTTTATACAATATTTATGGAGTAATAATAGATGTTGGTTTATGCAAAATATTGTTATTTACATGCATTTGGTTGGGGTTTAACGGCCAAAATGAAAGAATAAATGTGAAGAAATGGAGATTCAATACCACTCCAAAGAGTCACAACATTAGATAAGATAAATGCATACCTAACTCGGTGTGGGAGGATTCATTACAATCTACTTGCTCCTTGTAAAGGAAGTTATTTGGAGACGTATCAGCCCACATGAGGATGATGGTCTTCGTAATGGTTAGGTTATCCAACTTCTGGCTCATCTCCACCATGTTCTTCACTAACTGAGCCAGGTAGTCAAGTACGGGGTTCACCAGTGCTTCCTCGATCTATCAACATGTTGAACTCACTGAATTCGATATACTTGCGAAGCTTGCGACTATTAATTCTAAAAGAATGGATGAGGAGGAAATTGTTGATCTGGTGGAGGAGGGAACTGATTCTGATACTAAATAGTCGGTTGTTGATGTTGCTAACTGTTTGCTGACAACTAGTAATTCTGTCTTCATATGTGAGTGTGTTGTTGGAGATTGTTTTGGAGAAGGATGGTGTTGGACTGTTCTTCCACATTGATGTTAGTGGAATGGTCGGATGGTTGAAGTTTGATCCTAGAGTTGTTCTCCTAGACAGGTCAATCACGGTTCATTGCCCCAAATGCCATTCACCTCTTCGATTTGTGGTGGATGTGGTAAGACTAGCTTGTCATATGTCGAGGCCTCTATATGGCACACGACAATCTACATCTGTTGCAGCTATGATGGTGGGCCCTGGTTGGGTGCATGCATGTAGTATACGTGCTGGATGGATTGGGGATGCCCTAAACTCTACTGTTGCAGTTGGTCTTTCGGCTTGACAAAGGTCTCGTCTAGCATACTCATAGAGTGATACGAGTTGATTGTGCTCACCAGAAACTCCAACTGCTTCATGATCTTGTCAAGCTTGTCTAGATGCTTGGTCTTTTTTCGATTACATTAAACTTCTTGAGGTCTTGTGGTCGCTTCTCAATAACATAGACCTTGGATAGGTGGTTTCCGATGATGCTGAAGTTGGAACTCTCATTCCTATCCTCTTCATGAGATGACGTAATGTTGACGAACTTTTGGAGGATTTGCGGGTTCATCTGGAATGCACAGTATGAAGATAATACACCCAATCCTTCAGCCATCTCCTCGAAATTTTTCTAGACGACATCTTCATCCTTATTAAAATGAGTTCCTTTATGTGTGGCATCTACCAGCCTCTAACTATCCTGATTCAAACCCTCAAAAAAATCCGGACCACACTATCTTTGGTATGTCATGATAGAGGAACTTCTCCTATAAATGCCCGAAGCATTCCCATGCCTCGTGTATGGGCTCGTGGGACAATTGTGAGAAGTTAGAAATCAGGGATCACATTTGTTTTAGGTGAGCCATGGGATAGTACTTATGAAGGAAAGTTGATTTCAGCTCCCCAAGTCGTTACCACCTTCCCCAAATGATTGATTTAGCATAGATCCTTATCTTGAAGGCTAAATGGGAAGATAGTCATCTTAACTACATTCAACTGGATGTCGGGGCATTGCATTATTCTACAGATGTGGTTGAATTGCTGCAGGAGGATGTAGGATTCTTCATTAGGGTTCCCGTGGAATATCGATAGGAGTGAGAGTAGTTGTGACTTCAACTCAAAATGTTCGTAGATATGTGGTATCCCGATCCACTATGTAATTTGGCCTTCACCAGGGTTGTACGTATCCTTCAGAGTCAGCTTTGGTGCTTTTCTCCTCTTCTCCTCCATGGTATCTAGCTACCTGATGTTCTTCTCCCTCTCCCCTAATTTCTCTATCTCTCCTCATCTTCTTCAACATTTCTTGGAAGGTAGACATGATGTTTACTTGTTTCGTCCATTGATGTCATATAGCCTTGATGGTGGCTAGCATCTGGTTAATGAACTTTTTCTGATCTGATTGTTGTCCCTTCCCTCTCTGAGGAGTCATTTCAGTATCTGAGTTTGATTGAGAATCCAGATCCAGTGCTTGGTTTGGAATGGGAAATATACCCTGATTAATCTTAAAATATACACCAGATGATGAGAAGTTTTCAAGATTAGGGTCATTCTTGAACTTTACTAGATTAGGGGATGTGAATGGAGATTGATCGATCTCCATTAGGAAGGAAGATAACTTGAGAAGAGAGGCATCCCAAGTTATTGCTGAAGGAAAGATCAGGGAGCACATAGAGAGGTTCATAGAGTCCAAATAAAGCTCTATGGAATCGCCCCTAATTATTGAAGATCTCAGTATTGGGGAATCTATGTGGTTGTTCACGGAGTCTGAACAAAATCCATCCAAACCTGACATCTTAAAAAAGGAATTAGATGAGGAGGGAGTAGGTCACATAATTGAAGAAGAAATAAAAAGATGAAGAAGGTATGGGGCTCGAAGCGAGGTGTATGAAAGAAAAAATGAGAAAAAGAAGCGAAGATAAAATTGCACAAGTGCATGGTTTTTGATCTTCATCCTAAAACAAAATTAATTAAACAAACCTCAAGACAAAATGGATTCACCAACCCAAGACAACAAATCTTTCATCGAGAAGCGGGGTATTCCCTTCTAAGTTCAAGTACAACTGGCTCAAGAAAAGGAGGTGGAGAAGAGGATGGATGGTAGCCAATATAGCTTCCTATCCTAGGATGCTTACAAGTGTAGCCAAGTCATCCAGTTGCAGGCTCACATGTATTTGACTTCGAAGCTCAGGCTTGCTTATTGACTATGTATACATATACTCCGGTGAGAATTGATTTTTCTTGGGATTTTATTTGTCTATTCTTTTTAGAGTTTTTGAATATTCATTTTTTAATACTATATACAACAACATTTACATGAGGACTTTTTCCTCTTGATCCAATAGATTATCCCTCTTTTGGAGCATTATTGTGACCCACGACATTCTATCTTTAGACCTCTTCGCTACTGTATCAAGTAGGGGTACAACGGCCATAGATGTGTGACTTCTGATGTTTCCATTGGATTGTGTCACATGCTGGCAAATCCAACCCTCTACCAGTTCAACTGAGTGTAACAATGTATAAGGTGAAGTTGTGTAAACTAAATCACTTTCGATAAGAGTCATGCATGTGTTCCGTGCTTAGGTAGTTAAGACGACATTGAACCAAGTCTCGTGGTCTCAAAGAATTAAGTCTAGTAGACCTGATTATTTTGTCGTGTAGCCAATTTTTGTCGTATTCTAGGCACGCTCTAATTGGCCAACCTAGGTTTGTTAACCGGGTCAACTACCCATTATGTGCCTTCCCTCTGCTAACTTCGCCTATGCCCATCTTTCTCATATTTTTTCCATGTGCACCACTTCATAACGCCTCCCTTTTCCTTCTAAATTATCATCGCTCGATCATTCATCTCACTCTCCACAACCTTTGATCCACCCATCACTCTACGGATCACTCCCATTTTGAATTTCAAAGCCTGTCAGAGCCATGCCTATAAATAGAAACCATTCACCTCTGCCGCATCTTCAATCTTTCTTTGGCCCCATTTCACCCGAAATCTCAATTTCAACTCCTATAAGGTTCCTGTGATTAAGTGGATTAAGGTACAACCAAGCTCTAATCTTCGAATTCTACTTAGACTAGTTCAATTATAAACATAGATCCTAAAAATGCAAATACTATGCAAAATGCAAGGAAAATATTTTTGTGAAGCAATTATCTAGTTTTGATCTTTTTATGGACTTTTTGGAAAAAGTTTTGCAAATTTTGGTGTAGGTTTTTGGTAAGATTTTGCATGTGTTTTTGGAGTTTTGCATTTTGCAAGTTTTGGGGATTTTGGATGATAAAAAGTTAGAAAAGGGTTATATTATTATATTTACATGGGAGTGCATCTATATTTATAAGCATGATAGTAGAAGGTGTATTTTATACAAGGGAATTTACAAGTTGAGTGTTAGTGAGTATTTATACGTTGTTATAAGACGTTTATTTGAGATGTTATTTACACAAGATTTTCAAAATATTTTTAAAAACATTTTTCGCAAACATTTAGAAAGATTAATTTTGCAAATAATTTTGACAAACATTTTCACAAACATTTACAAGCCTTGAAAATCAATTTGCAAATGTTTTCTAAACGGTATTTATAGATTTTTTAAAAGACTTTTGTAATCAATTTTTAAATCATTTACAAATAGTTAAAAGAAATTTTTACAAAAAAAGATTTTTATAATAGTTTGTAAGCATTTTGCAATAGTTTTCCAAAACAGTTCTCAAACTATTTTTTAGACATTGTCAAACCATTTTTCGAATCATTTTGCGAGACATTTTCAACCAATTTATTACAAGTGTTTTTAAAGAATTATTGTGTTTTTATTAATTACCCATATTATTGAAAATACAAAAGTATGAATTATGAATAAAGTATATACAACGTATATATGACCCCCTCTATACTTAGCTTGAGCTATGTCCTCATAGATCAGAGAGAAAAAAGGAAGACATAACTTATACTAAGTATAGAAAAGTCTATACTACAAGGACTAAAGAATCAAGGAATGAGAATTTGGTCGTCCCCCTACACTTAATATGAAATAATCCTAAGTATAACAGAATGTACACAAGCCAGGGTGTTGGACATGCGAGCCCACGGCGAGCCATTGTGCAATAAATGTTATTGCAAATATCATTCCCTGATATGAAATGAAGAATAACTAATTTGCATAATAGGTCCCTTAGCACAATTACGGTTATGTACCATGGCTATCTTAATGATCATACAACTGTTGCTTCTATTATTGAATCATAGAGGTTGGTGCTTGGATGAATATCTAATGAGTTAGATTAAGGACTCAACAAGCATCGTCAATTGATTGTTAAGAGATGATCTCCAGCCTGAGTAGGAGATGGCAATCCTTTCTCATTTAGGCTGATATATGACCAACCTCTTGATGCAGGTCCTCTGCATAGGAATAGAGATTCAGAGGTGTCAGATTAGTTAGGTAAAAGAGTTAACTTAACGAGATCGAGATAACCAAAGTCCTATATCGTATGATGTCACAATACATGCACGCATCCTCTGACCAGAGACAGATGTATTACTATATGTCTGAGTATGTACATTTTGAAGACCAATAGTTGATGACCTAATCAAGGTCTATACACCGGCGCGTTGGTGTGCATGTAAGGACATATGAGTAATACGAATTCTCAAAGGGATCATACAGGTTCAGTTATTAAATCGGAAGACATGAGCTCACTCATGAGATATTGGGAAGAATCAAATTCCGTGTACGGTCGTCTCGCTTTGGAAGGTTGATTGAATTTGTAGGTTTGATATATACTTTTGGAAAGTATATGGTCAGTACCTATGTATGATATATGCTTTTGAAAAGTATATGATCGATGCCAACTCCTAATGAACAAATGAGAAACTTACTGATAAAACCCTGAAGTAGACAATGTTAAATTGCTCTTGTACTTTGGGTTTATTCTGAGACTTCCAGTATGCAGGATGTATAGGTATTGGGAATACCTGAGGGTGATGTGGTCGTAAATGATTTTATAACTATGATGCTTCCATTCCTAGGGAGTGATGAAACGGGTCTGGATTTTAGTGACTCCTCCCAATAGAGATTAATCTGATCTCGGTCCAAATGTTGGACATTGATCTGAATGTGATTCAGATGCAATGAGAAGATTATATTTGCGGTCTTGATTTAATCAAGCATCTATGGGAGGCTCGATATTTGTATTTGAGATATGATCTCAATATTAAGTTACTATACGTGGAACAATACAATCGCCATGTCCTTATCTCCAAGTATCCGCTGAGAAAGCACATTATCCTTGAAAGAGTTCAGGATAATTTCATTGTTGATATATGTATCCGAGCACAAAGAAAGTGGATAGTTAATGTGATTTAATTATCATGAATAATATGAGTTTGATTCATATTATATAGAGAGTTATCTAAGATAATTAAATATGATTTGATTATCAAAGATGTGAATAATGTGAATATGATTCATATTATTTGAGAATAAGAGAATGGAGATCCAAGATTATTAAATGTGATTTAATTATCAATGATATGAATAATGTAGATAGGACTATCCATATTAATTATATATATTATAAATGTGATTTATAATATATAAGAGAGAGCTAATTTGTAATCTACAATTGTTAATTTAATGTTGATGTGAATTAGATTCACATTGTACAATTAATTGAAAATGTAATTTACATTTTATTTTGGGTTGTGAATATTATTCACAAATTTTTCAACGGTAAGATTGCAATCTACAAAATAATTTTGAATTATTTTTGTAGAATACTTTGTAACAATAGTTGTTGCATAATCTTGGAGTTTACATTATAGAGATGAGAGCCACCTTCCATATACATGGAGTGGACGACCACCACTCCTATTAGGAATGTGTGGCCGTCCCCTCCTTCCAACATGGAAGGAGGCACTCTCTCCTATGATCTCCATGAGATCTTGATTTAATTTGGTGACTGAATTATATTGATTCATCAATATATATTTAATCTAAATTAAATTAATTGATATTGGTTTTTACCAACACAAATCTTGATCATTGAAAGAAACACAAATCAATGTAGCCATTGGATTTGTGTTGTCCCATGGATGGAGATCCATGGATCTCAAAATATTTTAAAAGGAGAGGCACCCCTTGATCTTCTAGTTTACAAGAGAGACAACAACTCTCTCTCTCTCTCTATCTTTCTCTCTACATGCCTACTCTCTCTATCTCTCTCTTGTGGCCGTCCACCATGGATGCCCTAGAGAGATTCTCCATTGCCGCAACGTTGTCATTATGCTGCCCAATGGTTTGCTCATGGATCTCTGTCTACTTTGGTATGACTTTCTCGTGAAGAAGACATTATATCTTGTTTGTCGAGATCAGGAGATCCGTGGCTTGGATCATCAACATGGATTGTGAGAAGCACGTGTTTCATCAACACGCTCGCAAGCGTCTCCTCCGTCGGATTAGACTTGAGACGGGAGGTATCTTCATTTAGAGACTCGATCACAACCACACTTCAAGTGGTAATCCTATTACTTTTTTGTGGTTTAGAAGAAATGATCCGAGAAGTGTTCTTGGATCACGTGGTTTCGTCACATGAAAAAATTTTAATTTCCGCTGCATCGAGCAACTAGTGCGGCTAGTCGCTCCCGATCTCATACGATGCGATCCTCATGCTTCCATGATGCACTTAAGGATCTCAGCATCTCCTTCAAGTGGTATCAGAGCCTTAGGTCGAAAGTTTTTGGATGTGATCCATGAACCGAGGAAGACTTAGGTTCATTAGGGTTTGCGAAAGTTTTCTAGCATTTCATTTTCGCACCTCTGTTTAGTGATTATTTTCGGCGCTGTTTAAGTTGTTTAAACACGAAAATAATAATTGTTTTTTATTTCCCATTAAATAAGGAAACCGTAGGATCTGAGTTTACATAATTTGGATTCTCTATGCTCAAGTTATGGTCATTTTAGTGAACATGTATCCACAGTCTCGGGGACTGCGAATCTTAACGTAATTAAAGAGTTAACTGCAGTTTTGAAACGCCTTGAAATGCATGCAAATCATGTAGGTTCTGTTGTAAATCAAATTATAAAACTTTAGGAATTTATTTTGCTTAATTTGGATTTAAATTTATTGAGACATGGTATTTTTAGTAAGTGAGAATCACTGCTGAAATTACTTTCCTAATCAAGAACTAAGTGATTGTCATTTAATCAATTAGTGAAATTAATTTCCTTAAATAATTATGCATAAATATTTGTGAAATATTTTATGATAATTATTTCCATAAATGACATTGCCCTAACCAATAATTTTTAGATGTGATCTAGGTCACAAAATTTGTTACAAGATCGACATGATCTACATTCCAACAAACATGTTACTTGAATAGGATTTAGGATTTGTTTAGCAAATCTCATTATAATGTCAATCAAAATTGTTTTAATTATTATTATATGGTATAATTTTGGTTGAAAAATTTGCATTATCCTTTCCCGAGGTGGATATGGTGTCTAGCCGGGGAGCATTGGGGTAATAGGTTGCACCGTGTGCGGTCGGTCCCCCTCCTGTCGGTATCGGCCATGACAGTGGGTAGGATTGGTATAATGCTTAAGAAATCATGATGTATTTCTAATTATTAAAATTCAAAATAATACGTATTTGAGATAATACCATAATTTAAGTAAGAATTAAGAATATTTGTTGGATAATAATTGGATCATTAATTTAATATGATTAGATTAATTGGAATCCAATTAAAATCAGAACACTCTATTATGAATAGAGATGTTATTTCCCTTGGAAGAATTAATTATGTGAATATGAGTTATAATAATTAATTAGAATTTGAACGTGATATGGAGGATCACATAAGTGACATCTGTGGTCTCTTGTCAAGGAGAAGGGTTCCGTCGCCAGATATTGTATGTAGGAGACGCATGTCTGAAGTGATAGTTCTTGCATACAATCCATTTGGATCGGGCTCTTCGCTTCTCGAAAGAGTAAGGCCGTATATGTAGTGACCCCAATATCATATCCTCATATTATTGGGGCGATATTGGATTGCGTTTAGCGAGTTCTAATCCTGTCAATGGTTGGTTCAATTAATAACAGGTCAACACGCCTTAGGGATGGTGGGTCTGGGTGTTAAAGACCGGATTGGGAAATGCAAGTTGGACTTGCAAGGTGGAATGAGTTCCAGCTTCTTTTTATCAGAGTCATAGGTTCTCATATTATTGGGATGTGACAAAGTTAAGGAAGGAGATCCCAGATCTTGCTTGAGATATAATGGTAAATACATCTCTTACATTGAAAGTAATTAAGGGAATGAACTTTCATTGTTGACAAGGCAAGACAACTTTGATATAAAAACTCCTAAATCAAAGTAAAATATGTATATATATACACACATGCAAATTTCTTATTTCAGATAATCCTTCATTAAACCCACTCAATACTATACTCAATAATAACCAGTATAACATCATGGATTGGATCCATGATCAAGATGTTGTACTTGCAGTTGGACACATATTGTATGTGGTTGCAATGTGCAAGTTTCCTCTTATGAATGAGGAATGACAATTAAATAGAGAATAGGACTTCAAACCTAGGGTTTGTATGTCTCTATGATCTTGACCTCATCGAATATACTTTGGAAGTGACATGTTGATGATGATCGTCATTGTCAAATAATCCTTATAAAATTTAAGAAGATATTATGGCATACATATGTGCTCTTGACATTTAATCATGAGTGACATGGTTCTCTACATCATGCAGATTGGTAGCTTTATAAGAGATGATGTATTCAAACATGTTTGAATACCTACCTGAACCAATGTTTTAAGAGTTTAGATGGATGTAGATACGATGAATGGCACCGTTCTACTGTCTATGCGGTAGTCATTCATGAAGCTTCATAATATTCATATTGTATGAATTTAATAATGCATGCATAAATGTTGAAATGCTCTTACATTGAATTCCTTTGAGTTCAACATAAGAGATCCTTTGTATTAAGCAATGGTTGTTTATAGATAAAGGGAGCACAATGGAAGCATGGGCCACACCCAAGATGAGAAACATAGTCAAAGAGTTGACTGTACTTCTATAACTTCCATATGACATCCTAAGACTTGGATGAATGCCAATACTGTAATAAGTTGATGTGTTGATAGTATGACTATCAAGTCTGTCTAGAATCCTTAGTGAAGGACTCAGACAGAGCATCAGAATAATCTACATATAATCATTAACATTGACTTACTTATTTGATAAGATAAAGTCTAATAATTGTATCCCAATATATATTAGAAGATTAGAAATTTGATCTTAAGGTTTAGTAGTCATCTACATAGATATTGATGCAATTGTTGCAATGATCTCCATTGGATAGATGGACTTCATATTTTCAGTGGGAGAGCCCTTAGTCTTGGAGAATGTCTCTATGACATGGATATTAATATACACTCATAGTTTATTTTCAAGTGTTGGAAATAAACATGAATTCCGGAATAAACCTATCATAAAGAGTTATGATGGATATATTTCAGACAGTAATCTGGCATCTAGTGGACTCTACTAAATTAGAAAATTAATGAATGGTTCATTAAGATTTCTATTATTGAAATTAAACCTTTTAAAAGATCAATATGAGGATGAAGATCATTTAACAATGATCTGGCATCAAACCTTGGATATTTATCTGTTGATTTGATCAATAGACTAGTAAGAGATGAAACTTTAGGTTATCTAAAATTTCAAACTTACATACTTATGAATATTGTATTCAAAGTAAAATATCCAATACACCCTTCTTTGAGAATGGTGTAAGATGCCAAGGTATTCAGGATCTCATACATATTGATGTATTTGGATCATCTATATCATAATGAACATTATGGATATGTGATATCTATTGATGATTATGTGTGATACGAGATTTCTTCTCTTCTCCTAAGAAAACTTTGAAATGTTCAAAGACTTCACAATTTTGATTTAGAACCAAAGTTTGAAGGAAGATAAAATGAATTTGATCTAATCTAGGTAACCTGTACATGTTAGATGAATTCAAAGAATACCTTATGGAGATATGAATATCATTTCTATCTCAATCCTCCAAGCACACCTAAACTCAGTAGAGTTGTAGGGAGATACAATGGGATCATGTGTGAAATGATATGATCAATGATGTTTTTTTAGCATAATTACCTGTTAGTTTCCAGGTATATATGTAGTAGAGACTACATTATATATACTTAATAGGATTCTATGCAAGTAAGCTGGAATCGAGCACTAGAGAGTGCTACTTCAATAGGAAAATAAAGGATGGTATTGGATACCTACTTTATGACTTTGAGATTCTTAATGGATCTCATCTCTGAGAATGTGATTCTTAGAGGATGATTCTCTTGAGAATCAATATGAAAATGAAGTGTAGGAACTCATTTAATCTCAAGAAGATAATGAGGCTCCTAAAATCGAAAACTAAAAGGACAATTAAAGATGAAACACCAATACCTCTTCAAACGAGTTTGAGGATGCATTCCATGTGTCAGTTAAATCTGACATGATCTAACTTCATATGATGAAGCTTTTGAAGATCATGACATGGAAAGATGGATGTTATTAATAAAGTCTAAAGTAAACTTCATATACAAGTGTTGTATATGGACCCTCAAGGATCCACATATAAGGGTAAGACCCGTTAAGGTGTAAATGGATCTTCAAGAGAAAGAGGGAACCTGATGAGAAGGTAGAGACCTTCAAAGCACGGCTCGTAGACATGAGCTACACATTTGAAGAGAAGACATTTCTTGCAATGAGACTTGATCTTCAGTGACCATGCTTGAACTCATCAGAGTATTGCTAACTATAGCCACATCACTTGACTATGGAATCTTTAAGATGCAAGTAAAGATTGCATTCCTCAATGAATACCTCTCTGAGGATATTCACATGAAGTTGCCCCAGGGCTTCATGGTTGAGGAAAGCAAGATGTGCAAGATAAAGAAATCCATCTATGGACTTAAAAAAGCTTTTTTTGTAGTTGGAACACCAGATTTGATGAAATTATAAATGTTATAATTTTGGATAGAATCTTGATAAACCATGTGAAGCTTAGTGGGAGTGCCATTGTGTTCATCATGCTAAATGTAGATATTATCCCAATCATTTTAAAATGATGTAAGGATGATAATAAGTGTTTTATAGAATGGCTACTCCATATCTTGAAATATGATTTCAAGGATACCTCTTAGATCTTAGTTCTGAAAGTGTTCAGAAGTAAAGAGAAGAGGGTACTAGGACCGTCTCATTAGTAATACACCTTGGATATGTTCCATTTTCTTGGAAATTCTAATAAAGGCTTCCATCCCTTAAGATATGGTACTAACCTATCTAAAGGGATAACACCTCAAGGAGTTGAGGAAGTGAATGCTAGAACTGCTTGCACTTGTGCATCAGTTATGAGAAGCTGAGTGTATGCTAGATGTGTACAAAAGCCAGATATCTGCTATGTAGGGGAGTAGTAAAGTGTTGCTAATCCCACCATGAAGATAAAACACTTGATTGCAGAAACAATAATATCTTCAAAGATGAAAAAAAACTTAGAGATAGTGATCTCAAAGTCTTAACTCTAAAAGTTAAGACCTTGTAAGATAGTGATCTATAAGAGTCTTAACTGTAGATACCTTAGGGGATAGAGATCTCCAGGAATAAGGCATTCTCATAAATATTATGGAAATACTAGTTATAACAATTATTAAGCTATAGTGTCAAGGACACTATAATAGCTTTAACAAGATTGAGTACTGGTTGCATAAGATGCAACATTCGCATTGGATTCGAGCATTGTTACTAGGAGATATGCAAGTGTCATAAAAAGACTTGGCATAGTCTTTTGGGAACAGAGTGACTGATCAGCTTACCTGGCTATTTTTCTAAATAGCTTATGATTGTCACATGAGTGAGGGTTTAAATGATTAGACCATTAATGGCTCTTTGAGCTAGTGGGAGACTGTTGGACATGCGAGCCCACGACGAGCCATTATGCAATAAATGTTATTGCAAATATCATTCCCTGATATGAACTAAAGAATAACTAATTTGCATAATAGGTCCCTTAAAACAATTAGGGTTATGTACCATGTCCATATTAATGATCATACAATTGTTGACTCTATTATTGAGTCATAGAGGCTGGTGCTTGGAAGAATATCTAATGAGTTAGATTGATGACTCATCAAGCACCATCAAATGATTGTTAAGAGATGATCTCTAGCCAGAGTAGGGGATGGCAATCCTTTCTCAGTTAGGCTGATATCTGACCAATCTCTTGATGCAGGTCCTTTACACAAGAATAGAGATTCGGAGGTGTCAGATTAGTTAGGTCAAAGAGTTGACTTAACGAGATCGAGATACAAAAGTCCTATATCGTATGTTGTCACGATACTGGCACGCATCCTCTGACAGGAGGCAGATGTGTTACTATATATCTGAGTATGTACATTTGGAAGACCAAAAGGTTGATGACCTAATAAAGGTCTATACACCGGCACGTTGGTGTGCATGTAAGGTCATATGAGCAATACGATCTCTCAAAAGGATCATACAAGTTCAGTTACTAAACCAGAAGACATGAGCTCCCTTATGAGATATTGGGAAGAATCAAATTCCGTGCACAGTCGTCACGCTTTGGAAGCTTGTCTGAATTCGTAGGTTTGATATATACTTTTCGAAAGTATATGATCAATACCTAGGTATGATATATGCTTTTGAAAAGTATATGATCGATACCAACTCCTTATGATCAAGTGAGAAACTTACTGATAAAACCCTGAAGTAGACAATGTTAAATAGATCTTATACTTTGGTTTTATTCTGAGTCTTCCAGCATGCATGATGTACAAGTATTGGGAATACCTGAGGGTGATGTCATCATAAACGATTGTATAACCATGATGCTTCCATTCCTAGGGAGTGATGAAATGGGTCTAGATTTTGGTGACTCCTCCCAATAGAGGTTAATTTGATCTTGGTCCAAATGTTGGATATTGATCTGAATGTGATTCAGATGCAATGTGAAGATTAGATTTGCGATCTTGATTTAATCAAGCATCTATGGGAGGCCCGAGATCTAGATTTGAGATATGATCTCAATATCCAAGTCACTATACGTGGAACAATACAATCACCCTATCCTTATCTCCAAGTATCCGCGGAGAAAGCGCATTATCCTTGAAAGAGTTCAGGATAATTTCATTGTTGATATATGTATCTGAGCACTGAGAAAGTGGATAATTAAATGTGATTTAATTATCATGAATAATATGAGTTTGATTCATATGATATGGAGAGTTATCTAAGATAGGTAAATATGATTTGATTATCAAATATGTAAATAATATGAATGTGATTCATATTATTCGAGAATAAAAGAATGGAGATCCAAGATAATTAAATGTGATTTAATTATCAAGGATATGAATAATGTGGATAGGACTATACATATTAATTATATATATTATAAATGTGATTTATAATATATAAGAGTGAGCTAATTTGTAATTTACATTTGTTAATTAAATGTTGATGTGAATTGGATTCACATTGGACAATTAATGGAAAATGTAATTTACATTTTGTTTTGTGTTGTGAATATGATTCACAAATTTTTCAATGGTAAGATTGCAAAGTCTACAAAATAATTGTGAATTATTTTTGTAGAATAATTTGTAACAAAAGTTGTTGCATAATCTTGGATATTACATTATAGAGATGAGAGCCACCTTCGATATACATGGAGTGAACAACCACCACTCCTATTAGGAATGTGTGGCTGTCACCTCCTTCCGACATGGAAGGAGGCACTCTCTCTCCTATGATCTCCATGAGATCTTAATTTAATTTGGTGATTGAATTATATTGATTCATCAATATATATATTTAATCTAAATTAAATTAATTGTTGTTGGTTTTTACCAACACAAATCTCGACCATTGAAAGAAACACAAATCAATGTAAGCCATTGGATTTGTGTTGTCCCATGGATTGAGATCCACAGATCCCAAAATATTATAAAAGGACAGGCACCCCTTGCTCTTCTAGTTTACAAGAGAGACAACAACTCTCTCTCTCTCTACATGCCAACTCTCGCTATCTATCTCCTGTGGCCGTCCACCATGGATGCCCTAGAGAGATTCTCCATCGCCGCAGCGTCATCGTTATGCTACCCGATGGTTTGCTCGTGGATCTCTGTCTACTTCGACGTGCCTTGCTCGTGAAGAAGACGTCGTATCTCGTTTGTCGAGATCAGGATATCCGTGGCTTGGGTCATCAACATGGATTACGAGAAGCACATGTTTCATCAACATGCTCGCAAGCGTCTCCTCCGTCGGATCGGACTTGAGACGGGAGATCTCTTTGTTTAGAGACTCGATCACAACCACGCTTCAAGAGGTAATCATATTACTTGTTTGTGGTTTAGAGGAAATAATCCTAGAAGTGTTTTTGGATCACGTGGTTTCGTCACATAAAAAAATTAATTTCCGCTGCATCCTTTCTCAGTTAGGCTGATATGATCGATATCTGACCAATCTCTTGATGCAATCCTTTCTCAGTTAGGCTGATATCTGACCAATCCTTTCTCAGTTAGGATGATATCTGACCAATCTCTTGATTCAGGTCCTTTGCACAAGAATAGAGATTCGGAGGTGTCAGATTAGTTAGGTCAAAGAGTTGACTTAACGAGATCGAGATACAAAAGTCCTATATTGTATTGTCACGATAGTGGCACGCATCCTCTGACCAGAGACAGATGTGTTACTATATATCTGAGTATGTACATTTAGCAGATCAATAGGTTGATGACCTAATAAAGGTCTATACATCGGCGCGTTGGTGTGCATGTAAGGTCATATGAGTAATATGATCTCTCAAAAGGATCATACAAGTTCAGTTACTGAACCGGAAGACATGAGCTCACTTATGAGATATTGGGAAGAATCAAATTCCGTGCACAGTCGTCTCTCTTTTGAAGCTTGTCTGAATTCGTTGGTTTGATATATACTTTTCGAAAGTATATGATCAATACCTAGGTATGATATATGCTTTTGAAAAGTATATGATCGATACCAACTCCTTATGATCAAATGAGAAACTTACTGATAAAACCCTGAAGTAGACAGTGTTAAATAGATCTTATACTTTGGTTTTATTCTGAGTCTTCCAGTATGCAGGATGTACAAGTATTGGGAACACCTGAGGGTGATGTGATCATAAACGATTGTATAATCATGATGCTTCCATTCCTAGGGAGTGATGAAATGGGTCTGGATTTTGGTGACTCCTCCCAATAGAGATTAATTTGATCTGGGTCCAAATGTTGGATATTGATCTGAATATGATTCAGATGCAATGTGAAGATTAGATTTGAAATCTTGATTTAATCGAGCATCTATGGGAGGCCCGAGATCTAGATTTGAGATGTGATCTCAATATCCAAGTCACTATACGTGGAACAATACAATCACCATGTCCTTATCTCCAAGTATCTGCGGAGAAAGCGCATTATCCTTGAAAGATTTCAGGATAATTTCATTGTTGATATATGTATCCGAGCACTGAGAAAGTGGATAATTAAATGTGATTTAATTATCATGAATAATATGAGTTTGATTCATATTATATGGAGAGTTATCTAAGATAGGTAAATATGATTTGATTATCAAACATGTAAATAATGTGAATGTGATTCGTATTATTCGAGAATAAGAGAATGGAGATCCAAGATGATTAAATGCGATTTAATTATCAAGGATATGAATAATGTGGATAGGACTATCCATATTAATTATATATATTATAAATATGATTTATAATATATAAGAGAGCTAATTTGTAATTTACATTTGTTAATTAAATGTTGATGTGAATTGGATTCACATTTGACAATTAATTGAAAATGTAATTTACATTTTATTTTGTGTTGTGCATATGACTGACAAATTTTTCAATGGCAAGATTGCAAAGTCTATAAAATAATTGTGAATTATTTTTGTAGAATACTTTGTAACAAAAGTTGTTGCATAATCTTGGAGATTACATTATAGAGATGAGAGCCACCTTCGATATACATGGAGTGAACGGCCACCACTCCTATTAGGAATGTGTGGCTGTCACCTCCTTCCGACATGGAAGGAGGCACTCTCTCTCCTATGATCTCCATGAGATCTTGATTTAATTTGGTGATTGAATTATATTGATTCATCAATATATATTTAATCTAAATTAAATTAATTGTTGTTGGTTTTTACCAACACAAATATTGACCATTGAAAGAAACACAAATCAATGTAAGCCATTGGATTTGTGTTGTCCCATGGATTGAGATCCACAGATCCCTATAAAAGGACAGGCACCCCTTGCTCTTCTAATTTACAAGAGAGACAACAACTCTCTCTCTCTACATGCCTACTCTCGCAATCTATCTCATGTGGCCGTCCACCATGGATGCCCTAGAGAGATTCTCCATCGCCGCAACGTCATCGTTATGCTACCCGATGGTTTGCTCGTGGATCTCTGTCTACTTCGACGTGCCTTGCTCGTGAAGAAGACGTCGTATCTCGTTTGTCGAGATCAGGATATCCGTGGCTTAGATCATCAACATGGATTACGAGAAGCACATGTTTCATCAACATGCTCGCAAGCGTCTCCTCCGTCGGATCGGACTTGAGACGGGAGATCTCTTTGTTTAGAGACTCGATCACAACCACGCTTCAAGAGGTAATCATATTACTTGTTTGTGGTTAGAGGAAATAATCCGAGAAGTGTTTTTGGATCACGTGGTTTCGTCACATGAAAAAAATTAATTTCCGCTGCATCCTTTCTCAGTTAGGCTGATATGATCGATATCTGACCAATCTCTTGATGCAATCCTTTCTCAGTTAGGCTGATATCTGACCAATCCTTTCTCAGTTTGGATGATATCTGACCAATCTCTTGATGCAGGTCCTTTGCACAAGAATAGAGATTCGGAGGTGTCAGATTAGTTAGGTCAAAGAGTTGACTTAACGAGATCGAGATACAAAAGTCCTATATTGTATTGTCACGATACTGGCACGCATCCTCTGACCAGAGACAGATGTGTTACTATATATATGAGTATGTACATTTGGCAGATCAATAGGTTGATGACCTAATAAAGGTCTATACACCGGCGCGTTGGTGTGCATGTAAGGTCATATGAGTAATATGATCTCTCAAAAGGATCATACAAGTTCAGTTACTGAACCGGAAGACATGAGCTCACTTATGAGATATTGGGAAGAATCAAATTCCGTGCACAGTCGTCTCGCTTTCGAAGCTTGTCTGAATTCGCTGGTTTGATATATACTTTTCAAAAGTATATGATCAATACCTAGGTATGATATATGCTTTTAAAAAGTATATGATCGATACCAACTCCTTATGATCAAATGAGAAACTTACTGATAAAACCCTGAAGTAGACAGTGTTAAATAGATCTTATACTTTTGTTTTATTCTGAGTCTTCCAGTATGCAGGATGTACAAGTATTGGGAATACCTGAGGGTGATGTGATCATAAACTATTGTATAATCATGATGCTTCCATTCCTAGGGAGTTTGATGAAATGGGTCTGGATTTTGGTGACTCCTCCCAATAGAGATTAATTTGATCTTGGTCCAAATGTTGGATATTGATCTGAATATGATTCAGATGCAACGTGAAGATTAGATTTGCGATCTTGATTTAATCAAGCATCTATGGGAGGCCCGAGATCTAGATTTGAGATATGATCTCAATATCCAAGTCACTATACATGGAATAATACAATCGCACTGTCCTTATCTCCAAGTATCTGCGGAGAAAGCGCATTATCCTTGAAAGATTTCAGGATAATTTCATTGTTGGTATATGTATCCGAGCACTGAGAAAGTGGATAATTAAATGTGATTTAATTATCATGAATAATATGAGTTTGATTCATATTATATGGAGAGTTATCTAATATAGGTAAATATGATTTGATTATCAAACATGTAAATAATGTGAATGTGATTCATATCATTCGAGAATAAGAGAATGGACATCCAAGGTGATTAAATGTGATTTAATTATCAAGGATATGAATAATGTGGATAGGACTATCCATATTAATTATATATATTATAAATGTGATTTATAATTTATAAGAGAGCTAATTTGTAATTTACATTTGTTAATTAAATGTTGATGTGAATTGGATTCACATTGGACAATTAATTGAAAATGTAATTTACATTTTATTTTGTGTTGTGAATATGATTGACAAATTTTTCAATGGCAAGATTGCAAAGTCTATAAAATAATTGTGAATTATTTTTGTAGAATACTTTGTAACAAAAGTTGTTGCATAATCTTGGAGATTACATTATAGAGATGAGAGCCACCTTCGATATACATGGAGTGAACGGCCACCACTCCTATTAGGAATGTGTGGCTGTCACCTCCTTCCGACATGGAAGGAGGCACTCTCTCTCCTATGATCTCCATGAGATCTTGATTTAATTTGGTGATTGAATTATATTGATTCATCAATATATATTTAATCTAAATTAAATTAATTATTGTTGGTTTTTACCAACACAAATCTTGACCATTGAAAGAAACACAAATCAATGTAAGCTATTGGATTTGTGTTGTCCCATGGATTGAGATCCACAGATCCCTATAAAAGGATAGGCACCCCTTGCTCTTCTAATTTACAAGAGAGACAACAACTCTCTCTCTCTACATGCCTACTATCGCAATCTATCTCCTGTGGCCATCCACCATGGATGCCCTAGAGAGATTCTCCATCGCCGCAACGTCATCGTTATGCTACCCGATGGTTTGCTCGTGGATCTCCGTCTACTTCGACGTGCCTTGCTCGTGAAGAAGACGTTGTATCTCGTTTGTCGAGATCATGATATCCGTGGCTTGGATCATCAACATGGATTACGATAAGCACATGTTTTATCAACACGCTCGCAAGCGTCTCCTCCGTCGGATCGGACTTGAGACGGGAGATCTCTTCGTTTAGAGACTCGATCACAACCACGCTTCAAGAGGTAATCATATTACTTGTTTGTGGTTTAGAGGAAATAATCCGAGAAGTGTTCTAGGATCACGTGGTTTCGTCACATAAAAAAAATTAATTTCCACTGCATCGAGCAACTAGTGCAGCTAGTCTCTCCCGATCGCATATGATGCGATCCTCACGCTTCCGTGATGTGCTTAAGGATCTCAGCATATCCTTCACAGGGAGGGTCAAGGATGGTAATGTACAAAATCATCGGCTCAAACTATCCCCCCTCCCCATATACTTAGGGTAAAATAACCCGAAGTGTGGATAGAATATCAAGAGCTGAGGGGATAGGTGAGGGATTGAGGAATGAACAACTCAGGGTGATCACCCGACCCTCATACCTAGGACAAAGTACATCCTAAGTATTATAGCGATGAAATGGGTGGACACCATTTTGGAATAACTAGAAAAAGGAAAAAGTAAAAGAAGAAAACAAAAATGATTTTTGTGATTTTTATACTTTATATTTCTAATCCTTCGGCATCTGAGAGTTCATTTTGGAATACAACTTCAATCGAATCAACAATGGACAGGAATGTGTCGTGCTCAAGATATGGCTTCAGCAATTGTCTGTTGACTATGAATTGTTGTACGTCAGGTGACAATTCTGATATGAGATGGCTTCCATTGTCATGTCCAATTGTCCATTTGCTTTTCAGTTTGTTTGGAAAAATCTTTAGTTTTGCATTAAATAACCACACCTTATGTCCAGGTTTGAAAGTCTTCCTAAGGATGTGTTTGGCATGCCATTTCTTAACTTTCTCTATATACATAAGGTTGTATCATATGCATGGTCTCGAAACTCTAGCAAATGGTTTAGATCAAATTTTCTATTTTTTTTCTTGCTCACTCAGAATCACGGTTGCACATGTTCAATGCCCATAGTAATTTGTAAATTATTTCCTTGGGCAAGTGCAAAGGCTTGCCATAGATTAGGCAGTAGGGAGACAAGCCGAGAGGAGACTTGTACGATGTTTGATATGCCCAAAGAACTGTATCAATTAGTTCTAACCAATTCTTACGATCTGGATGTACAAGTTTCGGCAATATGGTTTTGATCTCCCTGTTAGAACATTCAGTCAAGCCATTTCATTGAGGGGTGTACGGTGTTGCAACATGATGTTCGATGACGTATTCTTTGGTCAACTTCTTGACCTCTTTACTGATAAGTAGTTCCCCTTATCAGAAATAAGAATCTTTGATATCCCAAACCGTAATATGATGTTGTATGTGGTTCGAGCGGTGATTGCCTCCACCCATCTACTAACATAATCGATGACGAGCGGAATGTATTCAAAGCCAGGAGTTTTAGGGAATGGACCAAAGAAGTCAATGCCCTAGGCATCGAAGACGTCGGATATCTGGATATATTTCAGAGGCATTGTATCTCTCATACAGATGTTCGCAGCCATATACTGACAGCCAGTAAATTTCTTTACATAATCTGATACATCCTTAAATAGAGTAGGGCCACCAAAGGCCACATTGAAGAACTTTCATTGTCGTCCTCTTTCCATAATCGTATCCACCATCTTCAAGTTTGTGATAGTGGTATAGGACACCGATTACCTCCTCCTAAGGTATGCACCTGGTCCTGATGCAATATGCATTGTCTGAATAGATGCGGATCTTCCCACTGGTATAAGTGCATGTTAGCCAAGAATTTGTCAAGTTTAATCATCACCCAGTCCGGGAGAGTTTTTCCTAGAGATGACATAACTCATAATATCTGTGTATTAGGGGAGAGAGGATATAGACAAGATTTCCTCATCTAGAAAGGTCTTTGTTATAGGAATAGAGTTCTTCTTGGAAGGCTCTTTTTCAACTATTCTAGAAAGGTGATCTGCCACCACAATCTTGACGCATGGTTTGTCATGAATTTCTAGATCAAACTCTTAGAGTAGGAGAATCCAATGAATTAGAGGAGACCTGGAGTCTTTATTTCTCTGAAGGTATTTGATGGCAGAATGGTCAGTGTAAATCATAACCCTTGATCTGAGGAGGTGTTATCTGAACTTCTTTCGCGCAAACACTACAGCTAGCAACTCTTTTACTATCAATGTGTAGTTTTCATGGGCTTTATCACGTGTTCTACTAGTGTAATGGATCGCAAATGGCAGCCCATCTCCTCTTTTTCCTAGAAAAGCACCAATTGTGAAGTCTGAAACGACCATCATGATCTCACAGGTAGAGATCAATCCAGCAGTTGCAGGACAGAAGCATGTGTGACCATACCCTTGATGAGCACAAAAATCGCCTCTTTAATAATTGATAATTGTAGTATAGGAGAAGAAATTCGGTCTATTAAAAATAACAATCTTTGAATGTTGTGGAGATTTTTTTACTTGGCAAGTGTACCAAGGTCAAACATAGGGGATGGACTATTTCTAGTTGCATGGTTTTAAAATAATTTAAATAAGAAATTAAGTGCAATCTTAATTTCTATGTTGGGAAAATACAATGCAATGAAATTAGATGCAATGCGAAGGAAATATACAGAGAAATAAAATTAGGCTTATGATCAGTGATTTTACACGATTTAAATCTATAAATAATATAATCAATAAACCCTCAAAGTAATCGTAGATGGAAGGAGATTTTAGTCCCAAAATAAGTATCCAGTCAAATACAAGGAGGATAATGAATAATCTTGTCAGAATTCCCTGTAAGTTGCTCCTCAAAATCAATCTATAATCTGACAAATTATCAGGGAAATTAAATGAATTCTTCCTCAATTTAGCCCATGTAAAGATCAATTGTTTAGGGAATATCCACATAATCACAAAGAATTAATTAGATTAAAAATCTTAAATCAAGTTCCTGTTGATAACATCAGATCTTCCAAAAAATAATGACACAGATATATCAATAAGTTAGCCTGTGAATGTCATTTTGATCCTCAACAAATACTTGATATATATCAAATGTAATCAGTCCACAAGTTACGCAAAATGATATAGCATGAAATAATCTTCAAAAAGACATATTATATGCTAAAAATGGAGTTCAAATGATCAAGATATGCTAATATGAAGTTCTAGGGACTAATATCCAATAAAAATAAGAGTTTTATCTCAAAAGAATCCATGGGGGGCTTATCTGTAATTTCTCTAAGATGGAGGGGGCCCAATGCAATTTGCCCATGTACGTATGTACGGGGTATGTGACTGTGCTGGTTGAGGACCCTTTGGTAATATCAGGAACTAACGGGGGTCTGTATGTAAACTAACCTCGCAACACGTGCATGGCACGTCCCCAGGAGGCTCGGGTAGGTGGCTACAATTCGAATCCCTAAGGTGGAGGCTCGGGTGCCAAACCTCCCGGTGGCATACGTCCAGAGGTTCGGTGGCCCTGAGCCTTGAGGCATGGCTAGAGGCTCGAGAGGGAATACGTGGCACGTGATGGGCTGTAGGATCAAGGGCTTAAGCCCGATCCTACGGTAGCTAGAGGAGTGTCGGGCACTGGCGGTCATCGTAGAGCTCGAGGGCGGTAAGGCATTAGGTGGAGTGAGGGCCAACAGTGGGGTGGAGTGAAGCTTTAAACCATCATCTGACACATGGTGTGAGGGGCTGAGGTACAATGATGGCGGTGGAGGGCGAGCGTGCAGTAGGCGAAGCACGACCGTTGGAGGGTTGCTATGCAGCAGCCAGCTGTGCGTGGTGGGATGATGAGCAGCGTGTCAGCAGAGCAAACGATGAATCAGAGCAGTTGGAGCTGGAGGAAGGTCGGGCACTATGGCTGCGCGGAGACGGTGTGTATTCAGTGATGGTCAGGTGATCGAGCGTGGAAGGACAGATGTTGATGGTGGTGATGGTGATGGATGAGGTAGTGAATTGTAGAGATTGTGGAATGGTCTGGAGGTGCTCGAAATTGTGAAGAAGAAGAAGAAGAAGAAGAAGAAGACAAATAAGTAGGGAAGTATTGTGTCTGGAAGAGATGGCATGGGGGATGCTGGAGCTAAGGCTCTAACGGTGATTGCTTGAGTGACTAACTGCAAAAGCCACAAAGCTTTAGCTCCATAGCATAGCATAGAGGTCAGAGACCTTTGGATCACACCGTGGTGGTTGGGGTTGTTGTCATCGGCATTAACAACTGGAGGAAGCGTGTTTTGGAGGTTGAGTTCGAGCTTTATAGAAGAGGTGGGGAGGAGGTGTTACATGTAAACGGTCGTAACGATCGGTTGGCGAAAGAGAAACATCTAGGGAGGGGGCAGTGACCGTTGAGGATTTGGAGGAGACGAAGGAGGGTCACGTGTTAGGAACGTGACCCAGGGGGCAGGTGGAGAGAGAAAGTGTGGATGCCACATGGCATGCCCAAGGGTTGCCACGTGGCACCCCAAAAAAATCAAAAATAAAAAAGAAAGAAAATCGAAAATAAAAAGAAGTATACCGATATCTAAAATTTCCTTCACGAAAGTTGCTTTCCTCAATGAGATCTACAACTTTCATGAAGGAACCAGGGCGCAAAAAAGGTTATCTGTATAAAGTGGTATTTTTGGCGATTTTCCATGTGTATAGAAAACTGTTTTTTGGAGCTTTGTAATTTTTAGAGGTTTTTAAAGAGGATAAATAATATAAAAAATACACTAAAATAGAAGACACTTAATTACACATTAATCTATTTTTTATTTTTATATATAAGAAAGTGGAGAATAAAATAGAAGTATGAAACAAGCGAATTTTGTACAGACTCACAGAGGTCATTCGGACAGAGTAAGTTTCTTTGATTTCAGTCTTGATTTGGATTTGAAATTTTAGGCCATGTGATAAAACTTTCATCAAAAAGAACAAATGAAAAAAAATAGGTTAATTATGTACATAAAAACTCAGGTCAAAAATCGTAAAAAGATAAAATGCGGAAAAGAAGCCTGAAATCCAACTTTCACATATGAGCTCCAAATTTTATGAAATTGGTCTTGTTTTGAAGGTATTTGAAAAAGGATTGCTTTAAAAGTATGTAGACCAAAATCAAACACTATATGAGGAAGATATGAGCATTTTATTTGTCTCATGCGAAATTAAATTTGGGTTTATTAGTCACTTATTTGAGTTTGCAATTTTATTGTTCCTTTATTTTTTTTAGTAATATCTACAAATAGAGATTGTTTTAGGTCAATCAGAGTAAGGATGAATTAATTAAAAATAGGGGAAGTTAGCATATTTTTATATCAATTTACACTGGAATTTTTAGTTCCTTATTTTATGCAATTATGCATAAGGAAATGCAAATATTATTTACACATGTACGAGTGTTAATGATGCTAGATTAATGATTAAACGCATATGAATTTTGGTGAACGAAGCCTAATAGACCAAATTTGACATGTTGAATCAGAGATTCATCATACCCATATACTTAAATCATGCTCGTCCCAGAGCATTAATGAATGAATGACTTAGTTGGATAAATCCATGACTGCATGTGAATTTCCAAGGCTCAATTTATCGAAGACCCTTGATTTGAGTAATAAAAAATTCTAGTCTCAACCATGCTTTAATCAAAAGGAATTCAACTTCTCTATTTATCAGAATCTCTATTTATACATAAAATATAAGGATATGACTCCTAGTGTACTACATTCTTGAGAATTGAGTTGAGATGTCACCTAAGGTTCCACTCCAGGAGACTCTCCTCTAGACCTAATCCTCAACACTAGGGAATAAGTCAGTTCTTGCACTCAATCCACCATCTCATTAGATTGTCAGACTTGAAAGTGTAGATGGATGGCCATATGATTGTGTAAATTATTCTCTCCCTCACATTAGAACAAGGATCCTCTTGAGTACCTTATTAAACACATGTATATTGTTGGTTTGTTGGTCAGTGTGTCTGTCAAGAGAATTTGGAGTCGTCTGCACTTGTTTTCCAGGGAGTACACAGGGGTGTATCTCTTTTGAGTATCTAATATACCTTCGAAACCCATACTTGTACCACTATACGATGCATAGACCTTTTTTGGTAATAGCCCGACTCCTTGGTCCTAATAGAATTTGGTACAATTGGACACTTTGAAATGGTTGCGAGAGCTTGCCTTTGGTGGAATTATTTTGAATTTGACTTTGTGTTTGAGACTCATTTCTTTCAATACTTCTTTCTTTTCTTTTCTTTTGTGGGAGATCTCTTCTTTACCAAGAATTGGCACACACTGATTAATAATTATTTAGTTTCATCACACCTTGGCACATAGGTCAATACCAAGAGATAGCATGCAAACATGTTCACATAATGGCTAGAGTTTAGCTGACACTCAGGTTTCTTGAAGCTTTTATTAACTTTATCGCATCCTCGAGCATCATTAAATCGGGTCTAAACTCAAATATCCAGTCCTAGTTCCTCAAGTGAGAACTCAGCTCATCTCATCAATCATGCAGTTGAGAAAGTGTTGTATTGATCATATTCTTTAGAAGGTAGAGATGATGCAATATAGCGCTCAAATATTTCAAACTAGGGAAGTGTGGATTATTAAGTTTCAAAACCCTGATGACTAAGGATGGTTAACATAAACTCTCAAGATCTCAGAAATCAAGTGTCATCAAATCTTTCAGTCTTGAGTAATAATGTGTCAGGAATACACCAACTAAGGGATGCGTGGATGCATGAGATGCTTAATGAAATGCAAGACCATGAGTGATTTTTTTGTTTTTTTTAAAATAAGATATTGTTTACATAAAGAGTTTAGTATAATATACATAATGTACACAACTTGTACCCATATCTGATTTTAGATGAAAATAATTAAAATACGAGCTATGGATAAAGTGTGTAGAATATATACAAACATACCCCTCTATACTTAACTTGTGATATGTACTCATGGCACAAAGAGAAATGTATACATAGCTCGTACTAAGTATAGTTGAGCGAAAAAGAAATAGAAATCGACTTTCCCCCCTATACTTAGACTTTTGAGGGACTAAGCATAGCAGAAAAGCATGAGGCAAACGAGGGTTAGGGGAAAAGAATAGAAGTGATGTATAAACCATGATACAAGTCCCCCTATATTTAGGCTCATATCAACCTAAGTGTGATTGAATAATTACAAATGGGGAACCGAGTAGATTTACGAGTGTACAAGGTCAAGGATGTTTGCGACGAACCTTCAGGGGGGAGTGTGGCAGGAGATAGTATTGAGATGTCAAGGGCGATGAAGAGGGGGAGGATGAAGAGGACCAGCCATCATCAGAGTTGTCCTCAGAAGAATAATAGTTGTACACAGAGGATATCCAACTATTATTAATCAGAGTTAAGTGCCCTTTGATCATAGTTGTACTTATTGCACTTACATGATGAACCACTTCAGGATTGGACGAGGACTCTTCAGAAATCACCTGGTGTCTAAGGTCAAAGGTGACTTTCCTGGTCGGTTTCTTTCCATGAGAAGCATTGGGAGGAAGATGGATAGTCTTCTTCTCCCTATCATGAGTAACTAGTGTGGCATTTTGAGTTCCTTGTTAGCTAAATCCTCGTAAAAGTCGACTAATTCTTGTAGGGTCATACGTGACTTCAGGCGAGGGAGCATGTTCTTGGTGGTTTTATGATTATTGGTTGGGGGTGTTGATGTCACCTCCTGATATTCGTGAATTTTGGTGACATTAGATGTTTCCTGAGTCGGTTCCTTGTATGGTTCATGTATGTCATGAATTACTGCCATCTAAAATATCGGACCACTTAAATAATCGTGACGATCCTCAGAAATATGGTCCAATTCTTCATAAGCTCCTATATAATGTTTCCTCCTAGGAGTAGTGTTAGGGTAGTGAGAATCCAAATACAACTCAACAGTCGATTTCTCAGGTGTTTCTCCTAGGATTTGTATATGTGTTTCATAAGAAGAGGTATGATCATGTGAAGTGGTTGTCTCTTGATCACGACTGTCGATTTCAAGTCGGGTTTCCTCAGAGAAGGTCATGTCATTGAGGCTTTGTGCATTGTGGTCTGAGTTCGGAAACTTGATGTCCTGAGTCTCACAATCGACAATTGCCTTAACAGAGGCTAAAAACAGCTTTCCTAAAATGATAGGAGACTCAGAAAACTTTTGAGGGTGCTCAATATTGAGGATAATAAAGTCCACTTTATGTTTGTCAACTCGGAAATTTACGACGATAAAAATGATTCTCGTGATCTTTTGGTAGATCGATCAAGCAGTTGAACAATCACCCTAGTCTTTTTGAGTTGTCCAAGTTTGAGTTGGTCAAAAATGGACTTGGGGAGGATGTTTAGTGTAGAGTCATCGTCTAATTGAACAAGAGTGAATAAGGTATCCTCAATTTCACATGTGATCTGAGTCAACCGCTTGACTTTACGGCTTTTGATTTTGTCATTTATCACCAAAGAGTTGGCCATAGATATGACATGATATTCAATCCTTGATTGTTTCTTGCCCATCTTTTTAGAGTTTATCTCAGTCAAAGTGTCGGCTCTATGATTGATCCGATCAATCTCATCCTCAAACATCTTATGACTTTTGATTGAATAATCATTCCCCCTATGTCGTGATTCTAGCATATAACCTTGAGTAGAGTATTGATTATTCATAGTTGTTATGGTCTGGTCATTTACGAGTTGCGAAAATCCTACGTTAATTTGCATGAATTACGCTTTAAAATGTTGTTTCGTTGTAGGCAGGAATTCGGAATCAGTCAAGAAATAAACAAAATAATTTATTCAATTTTCAATCGGCGTTGTTTTATGCTAATTTTACTTGAGCAAGTTGCAAAGTCAAACTCAAGGGGGCAAAGGAACAACCTAGAATTAAGTCTAACAAATTTCATGCCCATTTTTCGAGATGGTCTTTTTTTGTATTTTTAATGAAATTTTAGGATGCAAAATGCAAATGTGGACAATTTTAGGGACTAAAATACAATTTCTAATCAAACTATGTCCAAAAAATATAAAACTTGGCCGAGATGTTAATAATGATGAAATGAATGCACCGTAATTTTTTGGAATTTTTGGATGCATGATGAATACTTTATGAATTTTTGAATGCAAACACAATGAATTTCAATAATTAATTATGATAAATATTTAACCTGATTTCTTTCTAAGAGATAAAATTATCGAAGATCTACGACTACGTGATGGATCTCAAAAAAATACTAAACCTTCAAAATTCTAGATTTAATACCCATTAAAAATTAAATATAGAAATATTCAAAATGATTTTTATAAGGCAAATAATGCATATAAATAAAATTATTTTTAGGCACGATGTTAAATGCAATTAATTCTACAATATGTGAGTTTTTGGCAATTTTTCGAGCAATGGTTAATTTAATATGAATTTACAAGTACCAAAGTGGGCAAAATATGTCAATTTTAACAAGAACAATTATTATTAAATCTCCACAGAAAATAAAATGACAATAAGCACACCATATCGTAGAGAATTAGTTGAAGAACATCATGCAATTTTTGATAAATAAAAGGATACAAAATATTGCTTAAACAATAGATAAAAGTCAGGGCTCTAATTGCAATTACAATAAATAAATAAAAAATGTAGAGAATTGACTAAGATGTAAATACCAAGATCAGAGGGGGTATTCCTGCAAATATACAAGTGGTCACGTGCTGAGCACATGACCCTTGGTTGGGGGCATTTTTGTGATTCAGCAAAGATCTAGAGGGTTGAGTGCAAGTTCCCTCAATGCATGTGCTCTTCACATGCGTGGGGGCCTCGGGCCTCCTACGCCCGGTTTTGGCATGGCGAAGCGGCAGAGCCGGTGGCACTCTATGGTGTTGTTGATGGCGAGGTGACCGGAGGAGCGTCTGGTTGGGATGAGGAGGCGGAGCTCCTATAGTGGTTGTGCTCCTATTGCAGTAGGGGGTGGAGCACATTCGTTGGGCGTCATGGCAGTGTGTTTGGAAGAGGAGGAATGAAGGTGAACCCAGAGGAGGGGCCCCTGGCATGGCGACAAAGTCGATGTCGATGGTGCACCCGATGGAGTGCGGGGACGACTGGAGTCGATGAAGCTTCTGGCGTGGTGTGGCAAAGTGGAAGGGTCGTGGGTGGCTCAATGGATAACGATAACAGAGGAGCTAGAGGCGAGTCTGGTTGCTGAGCGAGTAGAGAGTGGCGGAGGTTACAGCCTTTGTAAGTGGAGGCGGAGTAGTGTTGTTGGAGGTGAAGTTGTGGCGATTGAGAACGGAGCGACTCCAGATGAGGCGAGGAAGCTCCCTGGAACGGTAGTAGTGCTTGAAACAAAAACGTAGGTTCCACGACGCAATAGATGGCCGGAGCAAAGCAGGGACAGGGGAGGAGATTTCTACGACGGTATCACGAGTAACGTTGTACCTCGCTGAACAAACGAAGCCCGGGCTGTCACCACTGGGTTTCTGCTGGTGCACGGCGGATGGGGCTTGAAGACGAGGGGTGGCATTCTTAAATAGGCAAGGAGGAGGTTGATCGAGGTTGGAAGGGAATCGGAGAGAGGAGATTCGAATGGGTGATTTGATGAGAGATCTGGGACGAGATTCACAGGTGGGATCGGTGAAACTGTGGAGGTGATAAACCCTTTGTTACCATACTTAATTCAACCAAATTAACGATTAAATTTTAATGAATTTCGTTGTAGCCGGGTAAAATCGGACTTATAAAAACCACTTTGATTAATGTCAAATTAAACGCAAGCAGTATTTTTTTATTTTATTTGGGCAAGCCCAAGGTCGAACTCAGGGAGGTAACTTTTTCCTTAGATTAATTCGAAGTCAGTTCCGATGTTATGTTTTCAGGAGAATTTTTTTGGTGTTTTTTGTGCAATTAAGAAAATGTGATGCAATGGACTAATTTCGAAGGTTATGAAGTATAGCCAAATTAAGTCCGAAAATTACAAAACTTCGCTAAAACGTGAAATATAATGGAATTAAGCTACTGCAGTTTTTTTGGAATTTTTCGACTCTAAATGAATTAACTACGAATTAAAATTGAATGCAGGTTGGTTTTCACAAAATTAATTTTAAAACTACCAAATTAAATCATTTTTAGATGCAAAAATTAATCTAGATACTTCTATGTGAGAGGAATCTAGGAAAATTATTAAATCTCAAAAATGATGAATTTTGGACCTATTAAAAATCAATGAATCAAAACACCAATTGATTTATTAAGGCCTCGTTATGCATGCAAATGATGTGATTTTTAGGCACAATGTAGAACTACCTAAACTAGACCTATTGTATTTTTTTGGTTAATTTTGGAGCAACAATAAATTTCAAAAGCAATTAAAGGCACACAATGGGCAAACTATGTATAGTTCCACAAAAAGAAATATATTAAATGATTCGAAGCTCACAAAAAATACAAGCAAGTAGTCACAATGATAGAATATAAGAAGTTCTACAAGGTGCAATTTTGGAATTAATAAATGATGCTAGATGAGTGGTTAAATAAATGTGCAAACCCAAGGGTGTAAATGCAAACAGAAATAAAATTATTTAAAACAGAAACATGCTTACAGGGACTAAAATGCAATTACCTATAATGATGAGAATATGAGTGCAATTTCTCTACAAGACCACGTGCACCTCACGTGATGTTGCCTGGGGGGACTGGAATGTAATTTCCAAAACTTGCAGGTCCTTGGTTGCAAATTACCCGACATACACACATGGGTCGCGTGATGGACCTGATTGCAATTCTGAGAAGTCGGTGGGGCCTCAATGTAAAATTCCCAAACCACACATGAAGGACACGTGAAGGCTAGGCTCGGTTGGCGATGGAGGCTCGGGGCTGCTTCAACGAAAGGCTCGGAGGCAGGCTCGACTAGCTCAGGAGGTTCGTATTAGGCTCGGGATAATACAAGCCTATAGGATTGGTACCACCTACCAATGTTGACACGTGGAAGAACTGTGGTCGTCCGATCATCAAGATCGGACGGTAGCTGGAAGTGCGGTTGGCGTCATCGTGGCTCCTTGCGGACCGTTGGATGACCACCGAAAGGGTGAATCCAACGGTAGTTGTATCGTCTTCTTCTCCTGCATCAGGCGACAAAGTTAGGCATCTGATCATGGGCTTTGATCTCCACCACCTCCTATTAAGTGCGGCGAGGACTCCGGGCAGCTCCTGAATGGATGGGTGTTATCGTTGGAGTGTGGCGGAGCAGTTGGAGCAGCTACGAGTCACGATGGATGCTTGGATGCCAGAGACGAAGCCACTCGAAGAAGCTCCGACGACGAGTTCGGCCAGTCACGAAGGAGGTACCTGCAAGGTTAGTGACTAGACGAAGCGTGGTACATGAGGTCTCGTGGACGAAGTCGGGTGCTTGAGGCCTTATGGCGTGAAGAGGGTGAATGGCCGATGTGCTCCTCCACCGTGAGGGGCAGATTAGTGGTCGAAGGTGGCGATGGTTCTAGAAGACAAGCGGAGTGAAGGTGAAGATGATAGCTCCCATATGAAGCTCGATCGATGGTCGGTTGAAGGTGGTATTGAGCGAGGAGATCAAAGAAATTTAGAGAAAATCAGAGGAGGAGAAGGGGAGGATCGAAGAAGAAGATGAAGGAGTCTACTTGGTAATTGGGGCTCTGATTGGAGCCACCGGTCGTCGCTCTAGGACCGGCAGGTACCCGAGCTCGAGCAGCTTGAAGCTGAAGCTGCTGTACGGTGAAGGTTCTCCATGGATCTCGTCAGAGAAGATCCTCTATCGTCGCTCATTTTCAGGTCGAATCTCTGTCACAGATCGGAGGAGTAGAGATCGAGGGACTCTCGTGCAAGGGTGAATAGGGTTGAAGGTGGCCAGAGGTGATGTATTTATAGAGACGAGGTGACAATTCCAGTGATTGGGGTCGAGGTTTATATGGATATTATGGAGCGAGAGAGAGATCGTCGTGGGGTGAGTGATGACCTGCGAGGGTAAGGGAAGAGTGGGGTCGGTCGTGGAGCGGTTACCGAGTGGAGATGGTGGCTGGAGAGGCGAGGGAAATGGAAAAGGAGAGGTTGTCGCGCGAGGTGGAGATCGTGGGTGCGGGGTGAACGGAAGGTGGAAGACGGGTTCCCTGCTGTTGGATCTCGCGATCCAAAAGCCGAGACGGGAGCGCTAATAAGGGGTCCAGATTAGATCTCTGAGGTCGGATCGGAGGGTATAGGGAAGAGATACATGGAGAAGGAGGATGTGAGTGCTAGAGGGCGGTCCAGATGAAATCTGGAGGGAGATCGAACGGTGGGATTCATAGCAGAAGTGAATGGCACAGATTGATGCGCTACCAGGAGATTGTGCGGCGCATGATGAACCACGTGGCGCGCTAAGGTTAAGGCAAAGACGAACGGTGGTAATGAAAGCGATTGTCGATCGAGAGGTCGTGGATAGCAGCGGAGATAAGCAGTTGAGATGGAGGCATCAGGCCACAATCAGGCGGTTGTGGAAGACGATGCATGGCGCGTGACGGGTCGTGTGGTGCAACCAGAAGGTGCCACATGGCCCAATCACATTATTCCTAAGAAAGACCTCGAAAAAGAGAGTGAAAATGGCCGAATTTGGAAAAACTTAAAACATGAAATGTTTAGATCTCGATGGGATCTACAAGTTTCATGGTGACCAAAAATGGAACCGAGGTCAGATGAAGCGATGTCAATATATACAATATAAAACGGGGGCCCAAAACCAAGTTTTGCATACGAGCTCTTATTTTAATGAAATCGGTCTCATTTTGAAGGTCTTTGAATGTATATTACTTTAAAAGTGGGTAGTCCTAAATCACACACTATATGAGAGAGATATGTGCATTTTAAGGCTCCTAGTTTCAAACTTGGACTTGGGTTTTATTGTTCAATTTTACAAGTTAGTATTTTTTGGTATTTTTATTTAACTAGTGTTAGTAATACATACACTATAGAGTTCGATTTATTAGATTTCGAATCAATATAAAATATATAAAAATATGGTGAAAATACAGGTGATTTTTACAAGTGAATTGGGCTTCTTATTTAATGCGAAAATGCATGCTAAAATGCAGATATTATTATGCATGCATGAATGCTAATTATGCAATATAAGTGGAAATATGCAGGTAATTGCTTAGGAACAAAGCTTTATTTTCAACTTTTAGAGTGATGAATCACAGATTCATCAACCCTTTATACTTAAACCTTTCTCATCCCCGAGCAACTAAAATGAAATGCATAAATGAAATGATTTTGGGTTCCATACCAAGGTCATGAATAAAAGTTAAAAATGGAGCTTGACTCAACCTTTGGATTAATTGTATGGCAGAACCTTATTGGAATCTGAATTTAAAACCTAATAGCCTTTAAGTTCCACAAGTCTTCTACTCAAGACACCTTAACAGTCAGGTCAGAACAAATCCTCATACGCAAATTTCTGATGACTATGATTCTTACTTGTACTGTGTAAGTGAAATATAGCTCTCCACATTAGAAATGGCAAAGAACCAATCTCTTTTAACAAGGTAACTCTAATTCCCTGGTCCAGTAACTCTTTCCTCGATGAGTGGGTACAAGTGCGACCAACTCAAGAAGAGGGGGTAGAGAGAAGAATGGACGGTAGCCAGTGTAGCTACCTATCCCAGGATGTTTGACCAGTGTAGCCAAGTGATCCAGCTGCAGGTTTCTTGCAAATATACATACTCCAGCAGGCATTTTATTTTCAATCAGGCCTGTCCACTTTTTTGGAGTTTATCAAAAAAAATTGAACTATATACAAGGTGCAGCATGTACATAAGGAGTTTTTCTCCTTGAGACAGCAGACTATCCCTCTTTTGAAGCTTTACTGCAACCCACAGCATCCCGTCCTTAGATGTCAACACCACCAGACTAGGTTGAGATGCAATACCCTCCCTAGAGGAGGACGAAAGTTTCCACCAGTGTGCTACTCCAAGCTAACGGATTCTACCTCCTCACCACCTCATCAATGAAGAGCTACATGCATGTTGCTTGTCCAAGTTAGGTCACTATCTAAAAGAATCATGCGTGTGTACGAGATATCCTACTTAGACTAATCAAGATGAAATGTGAACATAGACTTGCAGACTCAAGGAATTAAGCCGCTCGACCTGAAAAGTCTTAACTCTAGTTTCTATAAGGTTCCTCTAAAATTAGGTAGATTAAGGTCAAATCAAATCCATCCTCGACATCTATTTATCACTTGGTTCAAAACCCACTAGCTTTTCTCTTTGCATATGCAACATATGCAGATGAGACGTAGATGACATGCTATAGAGATGAATGAAGTGCAAGACATTTCTTTTAAATGCAAGGATGATGTGCAAGAGTAAATAAGAAGCCTTTGTTTTTTTGTTGTTGTTGTTTTTTTGGTACACCTCCTTTTTACAACAAATTCTATCAGCGTATGTTTTTACAAGAATTTTACAACTTTTTATATAAGTATTATACATATTATACAATATACATACTAGTATTTTTTTACCAACCCCATAATATATAAAACAAATACGTAAAAGTACAAGCTATGGGTAAAGTATATATGTAATATATACACACCCCCTATATTTAGCGTGTGTTATGTCCTCAGAGCATGAAAAGTGAGGAAAAAGACATAGCTCGTGCTAAGAGTAGGAGAGCAAAAATGTAGAGAAGTCATTCCACCCCCTATACTTAGGCTCTGGAAGCCTAAGTGTAGAAGAAGATAAAAAAATGGGATGGACGGGGTCAATAGCGGAAATGGATGAGTATATACATGGCAGGCATCAGTCCCCCCTATACTTAGGCTTTGTTCAGCCTAAGTATAGGACATGATTAGATATGAGGGCCGATGGGATCTGGAGAATATACATAGAAAGCTGAAGAGACTCAGGTTACTCTCTTCCCTATACTTAGGATCTGGTCATCCTAAGTATAGCCAAAAAATGAAAGGATATGGAGCTGGGGCGATTGATTCAAATCACTGGGGAGAGAGGGAAAGAAAATATATACAAGAAGGGCGAGTATATACAAGGATCAAGATCTGAATCTTTTCGATGCTGCTAATGGCGAGAGCTCAATTTTGCAAGGCCTCATGCGTGGCTTTATGTGTGTCTTCTGAGTCTACCTCACGCATGAAAACAATCTCCTCAACATGGACTAACTGTTCATTAGGTTCGACAAAGTGTTTCAGCAGTTGTCCATTAACTAGGGATGTCTTTGCTCCATCTGTAAGATCTGAGATCTCTACACATCCACTATCATACACAGCATGGACTATGAACGGACCTGTACGCTTGGATTTAAGCTTTCCATGGAAAACCTTCAGCCTCGCATTGAACAACCATACCTTCTAACCAAGAACAAAGCTCTTTTGTCTGATAAATCCATCGTGCCAATGCTTTACCTTGTACATGTACACCAAACTGTTGTCATATGCTCGGTTTCTGATCTCCACAAGTTCATTCAGATCCATTTCTCTCTGTTTCTTCCCTAGGTATGTCTTCCAATTGACCTTCTTGATTTCCCATTCATATTTATGCACTAGCTCAGCAGGCAAATGGCACGGCTTCCCAACACCATTCTGAAGGGGGAGGTTCTTAAGGGTGTCTTGTAAGATGACCTATAAGTGCAAAGGACCTGATCTATGATCTGAGACCAGCCCTTCCTATCTGGGCGGACAAACTTCTGCAATATGGTCTTAACCTTCCTATTCGACACCTCTGTCATGCCATTGGTCTGTGGGTGGGAATGACTAGCGACACGGTGTTCGATGTCGTAATCCTTTACGAGTTTCTTTACATCTCTGTTCACAAAATAGCTACCGCCATCGGATATCAACCCTTTGGGAATCCTGAACCTAGAAATGATATGATCTCTGATAAATTTACAAACGTTCTTGCTGTCTGCATCTCGGGTCGGGATAGCCTCCACCCACCTTGACAGGTAATCTACCGTAAGAAGGATATATTCAAAACCATGGCTAACCGGAATAAAGTCGATGCTCCAAGCGTCAAAGACATCATAACTGATGACAAACTACATTGACATCTCATCCTTGGAACCAATGGTTCCTCCCATTCACTGGCATACTGGGCACGGCTTCTCAAAGGTGAGAGCATCGCGAAACAGAGTCGACCAGTATAAGCCACATTATAGTACCTTCCATGTGGTCCTCTTCCCGAAGTGGTGTCCTCCCGCCTCCATACTATGGCAAAAAGTAAGGACACTTTGATATTCCTCCTAAGGAATACACCTCCTCCAGACACAATACGGTCCTTCAAAGAAAAGGATCGGATCCTTCCAATGGTAATGTCTTGCATTCGACTTGAGTTGGTCTATGTGGCTCTTGGGCCAATCTTCAGGGACTTTCATGGAGACAAGATAGTTCACTATATTGGTGTACCATGGAATTGAGTCGATAACAAAAACCGACTCGTTTGGAAAGGAGTATCAAATAGGTGTATCATCAGAAGTATCTAGAATTTCAAGATGGGAGAGGTGATCAGCTACTACGTTCTTCTTTCCAGGTTTATCTCTAATGTCCAAATCGAACTCCTAGATGAGTAAAATCCACCTAAGAAGACGCGCCTTCGTGTCCTTCTTTCCATTGGGTACCGTAGTGTTATATGGTCTGTAAACACAATCACCTTAGATCCAATGAGATGAGATCTGAATTTATCCAAGGCAAACACTACTACAAGCATTTCCTTTTTGGTAACCATATAGTTACACTGAGCGGGATCAAGCATTTTGCTTGTGTAATGTATAGAGAACGGGATACCATCCCACCTTTGTCCTAATACAACCCCAACAACAAAATCTGAGGCATCTGTCATGATCTCAAAAGGAAGAGACCAACATGGGGCTTGTAGGATCGGGGCGTCCATAATCATCCCTTGGAAGTTGCTTAAAGGCCTCAAGGCATTTATGATCAGCAATAAACTCCATGTCTTTGCCAAAAAGCTCAGTTAGCGGTCGGGCAATCTTTGAAAAATCTTTGATAAATCTTCGATAAAATCCAACATGCCAGAGGAATGACCGCAATTGTTTTATGTTGGTTGGTGGTTGGAGTCGTCGGATCATGTCCACCTTGGCAGGGTCAACCTCCATTCCTCTCTTGGAGATGACATGCCCCAAATCAATGCCCTCCGTCACAATGAAGTGACTTTTCTCCTTAAAGAGCACCTGATTAACCTCACAACATCTTTTGAGGACTCGATCCAGATTTTTAGGACATGAATCGAAGGAATCACCATAGACTGAGAAGTCATCCATGAAGACTTCCATGAATTCATAGACCATCTCGATAAATACTGCAATCTTGCACCTTTGAAATGTACCGGAAGCATTGCATAACCCAAAGGGCATGCTCCTGAAAGCATAGGTACCAAAGGAGAAAGTGAATGTGGTTTCTCCTGATCCTCAGGAGCAATAGCTACTTGATTGTAGCCCGAGAACCCATCTAAGAAGCAGAGGAATTCTTTTCCCGCTAATCTTTCTAAGATTTGATCAATAAATGGTAGGGGAAAATGATCCTTCTTCACCGCATCATTCAAGCGTATGAAATCCATACAGACACGCCACGACATGGGTACTTGTGTCGCTATCTCCTCTCCGTCCTCATTGGTGGTTGTCTGAATTCCCGACTTTTTTGGGATAACATGGATAGGTGCCACCCAATGGATCAGAGATGGGGTAAATAAAACTCGCGTCACATCAATTTGTCAATCTCTTTCTTCACGACCTCTCATAAATTTGGATTCAACCTGCGTTGGAATTCACGAGAGGGTTTAGCTCCCTTCTCAAGATAGATATGGTGCGAACACAGAGTGGAATTTATCGCATGGAGATCGGAGATGATCCAACCTATCGCCTTGTGGTTTTTATCCCAGATCTCTAGAAAGCGAGATTCCTTTTCCTCTATCAATTGTGAATCGATGATGATTGGAAATTTCCTCTCTTGTCCCGCAAGGAAGGCGTATTTAAGGGTTGTGGGTAATGGTTTGAGCTCAGGTAAGTTGTGATCATCAAGGAAATCTGGCTCAACTAACTCTGGTTCTGTGTTGGTAGTGGTTGAATCTATCTTTGAAATAACTGCTACCAACTCATTCAGCTTTGGAGTCGGATCATCAAAAGTATCCAAGCAATCGGCGAAAGCCACGTCTGACTCATCATCCTCATCTTCTAATTGTCCTAAAGAGGGAAGGCTGACAGGCCCAACTGGGCCTCTATGTCATCGAAGATGTAGGGGGATGCATTCTCTGTAGGATATGCGTTGTATTTGTTCTTAAGGATCTCGCAAATTGTCTCATGTACAATATGCTCTCCAGGTGAGAGTGACTGATTAGTGCTAGCTAGGTTCTGTCCCCATAGCCCAATCACTCACATCTTCATGAACACAATCTGCTTCTAATGAAGTGTACTCGGTGATAGATTCGGAGTCTAGCCTCTACCACGTTGTATGCTTCATCTCAAGTTCCTCATCTCTGTCTGGAGTTTTGAACTGAATTTTCCCGATCTTATAATCAAATAAGACCCTTGTTATTCTTAGGATGGGCCATCCTAGAATGACATGGGAATCTGATGAATCTACGATTCTTCATCTTTATTCGTTTATTTTAGCTTAAAATCCCTTATAAATCACCTGTACATAAGACTAACTTCATATTCTTACTAACTTGCATCTTTGTGTAAATATTGTATATTATTTTAACATAAAATAAATAAAAAATAAATAAATAAAGGAAAAATAAAGAAAAGAATAAAAAAGGAAGACTGTATATATGTAATAGATACAGGCTGACCCGAACCCCGAGAGAAGGTTAAGACTTGACCTGATCGATCAGGAATTAAGTAGGGGGAGATAGGATCCTCAATTATAAAATCCAAAAAAATTGTGAGTTGTGTATATTTGTATACTATACTACTTTATTTGTACATTAATTGTCCTTAAATCAAATAAATTTCAAAACCAAAGTTGTAAATAAATGTGTTCTATTTAATAAAAATAATTGCACAATTAAAGTACAGAATAAAAGCAATCACACTTGGAAAAGGCCACTAAGCACTAATTGAAAGACCCATTCTTGCTCCATATGAACTCAAAATTGAACCAATTTTACTTCCATTGGATTCTAAATTAAATTATCTTTAAAATGGTTATTTTCATAATTTTTGGATTTACAAGTAAAAAGTTGGATTTCTAGGGTGGTTTGTGCAATTTTCACATGTATTTTGTACATATTGTATTTCTATATATTTGTAAATGTTTTTACTAATTATTTAAAATAAAAATTAAAAAAAAAAGCTAATTTGGTCATTTACCCATGTATTTAATGTCATATTTGTATATAGTATATGTATATATCTGTTATTCTTAATTGACCACCATAAAAAATAATAAATAATAAATAACATTTTTTATTCAAATAAATAAAGTGATGAAAATTCAAAAAAATAGTTAATTTTTTAAATAGTTTTATCTCTCTTTATCTTTATTTCATTTCAGTTTTCATCTCTCTTGTCTCTTTATCCAAAAAGTCAAAAATTCAAATTTCATCTCCATTATCTTTTCTATTTATATGGCTCCTTCTCCCTCATTCCAACTTGATCAATCTTTGGTGAGAGGAGCCTGATCTCCAAGAGCTTTCTTGTCAAGAAAGGTGCCTAGCCTTCTAGCCGTCCGGTGACAGCACGTCGGCCTTCGTCGAGGTGATCAAGGTCTTTTTCTGCTCCTAAGGTGAGATCCATTTTCCCTTGTTTTATCTAAGATTAGTCGTAGATTTAATTTCTTACATTGTCTCTTCGTTGTCAATTTTTTTATCTGGATCTTAGAATCGCCACCATCACGATTTAATCCGCCTCCGACCCGAGTTTTTGTCTCATTTTATAGACTTCTACGCGTTCTTTTCTATATACCACGATCTATCAACTCCGATCACGCACGCTTATCAGAGAACCGGATTCGATTCCTCATTTTCGTCGGATCCCCGTTCGCATACTCCATTTGACTTTTGGATTGAAACATCATGTTCGCATCCTAATTGTTGATAAATAAAAAATATAATAAAAAAACAAAAAAATATATTATTTTTCTGTCTAACATTTGTTTTACAGGGATTTAAAACAACATATAAAAAGAAAAAAATCAGTCTTTAATTTCTTTTTGAATTTACAAAAAATAATATATAAAAAAAAGAAAAAGCTTGGGCGGTAGGAACCACTCTCTCCAGCCACCGGCGGTGCCCACCGCCATTCTCAGCCAGTGGTGGCGCAAGCCGCCATCCCACGTCCCGTCGCCCGTCTCAGCCGTAGGAGGCAGGGCTCCTACACCAGATCTTTGTCGTGACTACCAGTGCGCCTCCCAGCAGCACACCGTACGAGCCTAGGATGTCGCGCCCTGAAGCATCTCCACGTGCTCCAGAAGGTCCTCCTGACTTCGCTGCCGATGATGTCAGCAACCATCGCGTTGACGTTCCAATCGACACCACCACCCTGAGCGCAAGGCCGCCACCAAGGGCTAGGTGAAAGCAAGAGGAAAAGGGGTGGTGCCCCTCTCATCTTGAAGGAACGAAGGAAAGAGAACAATAACCCTAGGAATAAGAGTAAATAAAACTTAAAAAATTACAGAGAAACGCCTGGAGATTCCGACAATTGCAAAGCAGCCATGACAACCAGAACATCATGTGCGCAGCACGTTACTCCTGGGTAAATTGCGCATTGTCCCCTTTATTTTTTCTTTTAATTATTTAAGGCAAAAATAATAACTATTTACATTTTAGCCCATGAATTTCATACTTTTATTTTGTTTGCTTGTCTTATTAATAATTGTTATCTTTCGTCAATAAATCTCCCAAAAATCATGCTAGGCTTTAATGTATTCATCTTTTTAGCATAAATTTTTCATTACATTTCGTCATCATTAAATATTATTTAAAAATCAAAAACATGTCATTTTTATCTTTCTAAAATTCATACAAATTTGATATTACTCCAAAAATTCCAAAAAAAATAGAGTAGTTTTATTTCATTCTTTTTTAATTTTTATCCAAATTTCATGCATTAATCCTTTATAAAACCCAAGAAATGAACAATACTAAAAATCTTATAAAAATAATAAAACCTTCTACAAAAATCCAAAAATTATCGTTTCACTTCCTGCTTGTAGATTTTTGCATATAGTTTGTCATAAAAATAATTGCCAGGAGTTTTGGATTTAAAATATTTTTAAGTTGCAAACTACTCCAGGCCGTGCATTGTTTCTCATTTTGTCATTGTTTGATTTTTATAAAAATATAAAAACTTATGAAAATTCTACAAAAATTTCCAAAAACATTCAAAATCTTTAAAACCCAAAAATATCTTCTCTATATTTTTCTGAGCATTTTTGATATAATTGAAAATTACAAAAAGAGTTGGTGTACATATTTCTTGTTTTGTGCATCTTGTTCTTGAATTAAAAAAATAAAAAATTGCAAAATCAAAACCACTAAAAATTTGATATTAAGAAAATAAATAATATAAATTAAAAAATAAAAAATTAAAAGAGAAAAATTCCATAAAAGCCAAGGATAGTTTGCCTTTGAGATTTCCTTTTTCGTTTAATTGATTTTTTGTCGATTAATTGAATAATCCTCGAGAATTGTAGCCTCCCTAAGTTCGATCCATGTCTGTTATAAAGGTAAATAAGTAGCAAAAATAATAAAAAATTATTTGTCACGGGATTTTTGGGTATAGCAACGACCATTATATCAATAATTTTCGATCCTCGAAGAACCCGTGGTCAACAAAATGGCGTCATTGTCGGGGAGGCACGACAAAGGTAGTTAGGTTTCTCTTTTGACATGTTATTCTTGGTTGTAAATAACTGTTTATATTTTTCCATTCACTTCATTGTTTATATCCACTGCATCCATTTCATTTTTTTCTCATATTTAATAATTGTGTTTCTTATGCATTCTCTTTTCTTTTTCTTGCGAGGGCCCGTGAAGTGAAGGAGGTGATCCTAGGAGAGCAGAAACACCCAAGCGACGTGGAGGCAGCTTGATTCTTCACCAAGCTGCTGGATAGCATGAGAAGAGGAGAAAAAGAATTGAAAAGAGAGAGAGAGAGAGAGAGAGAGATTTTCTAGTATTTGAGCTCTTGTAAATGGGCATTCATTTGTTGTGGGGTATATTTCACCAAGTGTCGGTGCACTTGGGGGACTTCACCGGAGTTGTTTCATCAACTTTATTTTTCTTTGTTTCACGCAGATTTTGTGAGCTACCTCTTGATTGCTTTAATTAATTTGCTTGAGGCAGGTAGTTAGTTAGGTCCAAACACCCTAAACAACATTTTTTGTGCCTATAGAGTAGAGCGTAATTTGGAATTAGTCAAATTAACTTGTTCTTTCCTGTTAATAGAAGCTATCATCTAGGACGGTTCACTTGCATCATATAGGTTAGTTTATTTTTCTGTATGTAAATTCTGTGTGGATCACTTGCATGTAGAGTGTTGGCAATAAGGTGCGCATCTCTAACCCCTGCATGCATCATTGTTTTTAATCGTGCTTTGGCATTTTCGATCTCCTTCCTTGTTTTCACTCACATAAGTTAAAAAGGAAATTGGACACTCGGTAGGCGATTCTTTGAAAACATTTTTAACCAAGTGATAACTGCCTAAAATTTGGAACTGCTAAAGAAAACTCGGTCCTAAAATAAACATAACGAAAATATCATTCAGGGAGAGTAATCGCCTCATTGTATTCGTTTTAACTTGCTCACGTACACACTAAGGTTAGTACCCAAATCCCATAATTCAACCTAAGTGTTTGTACATTTTTTGTGATTATCACCTAACTCTAAAACAAACAAGATTAAGAGATCAAACGTTCATGGTATTCACATTGCGTTGAGTTGGTGAACTGGGGGTTTGTATTGTGTTTGATTGCTTGTGTGCATACTAGATCCTGCTGCGCATTTGCACCTTTTTTCCATATCTTTTGACTTGACCGTCATGCTCCCCCAATCCCATCTTTTATTTCGAAGATGGCCAGCTGGAGTTAGTTTAATCCGATCTTCACAGATACCTCGTACCCTCCAGCCGATCCACCTTCCCTTTTTCAGGAGGATCTTCCTCCTGATTTTTGTGCATATCTTCCTAACCCATTATATCAGGAGTCGGAGGACTTTGATTCTCACCCCCCCCCCCTCCTCACTCACTCGATTATAGGATTTTGGAGTCACCTTTCATGGTTTCTACACTTGAGAAATTGAACCAGATGATGGAGCATATGAGTTTGAGGATTTCCAATCTATTTAACATAAATGAGAGCCAGAACGCTACTTTACTATTTGAGGATATGGATTCACTTGAGGATAATCATGAGAGATTGAAATCACCTAAAATACAAAAAAATGAAAATTTTTCAAAAATTCAAAAAGAATTCGGGAGACACGTTGTTGATTCATTTTGTGAGGAGAGGACCCAAATGCCCGATCATTTACCCACACAGCCATGTCCCAACCTTGACCCCGAGGATGCCACTGTACAAACTGCTCTTGGTAATCCTCGTGTATATGTTGATTCTGATCCCCTCCCTTATATGGAGGAGGTCCAAAAATTCAAAAAGATGTTGATTGAACCCGAAGTAATGACCACCCTTCATGAGATAATTAAAGCCCTACTTCAACAGGCCATGACAGATTTATCTACTCCTCAACACAAGAAGAGAAAGTGAAGGAGAAGACATGAACGTCACATCTTGACCATGGCCACTTCCTATGCCATCTCTCACCATCCATATTTTAAGAAAGGGAACACTACCACACCTATCGTGAGTTGCTCCACCTCTGAATATTCTTGTGATAACACTCACCTTGATGGTGGTTCTTCAATTAATATAATACCCTTCTCTATGGTACAGTTTCTTCATCTTAGGCCTCTCAAGAAAACCAGGATGATAGTTCAATTTGTTGATGGATCTATTAAGAGGACGAGGGTATTCTAGAAAATGTTGTCATTCTTATTCAGGACATGAACTTTACTTCTGATTTTGTCGTATTACCCGTGGAGACCTCTGCCCCTGTGGAGAACCCTCCAATCATCCTGGGACGGCCTTTCCTTGCCTCTGCGGGAGCCGTTATTGATTATGGATCAGGAGAGATTCTCTTTTGTTCCGATATAGGGAGCGATGTGTTGATCACTACACCCATTACTGACCAGAGACCTACAACCCATGAGAGTGTGCCTGTGTTAGCCAACCCCAAGGACTTTGACCATGATGATACTACCAGATATTTTTGTTGTATGATGGATGACACTGAGACCCGAGATGTCCACTTCAAGGAGGAGGACTCGGAAAGCATAGACCTTGGAGTTCCCTCTTCTAGTACATGGTGATGCATTGATGACATCCGCGGGATTTATACGATGGATACCCTAGAGCGGAAGGCAGAGTCTGAGACTAGACAGGACTGGCGTGATTTGACTACTTTCACTGATGAGTCCATTCCTATTCACTTTGATTTAGAAGAGATTGATAAGGCTGAGTTTGATTTAATTGCTTTTATAAAGGAATTTGGGCCTTTTGATAAAGATGATGATCTGGTAGAGGCTCTCCAGGATGAAATTGATCCTACTTTTTCTGATAATGATTTTGAGCCATTTTACTTTGATGTTTGCGAGACTTCCCAGGCAGGGCATGACCATACTACTTCCAATAACAGGTTTAGGCCTGCACAATCTAAAACAGTCGAGGACACATTCTTGGTTGATCCTACTCAGTTTATTTCTAATGATGATCTCAATATCGACCTACACCTTGTCAAATCCATACCTCAACGGTCCCTCCGGAAGGTTCGCTTTCGACCTTCTTGACCTTTGTACATCCACTCCTCTTGTATATCCTTTCATTTCACTCTTTCTTCTCCCGTTTTATCATTCACCCCTTTTCCGTGTGTATATATGCTATACTTAGGATGTTCTTTATCTTAAGTATAGGGGTGAAGGATTTGTGTTGTTCATATTCGTCCTATTTATCACTCTTGTTGTTGCTTATACTTAGGGATACTCTACCCTAAGTATAAGGGGGGTGATGTTGTTCATATCGTGTCTTTTTATTTTTGAGTCTAGACATTCTCTTCATCGGTTTTTCCCTTTTGTACACTCTACTATACTTAGGATTACTTGATCCTAAGTATAGGGGTGATCACCAACTTCTCTTCTTTTTATCTTTATTTTAAGTCATTGTAGCATAGGAGTCTTTTCACTTTTTTATACTTAGCACAAGTTATGTCTTCCTTTGTCGCTCGCTGATCACTATGAGGACATAGTTCGAGCTAAGTATAGGGGGTATCGTATATATTATATATATAGTTTAGACATAACTCGTACTATTAAGATAATTATTTTGGGGGATATGTATGTATTTTTGTAAAATCCACAGTTGTAAAAAAACAAAAGCAAATCAAAAACAAAAAACAAAAACAAAAAACACAACAAAAAATAATAAAAAAAGAAAAAAAAGAAAACAAAAAGAAGAAAACAAAAACAAAAAAATATTTCTTGTATATACTTGTATATATTTTACTAAACTTTTTCCTTTTTGAAAAAAACTACAAAACCAGAAAACTATAAAAACTTGCATAATTAAAAAAACCTTTCTTGTACATTTGCATTTTTCTAAAAAAAAATCCATAAAAAGTTCAAACTTAGAAAATTATTTTTTAAAAAAATGTTCTTTTCACATGTGCATCATTTTTTTAAAAAAATACTTTCTTTGCATTGTACAAATTTTCTTGCATTTGCATGTGCATTTTTCAGTATAGTATTGACATTTAAACTATGTATAGAATAAAATTGAAGAATGGCGCTTAGTTGGGACTTAATCCACTTAATTTTAGAGGAACCTTATAAGAAATGGAGTTAAGACTTTTCAGGTCCTAGTGACTTAATTCTTTGAGTCCATAAGACTATGTCCACATGTCATCTTGATTAGTCTAAGTAGAACATTTAACAACACATGCATGATTCTTTCAGACCATGGCTTATCTTGGACAAGCACTCTATGCGTGGATCTTCATGGATGAGGTAGTAAGGAGACAGAATTTTTCAGCTTGGGGTAGCAAACGAGGGTAATACATCTAGGTGGAACCTCTCGTCTTCCTTTAGGGAAGGAAGTGTATCTCAACTTGGTCTAGCGATGTTGGGGTCTAAAGACAGGATGCTGTGGGGTTGCAATAATGCTTCAAAAGAGGGATAGTCTACTGGCTCAAGAGGAAAACTCCTTATGTACATGTTGCATGTTGTATTTCTTTCAAAAAAAGTATGGAAAAATATAGAATCTCCAAAAGTGGACATGACTGATTGAAAAGTAAAATGCCTGCGGGAGTGTATATACAAGGATAAAAAATACAATAAGAGCTTCACAGACAAATTTTTGTAAGCTTGCAACGGATGACTTGGCTACACTGGTCATGCATCCAAGGATAGGTAGCTACATTGGTTACCGTCCATTCTTTTCTCCATCCCCTCTTCTTGAGCTGGTTGTACTTGAACTTAGAAGGGAATATCTCCGCTTCTCGAGGAAAGAGTTGCAAGACCGGGGAACTAGAGTTACCTTGTTGAGGGAGGTTGTTTCTTTGCTACTTCTGAGATGGAGAGCCATACCTCACCTATACCGTACAAGTAAAGACTCATAGTCATAAGAATTGGGGTATGTAGATTTGTCCTAACCAGACTGTTGCGGTGACTTGAATAGGAGTCCTATGGAACTTAGAGGATGTGAGGTTTTATATCCATCTCCAGTTAAGGTTCCGACATACTAATAATCCAAAGGTCCAACAGAGCTCAAACTACAATTTTATGAAGATAAGTTTAATACTCTATATTGTCCTACTTACTTTATTTTCCCTTTCTTTTTCTTTTTCTTCACTTATTCTTTCAAATAAGTGTTTGCTAAGGGACTAGCAAAGGTAAAGCATAGCAGGATGATGAATCTACGATTCTTCATCCTTATTCATTTATTTTAGCTTAAATCCCTTATAAAACACATTTACATAATACTAACTTTATATTCTTACTAACTTGCATCTATGTGTAAAAATTGTATATTTGTGTATTATTTTAACCTAAAATAAATAAAGAAATAAAGAAAGGGAAAATAAAGAAAAGAGAATAAAAAAGGAAGAATGTATAAATGTAATAGATACAGGCTGACCCGAACCCTGAGAGAAAGACATGACCTGATCGACCAAGAATAAAGTAGGGGGAGATAGGGTCCTCAATTAGAAAATCCAAAAAAATTGTGAGTTGTGTATATTTGTATACTACACTACTTTATTTGTACATTAATTGACCTCAAATCAAATAACTTTCGAAACCAAAGTTGTAAATAAAAATGTGTTCTAATTAATAAAAATAATTGCACAATTAAATCATGTAAAGAATAAAAGCAACCACACTTAGAAAAAGCCACTAAGCAATAACAGAAAGACTCATTCTGGCTCCATATGAACTCAAAGTTGAACCAATCTCACTTCCATTAGATTCTAAATTAAATTATCTTTAAAATGGTTGTATTTTCGTAATTTTGAGAGTTTCGAGTAAAAGTTGGTTTTTTGGGGTGATTTGTGCAATTTTCCAATGTATATTGTACATATTGTATTTGTATATATTTGTAAATATTTTAATAATTATTTAAATTAAAAATAAACATAAAAAAATGGAAATAAAAAAACTAATTTTCTCATTTACCCATGTATATAATGTCATATTTGTATATAGTATATGTATATATTCGCTATTCTTAATTAACCACCATAAAAAATAATGAATAAATAAATAACATTTTTATTCAAATAAATAAAGTGATGAAAATTCAAAAAATTAGTTAATTTTGTAAATAGTTTTATCTCTCTTTATCTTTATCTACTTTAAATTTTCATCTCTCTTATCTCTTTATCCAAAAAGTAAAAAATTCAATTTTCGTATCCATTATCTTTTCTATATATATATATATGGCTCCTTCTTCTTCATCCCAACTTGATCAATTTTTGGTGAGAGGAGCCCGATCTCCGAGAGTCTTCTTGTTGAGAAAGGTGCCTAGCCTCCGAGTCGTACGGTGACAACGCATCGACCTTCGTTGAGGTGATCATGGTCTTTTTCTGTTCCTAAGGTGAGATCCATTTTCCCTTGTTTTATCGCATCGTCTCTTCATTGTCAATTTTTTTGTCTAGATCTTAGAATCTCCACCATTACTATTTAATCTGCCTCCGACTTGAGTTTTCATCACATTTTCTCGACTTCTACGCGTTCTTTTCTATCTCCACGATCTATCAACTCCGACCACGCACGGTGGTTGGAGAACTGGATTCGATTCCTCATTTTCATCGGATCCCCGTACGCATACTCTGTTTGACTTTAGGATCGAAACATCGTGTTCGCATCCTAATTGTTGATAAATTAAAAAACATAATACAAAACAAAAAATATATTATTTTTCTACCTAACATTTGTTTTGCAGGGATTTAAACAAACATATAAAAAGAAAAAAATTAGTCTTTAATTTCTTTCGAATTTACAAAAAAAATATTAAAAAAAGAAAAAGCTTGGGCGGCAGGCACCACCCTCTCCAACCAGCAGCGGTGCCCGCTGCCATCCTCAGCTAGTGGTGGTGCAAGCTGCCAGCCCATGTCCTGCTGCCCGTCTCAGCCACGGGAGGCGGTGCTCCTACACAAGATCTTCGCCCTGACCACCAACGCGCCTCCCGGCGGCACACCGCGCGAGCCTACGATGTTGCGCCATGAAGCATATCCGCGCACTCTAGCAGATCCTCCTGACTTCGCTGCCGACGACGCCAGCAACCATCGCATCGACGTTCCAATTGCCGCCACCACCCTGAGTGCAAGGCCGCCACCATCGGCTAGGTGAAAGGAAGAGGAAAAGGGGCGGTTCCCCCTCTCAAATTTAAGGAACGAAGGAAAGTGCACAGTAACCCTAGGAATAAGTGTAAATAAAATTGGAAAATTTACAGAGAAACGCCTGGAGATTCCGACAATTGCAAAGCAGCCCTTGACAACCAGAACATCATGTGCGTGGCACATTAATCTTGGGTAAATTGCACATTGTCCCCTCTATTTTAATTCTTTTGTTTATTTAAGGCAAAAGCAATAACTATTTACATCTTAGCCCCTTAATTTCAGACTTTTATTTTGCTTGCTTGTCTTATTAATAAATGTTTTCTTTGGTCAATAAATCTCCCAAAAATCATGTTAGGCTTCTAATGTATTCATCTTTTTAGCATAAATTTTTCATTACATTTTTTCATCATTTAGTATTATTGAATAATCAAAAACATGTCATTTTTATCTTTCTAAAATTCAAAAATTTATAAAAATTTGAATATTGCTCCAAAAATTCCAAAAAAATAGAGTAGATTTATTTCGTTGTCTTTTAATTTCTATACAAATTTCACGCATTAATCCTTTGTAAAAACCCAAAAAATGAAAAATACTAAAAATCTTATAAAAATCATAAAAAACTACAAAAAATCCTAAAATCGTCATTTCTTTTCTTGTTTGTAGATATTTGCATATAGTTTGTCATAAAAATAATTGCCAGGAGTTTTAGGCACTTAATATATTTTTAAGTTGCAAATTACTCCATGCTGTGAATTATTTCTCATTTTGCCACTGTTTGATCTTTATAAAAATATAAAAAACATCTGAAAATTCTACAAAAATTCCCAAAAAAATTTCAAAATTTGTAAAACCCAAAAATATATTCTCTGGATTTTTCTGAGCATTTTGATATAGTGAAAAATTACAAAAAGAGTTGGTTGTGCGTATTTCTGTTTTGTGCATATTGTTCTTGAATTAAAAAAATAAAAAATTACAAAATCAAAATGACTAAAAATTTGAAAGTCAGAAAATAAAAATATAAATAAAAATTTTAAAAAAAATTAAAAAGAGAAAAATTCCACACGGCAATCGTGAAAGCGCCTCAAGGTCAGTGACCCTCTTGTGGATCGGTTCTACCATAGTAGCTTATCAGCTATTATCCCCATGCTAGGGATGAGGTCATTTGTCATATCTTCTACAGTCCTCCTAGTTGTCTCATTAGATAGGCTTGAGGGAGAAAACTGATAGGCCTTGGTGGCCTGGGATCTGCTTGTTTCCTCCATCTGCTCCAGGATCTTCCATATAGCATTTTCGTTCTTGTTGAGATTGCTACCTCCACAGGCTACGCTCACTAAGCCTTGTATTTTTTAAGGTCATTCCACAGAGCAAGGTCTGGACTAAGATCGCCTTGGTAATACCATGGCAAGGACATTTTTGGATTAAATCATTAAATCTATCCCATGCTTCATGGAATGGCTCGTGGGAGCCCTGGGAAAAACTAGCGATCTTGATCCTTATCTAATTAGTCCTACTGAGTGGGTAGAACTTCTTCAGGAATAAATCTTTGAATTGCATCCAAGTCGTACATCTAACCCCGAGATTCTTCAGCCAACGAGCAGCCTCATCTCCTAAGGCAAACGGGGTAGCCTTCAGCCTGATGTAATCTTCTCCAACCCTAGCGTGACTAAGGTTGTTGCAAACCAACTCGAAGTCTCTCAGGAAGCATATGGTTCTTTAGTGGCATTTCTATTAAACTTCGGTAGCAGACTAAGAAAATAGGGCTTCAACTCGAATGCTTATGGGGGCACCTCAGGTACAAGCCAACTATGTATCTCATTCTCAGCTGGGTTGTAGGCATCTACCATAGGTCTGCCAATTCCACCCGCCACGATCACATGTCCCATCCTCGCCACAAGATCTGCATTCTGTTGTTCGGCTGTCGCTAAGCGGGCAAGGATTTTATGTATAGGATCATTTATTTGTTCCTCTTCATCTGGGGATCTCTTAGGAGGCATCTTTGTTTTGGGTTGATCTTCTTCACCTGGGTAAAGAATGTGGTCTAAGTTAGAAGAAGATTTAGGAATGAGTATATGCTCATTGAGGTGAAGATCTTCCTCGGGGAGATGAGAGGAAAGGAAAGGGATGGTTTGAGGATAACCATCCTGAGAGTGGTGGATCCCGAACTCAAGAGGGTCATGAGCTCGGGTTGGCCCAAGTTGCACTTGGGACGATGAAGACGAGCTGTGTGAGAGGTTCAATGAGAGATTTGTGAAGCTGCAGTAAATATCATCCCAGTCAGTCATCTTGGATGGCAGAAAGAAGAATCAGGAGTATAAGAGTGTAAAGATAGGATTTGACTCCTACCTGAAGTAAGCAAATGAATCACAAACCCTGATTTCACACTTAACACGATGAAGGACCCGAAATCGAGTCTGTTTAGTCTGGTTGATTTTAAATGTGATTTTTCAGAAAAATAACAAGGATTACGCAGCCTATAGGGAAGTCAGCTCAGAACTGGATGCATCTCCCCTGTTTAACCTGTCGCTTAAGATACCGATGCCTTTCCTTTCTTAGCTCCTATCCTTATATGAGAATTCAAGGACCTACCCCTATCTACCTACTGAAGTAGGCGGAGGCTGACAAGGATTTAACTTCCCTCCTATCTACCTACCGTAATAGGCAGAGGCTACTAGCAACTTGTCGTGGTGCACCGCAATTTCACTCCTATCTACCTACCAGAGAGGGCAGAGGCTACTTGGCATTGGTCAGTTGAACCCATAATTTAGCCCGTGATATTTGCTCGGATAGGGGTATGTGATAAACACAAAATTGAGAGCGGTCGTATTGACTCACAAGGCGAGTCAACAGTCTGTGTCTTGACCACCACAAAATCATGTATTTAATCAACAATTAACCCACACTATAGATCAACAAGTAGAAATAAATGTGGAGTAAAAATTTATTTTTAACTCTGCACAAAATGTATAGCAAGCAAGTATGCAGAGAGTTCGAACACAGGGAGCAGACATGGTAGAGCAATCAAATGTGTGTGTGTGAATGTGAAGTGTGTCTACACTATGCAAGCAACTGAATTTTTAGTGGGTTTTTAATTTATATTTTTTTATTTAATTTTTCATTTTTTTGATTTTTTATTTTGATTTTTAACTTTCTGATTTTTATATTTAATATTTAATATTTTTTTTCAATATTGGAATATAGAGACCATGTAATAAAAGGGAATATAGAATATTAATAAGAATATGCAAAAATATCCAAAAATTCAGAAATAAAATCTTTTTGATATTTTTATAATTTTTTTATTGTTTTTGTGATTTTTGGGTATTTTTCAAAATATTTTTGGTATTTTTAAACACTGAAATAAACCAAAACAGTGAAAAGGCTACTCGCTGGGGGTAAAATGGGAGTTAAAAATATCAGATAGCCACAAAACTTTTCCACACTATTTTTAAAATAAAGATAATAAAATATAGAACAAACAGGAGCTGAGTTTCTATTTTTCTGAGTTTTCTACAATTTTATATATTTTTTTTGAAGTTTTTATGTATTTTTGACTTTTTAAGGTTTTTCTTTTGAGATTTTTAGTGATTTTTGGACTGACACTAAAATAGGTTAAAATAAACAGTAGGGAATTTTTTTTGAAATTTTTCGAGGTCTTTTAATATTTTTTGGCATTTTCTAATCTAGACAGTGCTGAAAGGGAGAGTTTTTTATTTTTAATAAATGTGAAAATGAAATAAAATCCAAAACTAAGAGTATGGCGTGAAAGCACAAGCACACAGGAGCTTAAGTCAATTTTTGAGAATTTTTGGAATTAAAATGAGTCTACAAATAATTACGTTAAGCACACAACAATTAAAGGTCTCGCATGGACCTTTTAGCAAAAAGACAAAGCTCCAGGGGCTTTTAGGCAAATTTCATCAAAATACACGCGCGAAGCATGTGCTCTGTCATTCACAGGGGCATATTTGCAATTAGTAAAAACCGGCATGGCAACCATGCAATTATCCCAAAAACATATTTAATTAACTACGCACAGGGGTATAACTGCAAATACCTAAAAGTTCGGGACCAAAATGCAAAATGCCCAAAATGCATGCGCCCCAGTCACGTGAGGTGACGTGGCGAGGACTGAAGTGCAAATAAAATAAGTGCGGGGGCCTAAGTGCAAATATTACAAAAACTTTTAAACCGGAAATTAAAGTTTGCGGACTAAAACTTAAATACAAAAATGCGTAGGTTGGAGATGCAAAATACCCACGAGGCGGATCTGCGGCCGATGGAGCTTCACTTGGACACATGGTGAGCATCGAACGTGCGATGACGCTTCGACCGGGACGGCTGGGATTAGATCGTGGCGGTGCGATCGGACGGTGGAGAGCAGCCAAGATCTAACGGCTGATGTGGCTCCTGGAGGGTGCTCCTGATCCGACGACCGGAAGATGATCATGAAGAACACCTTCCCCGTCGAGCTTTGGCGGGCGATTCCGGCCGACACACGGCCGCTCCGGCACTAGGATCAAGGTTAAAATGATCCTGGGGCCTCTCCGCATCAGCAGGTGGTCTCAGGTGAGGCGGGGACGGCGTGAGGTGCTCGGACGGCGGAGGGGACCTGGGGAGCAGCTCCTGAGAATGTCGAGGGTTGATGGAGCCTTCTCCTTGTCTCAGACCTGCATAGTTAGGTGCGCAAAATCCAGGCGAGCAAAAAGGGGGGTTCTGATGGTTCTATGGAGGAGGAAGGTGGCTCGGGCGTGGAGCTCCGGCGAGCGGCGGAGAGGTAAGCTCTGTTGACTCGATCTGGGCGAGATCGAGATGGATGGAGGGGTGGAACGTGATGACGGAGCGAAGGGGAAGAGGATGGAGGTGATAAGTGGTCGGATTGGTGCGTGGGACGACCGGAATCGACGGGCGGAGCTCAGCTCCGTCGTTGGTTCGATTGAAGAACTCACGGCGAATCACGCAAGGAAAATCAAATCTGTTATGGATCTAACCTACTATAAGCTAAAGCTTCAAGACAAAAGAAAAAGAAGAGGGAGAAACTCACCGGAGACGGAAGTGGAAGGCTTCGGGCGGAGCTCCGGCGAGGGTCGGATCTTCTTCGATTCGACGCCAAACGACGCAAACCCAAGCTCGATTCGCTGCCTGCTGACACCATGAACACGAAGGGCCAGGGGTTTTTGGGTGGAAATGGCGGAAGAAGGATCAAACTCGAAAAGGGGGTCAAGGGTTTGATTTTGAAGGCTGGCGAGGTGATGGTTTTCGAGGCACGATCACGGGTGCGCCAAGGAGATCTTGGAGGATCCACTAGGTCGGCGAGGATCCCAGTTGTACCAGGTACATCTTTCGTGAAGGAAGCAACCCTCCTCGAGCAACGCACACGCATCGAAAAATTTGAGAAGTGAGGGGTCGCAGCTGCTCTAACAGGAGCTACAGGAGGGTAGGACGGCCAGTTGACCTGGGTTAACTGGGGCTGTCCCCGGATTGGTCAACGTGGACCAATCAGGAAAAAACCCTGAAGAATGTTTTAAAAAATGAATAAAAAATAGTAAATGATTTATTTAATTTTAGGTTATAAAATAAAAATTGTTTATTATTTTATAAACTATTTTATAGTGATTTTTAATTATTTTTATGAAGTATATTTTACAAGTTGTCTTTTTAGCCCTATATAGGTATAATACCTATATATTTGAGTATTTTATTTTTATTTTTGTATTTTTAATTTATTTATTTTTGTTTATTATTTTCTAAAATTATAAAATACTTTTATATACATAAATATATCTTTATTTTAATTTTCTGATATATTTTATATACTTAATAAAATGAAAGTGTTATTTGTATAGGTATAGATACATGTATTATACCTATGTATTATAATATATACAAGTATTTTTATTTGAGTTTTATTTATGTTTTTATTCTAATTTTAATGTACGAATATATATAAGTAATACTTACAAAATTATAAAAATACAAAAATAATGAATAAAGAATAAATTGAATATTTTAATCAGTACAGTTGTACAATGGGGGTTCAAAACTCAACTTTCAAACTGTAGCTCTGCCAAAAGCGAAACCACTGCCATTAAATAGCTTATTTTCTTCTATATATAATTAAAGGTGTTTGATGCATTTGGAGTTTTCAGTTGTGAGATACGGGTTTGGGAAGTCAAGATTCTGGATTTTTATTCAGACCATAACTTTTTATTTGTACATTATTTTTCAGTGAAATCAATTTTGTATTTTTCTATATAAAAATATCTACAACTTTCATGTACAAAGTTTTTTTATTTGATGCACAAAAAGTGGAACCAAAAATAGGTCCCAAAATGAATAAAGAATGAATGAAATGAAAGGTATTTTTATTGGTATTTTGGCCCTTATCTCCCCCTACTTTATTCCTTGTCGACCTAGTCATCAAGATGCCTAGGCCTCGGGGTTTCGGGTCATAAAATATTTACAATATTTTATTCATTTTCTTTTCTTTTCTTTATTCTATAATTTTGGCTTTAAAAACCGTATTTTATACAATATTTACACATATATACATGAATGTTAAAATGCATGAATTAGCTCTATTTACACGCATTTACTAGGGTTTTTAAGGCCAAAATGATAGAATAAAGATGATGAAATGTAGCTTCATCAGTATGTGATATGGAAGGGGGGATTTTGGCTCTGCCTTAGGGTGTGCACACACACTCTGTACTCTCACTCATCCTGAAATCAAAGTCAGGGTTATTCTCCCACAAACAGAATTTCTGAATTTATTTGATTTTTTTGGTCATACTGTTTAGCATTCCTGATTTTAAGTTAGATGATCACTTGATTAGTCCAACACACAAGGCACGCATATCGTCCAGTCCCAATTTCCTTTAGTCCTAAGTTAGAAAACCAAGGGAGAAGGAGTCGAGAAAAGTTGATGCACGATAAAACAATGATGTATGCCAAGTTCAGAAGACTTACAGTGATCCTCGCGCTCTACATGGAGGATGTAAAATAGAATTGAAATTTTATCTAAATGGATGCAAGGAGAAAAAGCCGCTCCTAGACAAGCAGTTCTATTAGCAAGTGAAGAACAAGTTAGATTTGACTAAAAGTCCTGCGGTCTAAGTACGTCTTTTAATGGTGAAGTGTGGTCCTAAATATTACGAGCACAAATAGTCCTAAGAAAGCTCTAACAGCCGCAAGTGCAGGTCCTATCCTACGTCAAGCAACCACACAACACACGGGGACTCTTTATTATTCTTTTACATGTGCGAGAACCTAAACAGGAACAGTTGGAAATGCAAAACTTTTTTTTACAAGTCCTCTCAAAAACCACTCATCTCAATTCGTTGCATGTTCCTCGGCTCGCCTAGCGAAGCTCCTTCAATTCATCATGTTCCTCACACAAAAATAAATGATGGTTAGATAAAGGAAGACACAAAATAAATGCTGAAAATTGGACAGAAAAATATTCACAAAAAAACCAGGAATCAGACTACCCGGGTGTGGAAAACATAAAATCTAAATTTTCTAAAAATTAACCTAATCTGTGCCTCCCTACAATGACGCCAGTTGAAAAAACCTTTGTTAACCTACTTCCGAATTAATGACTAAATTTTAATGAAGTTAGTTGTAGTCGGGTAAAATCGGACTTATCAAAACCACTTTGATTAATGTCAAATTAAACACAAGAGGCAATTTTTTTATTTTACTTGGGCAAGCCCAAGGTCGCACTCAGGGAGGCAACTTTTTCCTTAGATTAATTCGAAGTCAATTCCGGTGTTAGGTTTTTAGGAGAATATTTTTGGTGTTTTTTTGTGCAATTAAGAAAATACGATGTAATCTGGACCAATTTCGAAGGTTAAAACATGAAGTATAGTCAAATTAAGTCCAAAAATTACGAAACTTGTCCAGAACGTGAAATGCAATGGAATTAAGCTACTGCATTTTTTTGGAATTTTTCGACTCTATGAATTAACTATGAATTAAAAATGAATGAAGGGTGGTTTTTGCAAAATTAATTTTAATAACTACCAAATTAAATAACTTTCAGATACAAAAATTAACCTAGATACTTCTATGTGAGATGAATCCAGGAAAATTGTTAAATCTCAAAAATAATGAATTTTGGTCCTATTAAAAATCTATGAAGCAAAACACCAATTAATTTATTAAGATCTCGTTATGCGTACAAATGATGTGATTTTTGGGCACAATGTAGAACTATCTAAACTAGAGCTAACGTGATTTTTTGGTGATTTTTAGAATAAAATAAATTTAATAAGCAATTAAAGGCGCACAGTGGGCAAACTATTAAATTTCCACAAAAAGAATTATATTAAATGATTCGAAGCTCACAAAAAATAGATCAAGTGGTCATAATGATATAATCTAAGATGTTCTACAAGATACAATTTTTGGAAGAAATAAATGATGCTAAATGAGTGGTTAGATAAACTTCAAACCGAGGAGTGTAAATGCAAACATAAATAAAATTGTTAAGAACAGAAACATGCTTATAGAGACTAAAATGCAATCACCTATAATGATGAGGATATGAGTGCAATTTCTCCACGAGACCATGTGCACCTCACGTGACGTTGCATGGCGGGGATTGGAATGTAATTTCCAAAACTTGCAGGTCCTCGGTTACAAATTACCCAACATACGCATATGGGTCACGTGATATGGATCTGATTGAAATTTTGAGAATTCGGCGGGGCCTTAATGTAAAATTCCCAAACCACACGTGAAGAACACGTGAGGGCTAGGCTCGGTTGGCAATGGAGGCTTGGGGCCGCTTCATCTAGAGGCTCGGAGGCAGGCTCAGCTAGCTCGGGGGAAGTTCGGATTAGGCTCGGGAGAATCCAAGCCTAGAGGTTTGGTACCACCTCCCAATGTTGACACGTGGAAGAACTATGGCCACCCGATCATCAAGATTGGACGGTAGTTGGAGGTGCGGTTGGCATCAACGTGGCTCCTTGTGGACTGTTGCATGACCATCGGAAGGGTGAATCCAACTATAGTTGTACCATCTTCTTCTCTGACGTCGGGCGGCAAAGTGAGGCCTCCGACGATGGGCTATGATCTCCGCCACCTCCTATAAAGCATGGCAAGGATTCTAGGCAGCTTCTGAATGGATAGGTGTCATCGTTGGAGTGCGGCAGTGCAGCTGGAGCAACTGCGAGTCACGATGGATGCCTGGATGCCGGAGACGAAGCCACTCGAAGAAGCTCTAGTGATGAGTCTGACCAGTGATGAAGGAGGTACCTGCAAGGTTAGTAACAAGCCGAAGCGTGGTGCATGAGGTCTCGTGGACGAAGTCGGGTGCTCGAGGCCTTATGGCGTGAAGAGGGTGAATGGTCGACATGCTCCTACACCATGAGGGGCGGAGTAGTGGTCGGAGGTGGTGATAGTTTGAGAAGACAAATGGAGTGAAGCGCGAAGATGATAGCTTCGATGCGGAGCTCGATCGATGGTCGGTTGAAGGTGGTATTGAGCGAGGAGATCGAAGAAATATAGAGAAAAATGGAGGAGAAGAAGGGGACGATCGAAGAAGAAGATGTAGGAGTCTACCTGGGAATTAGGGATCTGATTGGAGCCGCCGATCGTCGCTTTAGGGACAGCGGGTGCCCGAGCTCGAGCAGCTTGAAGCTGAAGTTGTTGTACGATGAAGGTTCGCCGTGCGTTTCACTGGAGAATATCCTCTGTCGTCGCTCATTTTCAGGTCGAATCTCTGTCACATATCAGAGGAGTGGAGCTCGAGGGACTCTCGTGCAAGGGCGGATAGGGTTGAAGGTGGCCGGAGGTGATGTATTTATAGAGACGAGGTGGCAACTCCGATGATGGGGGTTGAGGTTTATGTGGAGATTATGGAGCGAGAGAGAGACTGTCATGGGGTGAGTGCCAACCCGTGAGGATGAGGGAAGGGTGGGGTCGGTCGTGGAGCGGTTAGCGAGTGGAGATGGTGGCCGGAGAGGAGAGGGAAATGGAAAGGGGGAGGTTGTCGCGCGAGGTGGTTATCGTGGGTGCGGGATGAACGGAAGGTGGAAGACAGGTTCCCTATCGTTGGATCTCGTGATCCAACGGCTGAGAAAGGAGCGTTGATAAGGGGTCCAGATTAGATCTCTGAGGTTGGATCGGAGGGTATAGGGAAAAGACACGTGGCGATGGGGGATGTGAGCGCTAGCGGGCGGTCCAGATGAGATCTGGAGAGAGATCAAATGGTGGGATTCGTAGCAGAAGTGAATGGCGCAGATTGAGGCGCTATGAGGCAATCGTGCGGCGTATGATGAGTCACGTGGTGTGTTGAGGTTAAGGTGGAGACGAACGGTGGTGATGAAAGGCGGTTGTCAATCGGGCGAACATGGATAGTAGTGGACATAAGTGGCTGAGATGGAGGCATCTAGGCTACGATTGGGTGGCGGTGGAAGGCGATGCGTGGTACGTGATTAGACGGGCCCCATGGCGCAACCAGAAGGCGCCACGTGGCCCAATCGCATTATTCCTAAGAAAGACCTTGAAAAAGAGGGTGAAAATGGTTGAATTTGGAAAAACTAAAAACATGAAAGTTGTAGATCTCGATGAGATCAAAAACAGAATCGAGGTCAGATGAAGCGATAAAATACAAGAATCGAGGTCAGATGAAGCGATAAAATACAAGGGTGAAAATGTCAATACACACAATACACAACGAGGGCCCAAAACCCAAGTTTTGCATACGAGCTCCGATTTTAATGAAATTGATCTCATTTTAAAGGTCTTTGAATGTATATTACTTTAAAATTGAGTAGACCTAAATCGGACACTGTATGAGAGAGATATGCTCATTTTAAGACTCCTAGTTTTAAACTTGGACTAGGGTTTTATTGGTCAATTTTACCAGTTAGTATTTTTTGGTATTTTTCTTTAATTATTGTTAGTAATATATACACTATAAAGTTGGTTTTATTAGATTTGGAGTCAATATAAAATATGTAAAAATATGGTGAATATATAGGTGATTTTTACAAGTGAATTGGGCTTCTTATTTAATGCGAAAATGCATGTTAAAATGCGGATATTATTATGCATGCATGAATGCTAATTATGCAATATATGTGGAAATATGCAGCTAACTGCTCAGGAACAAAGCTCTATTTTCAACTTTTAGAGGGATGAATCACAGATTCATCAGGAGGCGATCGATCAGTGATAGAAGGTGGAGGGAGACGATCGGCGGAGATTTCAGAGAGATCGGAGTGCAGCCGGGATACGCGGGGCAGCGGTCGGCCCTAGATGGAAGGAGGCGGCGACGCCACCCGATCTGGAAAGCGAAAGGGGAGCGAATGCACATGCGGGGCACGTGCACTGGAAGTACATGCCCAGCATGTGCGAGGCTTTATTACTATATTTTTTATAAAAATGAAGTAATAAAAAGCCCAAAAATGGCTGACATGTGGCGGCTCCATGAGCTGCCACGTGTCAGCCCCACAAAAATTGGAAATTAAATACAAAGAAAAATCTAGAACAAATAGCAAATGACCTCAGATCAAAAAAATTTCTTAATAAAAGTTTCTCGTCTCGAGGAGATCTACAACTTTCATGAAGACATCAAAATCAAAATTGGTCATTTGCACAAAGTGATTTTTTGGGTATCCCATGTATACAGAATACCTTGATTTTTGGGTTTTATAATTTTTTTCATTTTAAAATCAGATAAAAATATGGAAAAAATATTATAAAATCAAAGATAAATATTTACACATTAATCTATTTTTTTATTTTTATTAATTAAGAAAAAGAAGAACTAAAATAAAGCATGAAAATGATAAGTTTTTGTACAGACAGATTGTGAAGACTTGACCTTGATTAATTTCTTTGATTTCAAGTTCAGTTTGGATTGGATTTTTACGCATTTTGATAAAACTTTGATCAAAGAAAATAAATGAAAAGGAAATACAATAAAATGGTTTAATTATGCACATAAAATAATAGGTCAAAAACTACTAAAATACAAAATGTACAAAAGAGGCCCAAATCCCAACTTTTACATATCAGCTCTGATTCAGTTGAGCTTGGTATTGTTTTGAATATTTGAATGTACATTAGTTCAAAAGTGAGTTGGATCAAATCGGACACTGCATGAGGAAGATATCAAGGTTTTAGTCCGGAAATCCTAGAACGTGGGTTTAGGTTTTGGGTCCACTTGTTTGGGTTAGTGATTTTTTTGTATTTTTCATTAATTCTTATTGGTGATATGTACACAATGGAGGTGGTTTTAGGTTAATTGGAACTAGCATGAATTAGTTAAAAATCAAGGAATAGCCTATTTTACAGGTCAATTGGGTTGGGATATTTGGCTTCTTATTTTATGCAATAATGAGTGATAAAATGCCATTATTATAAATACATGCATGAATGCTAATTATGCAAAATAAATGAAGAAATGTTAATGAACTTTAGTGATTTAAGATTAATTCATCATTTTTAGAGTGATGAATTTGAGGTTCGTTAGTAATGAGTCATATTTGCTTGACTCTGGTTTTCTCGTGAATTATCAAAGGAAAATTGGTCATATTCTTGAAGAGAGACAACCTTAATAGGGGATGGTTCAAGAGTTTGGTAGTCCAAAGTAACTTGAAATCGTGTTTCTCTATCAATATTGGTTACTCTATTTTCCATCCTCAATTCTGCTAGCTCTCTCATGTCCATAAGATTGTCAAAATATGAGAGAGGTTTATTCCATGAAGAAGTGTGGGCATAGGGTGGGAAATAAATATAATGCAAATGTGAAGGAAATAAATAGAGAAAATAATGCAAATGTGAAGAAAATAAATAGAAATCTTAATTTATGTGTTGGAAAAATATAATGCAAATGTGAAGGAAATAAATAGAGAAAATAATTAAGCTTAGGATTTGTGATTTTACATTCAAATCATCAAATAATATGATTAATAAACCCTCAAGCTAATCGTAGATCAAAGGATATTTTAGTCCCAAAATAAGTATCCAGTCAAATGCAAGGAGGATAATGAATAATCTTATCAGAATTCCCTTTAATTTTCTCCTCAAAATCAATCTATAATCGGGAAAATTATTAGGGTAATTAGATGAATTCTTCCTTGATTTAGCCCCTTCAAAGATTAATTAGTTAGGGAAAATTCACCATAATCACTAACAATCAATTATATTAAATATCTTCAATCAAATTCCTACAGATAACATCAGATCTTCCAAAAAATAATGGCATAGATATATCAATAAATCAACCTACGAGTGTCAATTCGATCCTCAAGTAATATTTGATATATATATATATATCAAATATAATTAGTTCAAAAGTTATGCTAAATGATAGAGCATGAAATGAGCTTCAAAACGACATATTATATGCTAAAAATGGAGTTCAAATGATCAAGATATGGTAAAATGAAGTTCTGGGGCTAATATGCAATAAAAATAAGAGTTTTTATCTCAAAAGAGTCCCTGGGGGGCTTATCTGCAATTTCTCTAAGTCAGAGTGGGCCCAATACAATTTCCCACGAGCACACATGTGGGGTACGTAACTGTGCTGGCAGAGGACCCTTTGGCAATTATAGGAACTAACGAGGTTCTAGATGCAACATGCCCTCGCAGCACGTACGGGGCACGTGCCCCAGGAGGTTCGGGCAGGTGGCTACAGTTCGGATCCCCAAAGCGGAGGCTCAGGTGCCAGACCTCCTGGTGGCTTGCGTTTGGAGGTTTGGCGGCCCCAAGCCTTGAGGCGTAGCTGGAGGCTTAAGAGGGAACATGTGGAGCACAATGGATCGTAGGATCAAGGGTTTATGCCCGATCCTACAATAGTTGGAGTGTCGGGCAGAGGCGGTCATCGGTGGAGCTTGAGGGCAGCGAGGCATTGTGTGGAGCACGGGTCAGTAGTACGGAGGAGTGAAGCTACGAATCCTCTGCCGATAAACGGCGCGAGGGGCTGTGGTACGATGGCGATGGTGAAGGGCGATTATCGAGTAGGAGAAACACAACCATGGGAGGGTTGTTGTGCAGCAGCCTGCTATGTGTGGTGGGTTGATGAGCCGTGCATCAGGCAGAGCATGCGACGAGCTGGAATTGCTGGATCTGGATGGCAGTCGAGCGCTACAGCAATGCGGAGGCAGTGGGTGCTCAGTGATGGTCGGGCGACCAAGGTGGAAGGACGGATGTTGATGGTAATGATGGTGATAGGAGAGATGGCGAGGTGTAGAAGTTGTGGCATGCTCTGGAGGTGCTCGAAGTTACGAAGCGGAAAAATACGAAGAAGTAGGGAAGGATTGTGTCTGGAAGAGATGGCATGGGGGATGTTGGAGTAAAGGCTTCGGCGATGATCGCCTCAGTGGTTTGTCGCAAAAGCCATGAAGCTTTAGCTGCACGGAGCAGCACAGAGGTCAGAGACCTTTGGATCATGTTGTGGTGGTCGTGTTCGTTGTCACTGGTACTAAGGAATGAAGGGTGGATGCATGTTCTGGAGGTGGAGTTCGAGCATTATAGGAGAGGTAGGGGAGGAGGCATTACGTTGTGCGGTCGTAACGGTGGTGAGGCAAAGGAGAAATGTTTGGGGAGGGGACGAAGACATTGAAGATTTAGGGGACATGAAGGAGTGTCACGTGCTAGGCATGTGACTCGATGGGCATCTAGAGAGAGAAAGTGGGTGTGCCATGTGTCATGCCCAGGGGATACCACATGTCACCCCAAAAATTTTCAAAAATAAAAGAAAAATAAAATAGAAAAGAAATAGGAAACCTCGGATCAAAAATTTCATTTACAAAAGTTGTTCATCTTGATGAGATCTACAACTTTTATGAAGGAATCGGGAGCAAAAGAGGTTATTTGTATAAAGTGGTGTTTTTGGTGACTTTCTATGTGTATAGAAAACCGTTTTTTCTAATTTTTTTAGTGATTTTTAAAGAGGATAGCAAAATCTAAAAAAATATGATAAAATAAAAGACACTTAATTACACGTTAATCTAATTTTTTGGATTGTTAATAAATATTAAATAGGGAAATAAAATAGAAGTAGGAAACAAGCAAAATTTTTACTGACTCACAGAGGTCATTCAAACAGAGTCAGTTTCATTGATTTCAGTTTTGACTTGGATTTGTATTTTTAGGCCATGTGATAAGACTTTCATAAAAGAGCACAAATGAATAATAAATAAAATTAAATAGGTTAATTTGTACATCAAAACGCAGGTCAAAAAATGCAAAAAAAAAGATAAAATGTGCAAAACTGACCCAAAACCCAGCTTCCACATATGAGCTCCGAATTTTATGAAATTGGTATCGTTTTGAAAGTATTTGAAAATGGACTAATTTAAAGTAAGTTGACCAAAATAGGATACTATATGAGGACTATATGTCAAATTAGGCTTTGGGCTTATTTGTCACTTAGTTGAGTTATTAATTTTTTTGTTCCTTTATTTTTGTTAGTAATATCTACACAATGGGGGTGGTTTTAGGTCAATCAGAGCTATGATGAATTAGTTAAAAATAGGGGGAAGTTAGCATTTTTTCAGGTCAATTTACACTGAATTTTTTAGTTCCTTATTTTATGCAATTATGCATGAGAAAATACGAATATAATTTACATGTGTATGAATGCTAATGATGTTATATTAATGATTAAACGCATATGTATTTTGGGGAAAATAGCCTAACTAACCAACTTTAGCATGTTGAATTAGAGATTCATTAACCCTTCAAGAGATTGAAGGATTGGAGGACCCGATCATCATCAACAAAATCTGTCTCCTTGTCAAGCAATTCAGTCAGTAATCGGGAAATATTGCTAAAGTCTTTAGTGAATATGCGATAGAAACAAACGTTGCCCAAAAATGACCGGACTTTCTTGAGATTTGTAGGTGTCTCAAGTTTGGAGATAACATCCACCTTGGTTGGGTCAACCTCCATCCCATGCTCGGAGAAGACCTGACCCAGCACGATTCCTTCGATCACCATGAAATGACTCTTCTCCCATGACAGTACAAGGTTCACCTCACAACATCTTTTCAATACTAGATCTAAGTATCCGAGGCATTGATCAAATTTGTCCCCATAAACCAAGAAGTATTCCATGAATACTTCAAGAAAACTTCATACATATCTGCAAAAACCCCCCAACATGCATCTTTGGAAAGTAGCTGGTAAATTACACTAACAAAAGGCATACAGTGGAAGGCATACATTCCAAATAGGCAGGTGCATGTAGTCTTCTCTTGATCCTTTGGCGCACTAGCGACTTTATTATACCCGGAGTAGCCATCCAAGAAGCGGAAGTATTCCTTCGTAGCCAGTTTTTTGACTATCTGGTTGATGAAGGGCAATTGAAAGTGATCCTTCTTGGTTACAAGATTCAAACATCTGCAGTCCACACATACGCTCCATGAAGTTGGCACTGAGGTCGGAATGTCCTCTCCTTTGTCATTGGTGACTATGGTAATCTATGACTCCTTAGGAACTACAAGCAAGGGACTCACCCATTTGTTGTCGGAGATGGGATAGATAAATCACGCATCACACCACTTCAAGATTTCTTTCATCGCTACCTCTCATAGATTAGGATTCAATCTTCTTGAAATTCTCGAGAGGGTTCGCTATCTTCTTCTAGATAGATGTGATGCGATCACAATAATGAATTTATCCCACGGAGATCTGTGATATTATAGCCAATAGCCTTGCATGGTTTCATTCTAGAACCTCAAGCAGAGGAGATTCTTATTCATCAATCAAATAAGAACTGATAATGATCGGATGCATATCTAGATCACCTGCAAGGAATGCGTACTTCATGTTGGAGGGTAGAGATTTCAACTCATGGGGAGAAGGAGTCGGCTTCGTGGTAACTTCAGAAACTGAGGCAGGTGTCTGCTCTTTCAATGGTATGTTGTCCACCATTGAACATTCAAACTCTGAATTTAGAATATCACACATATCTGTAACAAATTTTTCCTGCTCAGACAAGGATGGTTGTTCAAAGATCTCATAATGACCATCAACAAACATCTTAGGATCAAAGATATCAAGAAATTCAACTACGCTTTCCAGACCCCTCCTCAGGGCAGAGGAACGCTTGTGCATCATTTCTATCCATGAACAAATCTATATCTTGGATTTCAGCCATCAAATCGCAGCTTTCGTTGCCATTAAGTACTCTCATAACATATGCCACTTCAGCTAGTTTTGGTTCCGAAATTGTCTTGATCATAACTTTGTTGTTACTGGAGCAGAATGTAATTTCTCCAGTGCCACAGTCCACCACTGCTTCAGCCATCTGAAGGAATGGCCGATCGAAGATGATAAGAGTGTGGAGCAGAGTCTCAGAGGTGTACATATCAAGGACAATGAAAATCCACTGGGAACTTTATCCTTGGACAGTAACGATGACAACGTCTAACATGCCCTTGGGATGCTTGACAGATTTGTCTGCAAACTACAAAATCATCTTTGTAGGCTTGAGCGGTTCTACTCCAACTCCTTGAGAAGGAAGGAAGGAAATAAATTGATCGAGGATCCACTATCGATCAATGTTCTCTCAAACTCTTGGTTAAAAATCTGAAATCTGATGAGAGGTGCTCCCCTGTCCTTATGTTTGTGCGGGAGATTGTCGATAGCCTTCACTGTAGCCATGGTCAAAATGTGTGTCTCTAGTTTCCTCTTCTTGCAACTTCGATGCTTTGTTGTAAATGTCTCTTTAAGGCCTCGTTTTACTGCAGGCGTATTCTCCATGGATTTCAACAATGGCATTTCAAGAATCAAGTTTTGGCAAAATTCGGACAACCTCAAGATCAGACAAAGAATTTTTCAATTTCTTATGGTTTTTGGTTTGATGCTTGCGTAAAAGGAATATTGACATCAGAAGAAATATTTTTGGCTAAAATGAGTCCATATCTTTATTTATAGCTAGATGTTAAAATTGTGATATTTATCTACATGTTGTAGACTGAAATGATGCAGTCTTGGCTCCTTTAGCAGGTGCTGGTTCAGTTGTTGAGATTGGCTACTCCATCAAGGGTTCGGCTTCACCTTGACTGCTGTTATCTTTTTGTATTTTTGAATTGTCTTCATTTTTTGTCTTTTTATTGTGGGTGGTACTGCTCCATACAAAATTCCATGGCCCCATCGGCTGGATTGGTTGAAGATTCGCCTTTGGATGCTTTACTCTTTCCCTTTGCAATCATAGACGACTTGAGTGTCCTACCGCTCCTGAGAGTTACAACATTAATAAAACAGTATTATTTCTACATGATTTGGGTTGAACCCTGCAAACTACTTGCTCCTTACGATGGAAATTATTCGTATTTGCTTCAGCCTGAGCGGAATGATAGTTTTTGCAGCCATCAGGTCATCGATCTTTTGTGTCATCTCAGCCATGTTCTTTATGAGCTAGGCCAAACAGTCTAGACCATGGTTGACCAAGCGGCCTCAAAAGATTCGGCTAATGAGACCGTTGGTTATGTTGATAAGTGCGAGGGGAGGATGTTGTTGGTAACCTTGAGAATATTGAGGAGGAGGAAGAAGAGGAAGATAAGGATATTGTTGTTGGTATTGATGATTATGATATGGGGTAGCCAGCAGATGATAATGCTATTGGTGAATTTTGGACAGATGATGGTAGCTCCACCTCCAGGTGTATACTTATTGTGAGGTAGATGCTGGGCTTCGTTGGGTTGATATGCCTGCATTCCTTGCTGCTAGTGAAATGGTCGGTTGGTATGATTATGACCCTGTGGTTGTCCCTAGGGATGGGTAAGTTGCTGATCGTTACTCCAAATGCCATTTACCTCCTGAAATGAGTGGTCGAGGTGGGGAATATGACTTGATGTACTGAAGATGGAACTCAGATAGTTGGTAGACAACCATCTATGTCTTCAGCTATGGCTGCTCAGGCACTGCACATAATATACGTGATGGATGGGAGGTTGGCTGGGACACTACTGAGGCAGTTGTGGCATTGTCTGCTCCTTCTCAACTGGAGGCTCAGGTGCAGTTGTCACTGAGTTGCGGGAACTAATGGTGTTCACCAATAGGTCCAGCTACTTGGTGATTATATCGAGCTTGTCCAGGACCTTCATGCATTGCTCGATCCCAACGAGCTTCTCTAGGTCTTGCGACCTCTTCTCAATTATATCTATGTTGGACAGATGACTCCCGATAATGCTCAGGTCAAAGTTCTCAAACATTTCATCCTTGTTAAAGTGAGACCCTCTGCATTTGGCGTCAACCAGATATTGACTACTTTCAGTGAGACCCCTGAAGAAATGTCGGACTAGACTCGTATTTGATATATCATGATGGGGGCATCTCTATATCATAACACTGAATCTCTCCCATGTCTCGTGAATGGACTCTTGGGGTCCCTAGGAGATGCTTTCTATCTTGGAACACATCATATTGAGGTAGACAACAGGATAGTATTTGTATAAAAATGTTGATTTCAAATTCTCCCAAGTCATCATCACTTTCCCCAATTGGTTGATCCGGTGGAGAGCTTTGTCGTAAAGGATGAAGGGGAAAGCGGTCATCTTAATTACACCCAACGAGATGTTGGGGTAATGAGTGATGCTACAGATGCGCCCAAAATTTTTGTAGATGGATGTAGAGTTCCTCGATTCGGGTTCCTTGATCGAGTTCCCGTGGAAACTATGGAGGAGAGAAAGGAGTTGAGGTTCAGCTCGAAATGTTCGTGGATCTGGGGAATCGAGATCCACTTGATGATGCGACAGGCCCCCAGGGTTGTATGTCTGCTTCAGAGTGGGCTTGGGTTGGCCTCTCCTTTCTTCTCCCTCGCCTCTTTGGTGTCCATCTACATACCGATAATCTTCATCATCAGCAATATCATAACCCCCTACTAGCCCCCCTCCCTTTTCTAATATCCTCCCTCAAATTGTTTAACATCTCTTGGAAGGCGATCTCGGCAAGTGCTTCGTTGGTCAGTTATTGTTGGATTGCCCTAAATGGAGGCTAGTAACTGTTTATTGACATAGTTCTGACATATGCCCTGCTCTTGATTTCTGCTCACTACTTCGAAGTTGTGGTCCCTTTCCTCTGCCTTGGTGGGTATCTCAAAATTAGAATCATGCTCGAGCTCCTGGTTGGGTTGTGAATCTACATTTAGAAATAGTACCCGATCAATCCTAAGAAATGATGGAGCAAGTTTGAGATGAGAGTCTCTCTCAAGTAGAGGATTTATTAGAGAAATAAAGGTAGTAGAAGGAAGGAGACTGAGACAAGAGTCTTCTCAATTCCTAAAGCAAGCAAAAATAGGGGAGTCCAAGGAGAAGTCCGTAGGGTCCGTCATGTCTTCTTGGATATCAGCCCTTATTCAGGCGGATGAAGAACCCAAGGAATCTATGTAGTTGTCGGCAGAGTCTTGACTAAACCATCCTAGGTTGATATCTTGAGTGCAAAAAGGAAGATCAATGAAGGATGAAGGATATGATGATGAACAAGAAATAAACACATTACAAAATAGTATAAGGCTCACAATGAGAAAAGGTCACGAGGAAATATGAAAAATAGAAATGCAAAAAAAAAACGCTAGTGCATAGGACTTTGATCTTTAAATATAAACAAACACCTAACAAATTCGGGTTCACCAACTCAACACATGTGAAGTTGTGAAGGTTTTTTAGAGTTGAGATTTAGGTGAAAATTGTCATGTCATTAAAGACTAGCCCAAGAGGAGAGCGTGTACTTCCAGGTAAGGTATCCATGTACTTGTTCCACTTCCTTTGTATCATGTGATCTGCACTTTTTGAGGTCCTCAATGCCAGTCCTGGTGGCTAAGCATCCAAAGAAAAGAGAGCGGAGGGAAATAAACGAAACCACTACTTCCCCCACAAGTGAGGTACTCTGACGCGAATCGATGAGATAGAAACACATGTGAGGGTGTTTCCTAGGCTCAGTTTTTCAACCAAGTCGGATGCTTCACACAAGGTATGAACACCATCGTCGACAAAGCCCTACTCAGTCAAGTACGATAGAAGTGTTAATACTTCGCATGTCCCAGGTGGTAGGTGAAGCAGCCACAGATCGGGTTTTATGCTCTAATCCTTAAGGATCGTGCCTCGCTCAGTTTGGAGTGTACATTAATTCAATGAGATCTTTATAAACCCCAAACAATGATGCTCGTTACGGCTCTTATTAAGGTCAAAGTTCAATTAACATTCCCCTTGTTTTAATTTTTTATTTTCTCTTTTTTGAGTATTTTCAATGCAAAGTGCCTACTGATTTTTTTGGATTTTTCTTTTTTTCCTAAGTGCTTAAAATTAGAGGGAGAGGATGGAAAAGCAATGAAAGGAGGCACTAAGATGGAAATCTTACCTTAGTGTCTAGATGATGAATGCTCAGATAGAATACATACAGTGCTTCCCAGCACTCTCCATGCGGGATGCAAGCTAGAAAATTTTAAACCTAATCTATATGCATATATGAAAGTGAAGCAATCATCCTAAGAAAAAATATCTATTATCGTGAAGAAATAAATGCTAAACACTAATAGAAGAAACCCGAGAATTCAGTCTTAGAGGCTCCCTGATGCCTGCCACAGCGGGCCCTGCAAGTGGTGTATGAAGACCTCTCCTGGCATGTTGTTTCACTAATTTTTTATCTAAGTCCAAATGTACAAGCTATAGGTATGTGCAATATATTAGGTGTTTGGCCATAGATTACCGAGCAAGCAATCTTAGAAATGCTAAGGGCTCATATCACAAAACAAATGAAAATAAAGCGGAAAACACAAAATGCGGAAAACAAAGAAAACAAAGGCGATGAAAACACCAGAAAAAATGGTGCTTGTAAATTGAGCCTGAATGTTCAAGTTAAAGTCCACATGCATTATTTCAAATTAATGATGCAAAGATATGAGTCACTCTCTCAAAAAAAAGACAGGCAACTATGCTAAAGGTCATCTTTTCTCTTGCTCTCTCCAATTAGTTCACAAGAGAATAGTTACTCTCCTCGTAGCTTGGGTGCTATGACCACCTAAGTGTTTGTTGTCTCCTCGAGGTCCCTCGCAAGAAAACTAGAAGAGAATGGATTACCACAACTAAAAAATTATCTCAAATAAAGTAGGAAAACTAAAAACATAAAAAAAACAACACCCAATATATTATGTGTTGCTCCTAGGCAATGGCGCCATTTGTTGGGACGGAATTTGGGGAGGATACAAAATATCTCACAAGGCAAAGATATAGTGTCACCGAGGCGACTACTCACGAATTCAATTCCAACAACAATTAACCCACAAATAGATCAAGGAAAGTAAAATGTGGAGTTAAAATTTATTATAACACTACAAAAGATATGTATAGGGTGAGTAGTATAGATGTCGAACGTAGGGAGCACGGGGGATACACAACAAAATTGGCAAAAAGTAAACAATTTCTTTTGGTGTTTTTAAGAATAATTTTTATTATTAGTGGGTTTTAAGTATTTATATCTTTTAGACTTTTTTATATATTTTTATGTGTTTTTATTTTATAATTTTTATATTTATTTTTATATATTTTTTATTTTTAATTTTATTTTTCTCCTTTTTGTATATATAAGAGAAATATACTTTTCATATATTAATATAGATAGTATAGATAATAAAAATATAAAATAAAGATAAATTATGGAAAATACCTCAAGGTATAATCCTTTTTATTTTTTTAAGGTTCTAGAAAATATTTTTGGTGTTTTTGATAATTAAAATAATATTTATAAAATATAAGTAATTATCGTTATATATAATAAAGTAGATTTTTATTTATAAAATTATAATAAATACTTAAATTCTCAAAATAAAATGTTTTTCTTGTTTTTACAGTTTCCACTATTTTTGTTATTTTCTTAGAATTTTTTATCTTTTTTGTATTTTTAATTAAATGGAAATAGGAAAACAACGATTGAGTTTGATGTAATCACTTGTTTTGTATTTAAAAAATATCTAAGAAACGCAAAATTTTCCTAAACTAGTTTTAATATATAATAAAGAAAATAAAGAAAAATAAAAAATAGAACACATAATTTCTGGAATTTTTATTTATATTTTATAAATGTTTTAGGGTTAGAGAGGTTTTGCTATTTTTGGTTTTCCTTTTGATTTTTTATGATTTTTTGTCAGTAGATGTAAAACACAGTAATCAATAGCCCCTGATTTTTTAGGATTTTTTAAACATTTTCTGATTTTTATGGATTTTATGCGTACATGGAATAAATGTAATATTTTTTAGTTTTTAAAATAGGAAATTAATTCTAAACGTCGTACGGAAAATATGTGAGATGAAATATAACGTAAGGCACTTATATTACAAATCCTACAATTTCTAAATGCAAAACGATATTTTTAATGCGAAGAATACATAAAATAAAAATGCAATACAAGCATGGACTAATAAGAAAATAAAAATAAAAATCAATTCAACACCAATTTCCAAAGTAAGGGGCCTCTACATAAATTATGTAAATATTTAATTCATTCCACGATGGTACGAGTATAAATGTAATTAATAAATATGGTAGGGTGTACATGCAATTATCCTAAAAAGTTTTGAACTAGAATACAAAGTTTATGGATTAAATAATAACACATAAGCATAGGGGTGTCCATGTAGAAAAGGCCACCATCTCACGTGTTTGGGCACGTGAGGTGACGTGGTAGATGGTTGAAGTGCAAATAAAAACAGTATAGGGGTCTACTTGCAAAATAGCCACAATTTTTTACACAACAGACAAAAGGTTTCGAATTAAAAATAAAATACACAAGAGCGGGGGTATAGGGCAAAATTACCCCTACAACGCGTTCCAATGATGGGAAGCTTTCACTTAAACACGTGGTAGCTAATGGATGATGGATACACTTTAGCAGATGAAGGGATGTGATTAGAAGGTGGTTGTTGATCACATGGAAGATGGCCTCTGGATAGAACGGTTGCTACTACACCTGGAGCTCCCTGACGATCCAACGGTGGGGAGCCTTGATAGCATAATAGAGAATAACGCATGTTCAAGCGAACTTCGATCCGCTCCCCTGCAGGACTCCAGTGGTTTTTGGCTTCGTGGTGAGGTGTAAAAGGCTCCTGATGGTCGTGGTATGCTCCATGGGACTTCAAAGAGGTCGAGGTTCACCAAAGTGAGCCTCCGAGGTTGATGAAGGGTCGAGGCTCCATGTACTTCAACTGAGTCAAAATCCGACCCAAGATGGGTCTTTGAACTATGATACCTGAAAGGTTAGCTCCAACAGAGAAAAGGGAAGGCTCCTGCAGTCTTATTAGTCGAAAATGAGTGAAAATGGAGGCGGGAAGAGGCTTTTCGACATATGATGGAGGAAGAGAATCGATTCCCTGATTCAACGAGGATAAGGTTGAAAGAAGGTGAGTGGGGCATTCAGAACTCGAAGGGAAATAAGATGAAGGTGACAAGTGGGTCGAAGACCGGTCGGATGACGGTGGAACAGTGGTTGGAGCAGAAGCTTCACCGATTTCAATCTTTGAATTGTAAGGAACAAAATATGAAAACAAGAGAAATAAAATCCCAAATTATGCCATATACCAGGCTAGGAAGAAAAAATGGTAAAGAAACTAAGGTTCGACCTTAGAATGATGGAACTAAGATGGAGCTCTGATGAATCCACGATTCATCATCTCAATATCTTGCTCTTAGCAAAATCCCTGAGTAAAATCCCAAATAAATGTATATAAAATCAATAAATTAATAAAATGACTCTTGTAAATAAAACACACCAATTATTGTATATTAGATTGTACAAAATAAATTAACAATAAAAAGCCGCAAAATTAAAGGAGTTTTTCACCTGTAAATAGCCCAAAACTTCATATATTTTTAATGATTTTATTTCAACTTCTCTTTGGCAAATTATTTCTCTATCCTATTCATAAAAATGTATATAAAAATACAAAAATACAAAACAAATTTCACCCCAAATAAATGCTCCTAGATCCGAAAGAGAAAAAGTTGTAAAGTCCAACTTCCAGACCAAATGCCCGCTCCGTATGAACTCCAAGTTCACCAAACTCACTTTTAAAGTTCAGGTTAGAAAATTATCTATCCAATGGAAGTGGTTACATTAAAATCGAATCTCATTTGCAAAAGTTGAGTTTTGGGACCTAGATGTACATTGTATATTATGTATATATTCATTCTTTCTTCATTTTTATTTTATCTTTCTCAATTACTTAAAAATCCAAAAAAATCATTCTTGTGTTGTATTTTGATTGTAGTATTTTATTGTATATCTTGTTGTAAATATCTCTTATTAAAAAGACAAAAAATACATATTAGAAAAGTAAACAAAAAATGTACATGGTGTATGTATTGCTTTGTAAATTCTCCACTATTTTTCCTTCTTTATATTTTTATTGTATTTAAAGTAGCCTACTTTATATCATTATTTATTTTATTATTTAATTTTCATTCTCTACAATAACTTCTCTTCTACCACCAACTTCCATTCAACTCCACCATTTTTTAATAACCTCCCATTCAACTCCATTAATAATACAACCTCCCATTCAACTCCACCACTTTAATAACTTCTCATGTATTCTCTTTATATACATCCCATCCTCCTCATTTTTCACTTGATCCATCTTTATGTGAGGAGAGCCTAGTTCCCAGAGTTGAATCGGTGACAGCGACGCAACCGCGGTTGAGAGATCATAGCCCTCTCTGCGGTGAGATCTGTTGGCTTTTTAGCCAACATCGCAGCCGCATCCGTGCGCTGCTCGAGCTCATCGCTCGCTGGTGAATTGAGCGAAGACCGTGCTCTCGTGAGCACATCATAGGCGATCGTCTCCATTATAGGTAACTTTTCTTCTCATTTTATCATCTTATTATTTTTTGCAATTTTCTTGTATCACATCACCACCATAGCAGTTTTCTACTACATTATTACCACCATCACCATCTTCATCTTCTTCATCATTTTCCTCTACCAAATTTTTTCCCCTTTTTTATATATATTCATATTTCCTTCCTGTTTAAAAATTTAGAAAATAAAAAAGTCTAAAACAAAAAAATTACAACAACAAAAAATTAAAAAAATAAAAATAAAAAAAAATTACGGGAGGAGTAGCAGGGGCTCCGCTCCCCCCCCCCCTCCCTCTTTCAACGCCGCGCCGCCCACCGCTGATAGGAGTACCCGTCAGCAGCCGTCTCTCCTCGCCGTCGCCGCCCATAGCGGCGCCGGCAACCGCGACGGGGCTGCGCAAACTACCCCCCAGCGGTCGCCTACAGGCTGCACCTCCGCCGACTTGCAGCCCACAACGGCCCTACCCGACCTGCGTCGTCCACAGTGGCCCGCGCTGTCCACCACCGCCGCCACCCGTATGTGCGCCGCCGTCAGTCACCCCTCCTCGCAGCCCTGCGCGCGGCCGCGTCGCCGTCCCCTTTTGGGTTTCTCCCCATCGTCCAGCAAGGAAGAAGGTCTCATTTTTCTTTATTTTTTATTGTAAAAATTGCATAATTCTCCCTTATAGTTTTTTAATTACAAGACAGTCACGTGCTTTGTTGTGTTGTTTAAGTCATTTATATTTTGCATGGATACCCCTGTATTTGACTTTTAATTTGGACTTCATTTTCGCATCATTTATTTAAATGAAAAATGAATTGATGTTGAGCAACTAGTCTCTACCTCGTGGATATTTATTTCTATTTTTCTGATATTTGGGTAATTAATTAAAATAGTCTAACTGAAATTCTATATATTTTACCCATTCTGTGCTCTGAAATACATATCTGACACGTAGTTGCTCTAAAAATTCAACAAAAATTAGACATGATGCCTTGATATGTGATTGAATAATTATCCAAATTTCATCCAAAATATAGTTTTCTTGTGCCTAAAATAAATTATAGAGTAATCTGGTTATTTATTTTTAATTAAATCCATATACATCCTTTTCTCAAAATTTCAAGTCTCCTAGATGCCATATGAAAATACCTATTTGGGATAATTAGCTCTCTGGCTAATTCGATATTGTAGATTAACTAGGAATTAATTACTCACTATCACTCTATTTTTATTAAAAAAATCCATTAAAAATCATATTTCGTCAGAAAATTCCAAAAACCGTACTGTAGTATCCTCGCATCATGTTTATGTTCCAGTGAATTTTTCATAATTTTTGCTTATTGTTAGTGTGAAAAATTGCAAAAAAATCCATAAAAAGTGGATGTTTTTCATTATTGCATTTTAACCCTAAAAATACAAAAAAATGTGTTTTGTATTCATCTCTGGATTAGGATTCTAGGAAAAATATAAATTGAATGAATTGAACTGATTTGACATTAAAATTAATTTGGCCTAGTTGTGTATTTTCTTATTGTCTTAATTCAGCCGCATCTTGTATTTGGCATTCATTTTGCATTAAAAAATACAAAAAAAATCCGCACTGGAAATCTACATCTAAAGTTTTGAATTATAACCTCAAGTTGTTCCTTTGCCTCCCTGTGTCCGACCCCGGACTTGGCCGGGATATAAATTAAAGTCGAGACACTCTTCACGGAGATCTTCTCTCGGTTCTGACTGATTCGCTAAGTACATGTACTACAACATGTCCAAATTATATCACGAATTTAGCGACTCGTCAAGTCCACTAGTTACTTCAGTGATGCTTGGATCTCCTCCAACTGACCTCTTCCTCTACTCCAAGCATTATGGCAGAGAAGTTGTTGTCACTGGTGACATCAGGGACCATGAAACTCAAAGATTTTGAAGCGGAAGTGGGACCAAATTCAAAAGTTAGTAGGAGGAGGGTTTATGAACAGGGGCTCCTTAACTCGTGACAAATACATTGTTCAATGATCCTAAGATCGAGGAATCATGTGGGCGTGAAAGTGCGTTCACAGAGGATCAAAAGTCAAGAAGAGATCTAATTGAGATGATGAAAGGAAAATTGAGGAAATCACTCGACCAGCGAGGCTATAGGACCTCGGGTTGTAGGGGACTAAGTTGACCGGGGTCAATTGAAGCTGCAACCCAATTTGTCCACGTCCTCCGAAAGAGGACAAATTGAAATAACATACCAATAAATAAAAATAAAATAGTAGATGATTTATTTAATTTTTGGTTAAAAATGAAAATTATTTATTAATTTATGTAGTATTTTAATGTGATCTTTGTTTATTTTTACAAATTGATTTATGATATGTTACCTTTTACATGTACATTTATAGGTATAATATCCAATATTTTGGTTATTTTTTTTAGATTTTAGATTTTATTATTTTATGTACATATTTTATATATTTATAACATATTTTAGTAGATAGAAATATATTTTTATTTTATTTTTCTGATGTAATTTGTACATTTTAATAAATATGTATATTTATTATATATGTGTGTATGTGTATAATTCATCTATTTATTTTCTTACATTTATTTATGCTATTGTATTTTTTTATAGTTTTATTAGGTACATATGTTGTAAATAATTTTTATAAAATTATAAAAATATAAAATATAAAATCATGAAGAATATAAAGAATAAAATGATTATTTTATTCAAGTATAATGTGCATTAGGGATCCAAAACCTAACTTATGCATCTTAACTTCAAATTTAATGAAACGACCTTCATTAAATAGATAACTAAAAATTATATATAATTAAAGTGATTTTGATGAATTTTGAGTTCATATGGACAAGATACAGGTTTGTATGTTTGGATTTGGGGTTTTTTATTCTGAGGGTATATATCACAGGGTGCATTATTTTTATATGAAATAAATTTTATATTTTTCTATGTATTTTTATCTACAACTTTCATGTAATGATTTGAGGTATAAATAATAAATAATAAAATAAGTCCCCAAATGAACTTATTGGCGGATTTTGAATTAGTGTTTTATTGTATTTTTGGTCCTTATCTCCCCTAAATTTATTCTTTATTGACCTAGTCATCATGATGTCTAGGTCTCGAGGTTTAGGATCATTCAATACCTATGTTATTTTATTTTTCTTTTATTTTCTTTATTCTTTTATTTTGACTTTAAATATAGTATTTTATACAATATTTATAGAGTAAATAATGGGTGTTATTTTATGCAAAATAATGCTTTTTACATGCATTTGACTAGGGTTTAAATGCTAAAATGAAAAAATAAATGGAGAGTCATCACTGCTCTTGAGAATCACAACATTAGATAAGTTAAATGCCATACTCATACCTAACTCAGTGGGGGGATTCATTACAATCTTCCTGATCCTTGTGAAGGAAGTTATTTTGATTGGCCTCAACCTGCACGAGGATAATGGTCTTCGCAGTGGTCAGGTTATCCAACTTTTGGCTCATCTCCACCACGTTCTTCACTGATTTAGCCAGGCAGTCTGGTATAGGTTCACCGCTGCTGCCTCAATAACGTGTTGACCTCGTTGAATTGATATGGGTGTGGAGCTTGTGACTAGTAATTCTAAAAGAATGGATGAAGAGGAAACCACTGATTTGGTGGAGGAGGAGGAAACTAATTCTAATATTGAGGATGAAGCTGTTGTTCCAATACGGTCGATCATTCGGCCATCTCCTCGAAAATTTTCCAAATGACATATTCATCCTTATTAAAATGAGTTCCTCAAAGGGAGGCATCTACCAACCTCTGACTATCATTATCCAAACCCTCAAAACAATTCTTACCATACTGGTCTTGGGTATGTCATGATGGGGAATTTCTCTTGTAAATCTTCGAAGCATTCCCACGCCTCATGAATGGTCTCGTGGGACATTTGTGAGAAGTTAGAAATCAGAGCTTACATCTATTTCAAGCGAGCCAAGGGATAGTACTTATGAAGGAATGCTGACTTCAGCTCCTCCCAAGTCGTCACTACCTTCCTCAAATGATTGATATAATATAGAGCCTTATCCTGAAGGATAAATGAGAAGGTAGTCACCTCAACTACTCCAATGGGATATTGGGGTAGTGCATTATTCTGCAGATGCGGTTGAATTGCTGCAGGTGGATGTAGGGTTCTTCATTAGTGTTCCCATGGAATGTTGGTAGGAGCGAGAGTAGTTGCGGCATCAACTCGAAATGTCCATTGATATGTGGTATCCTGATCCATCTGTAATTTGTACTTTGTCAGGGTTGTATGTCTCCATAGTCAGCATCGGTGCCTCTCTCCTCTTCTCCTACATGGTGTCCAGTTACGTGATGTTCTTCTCCTTCTCCGCAATTTTCTCTATCTCACCTCATCTTCATCAACATTTCCCGTAAGGCAACCTTGATGTTTACATGTTCGATCAATTGATGTCATATAGCATGTATGGAGGCTAGAATCTGGTTATTGACCTCATTCTGATCCGATTGTTGTCCCTTCCCTCTCTGAGGAGTCATTTTAGTATCTAAGTCTGATTGAGAATCCAGATCCAGTGCTCGGTCTGCAATGGGAAATATATCCTGGTCAATCTTGAAATATACAACATATGATGAGATGTATTCAAGATTAGGGTCAATCTTGAATTTTGTTAGAGTAGGGGATGTGATTGGAGATTGGTCGATCTCCATTAGGAAGGAAGATAAGTCGAGAGGGGAGTCAACCTGTGAAACCCCATATTTTCTTTTTCCTAAAATCTGGAGTATTTTTGACATCCAAAAAATTAAAATAATCATGTTATTTTGTAGATCTCGTCGAGATCTTTCCAACGAGCCCAAGAACATCCAATTCCGGCATTCCTAGCCCAAGATATCAGTGTTTTAAGCTGGATGGTCAAGATCCATATATGGATCCGAACAGGGTCCGAAATTGGATCCAAATTCACCTCTCTTCCTATAAATAGAAGATGAGAGGCTACTTTCTCAAAGCCCTAGCCACCACCATCCTCCCCTCTCATTGGAGCACTACCTCCTTGGCTAGTTTAGTCGTCGGAGGGCCGCCGTCGACTTCGGAGTGGGAGCTCCGATCGAAGATCCGCGACCACCATCACGTAGGGAAGCTCGAGGTCATCGTGGTGCACGCCTCCGCACTATGATCGAGCGACGGAAATACCATTTTCATGTGAGAGGAGATCCCAAGGGAACATCCTCGAAGGTAACGATAAATACCTTCCTCTTGCTGTTGGGTTCCACATGTTTTTTTCCCCATGTCATTTTCCACACATGTTCTTTTAGTTTGATTTGTTTAAATAGAATCAACGTCATCGAATGGAAATTAGAATGACTTGGTGTTCTTTCTAAATTTTTACAATACATGCATATGCCATTAAATAAAGTTGAGTATGCATTCTTTTCTTACCCCTATATTAGTCATTATAGTGTTTGTCTCGTTACTGGGCAATTGCTCATAACATTACCCTCGTGTGAACCCAATAGGTGTACCTGAGCAGCAGCCGTCACAGTAGCAATCTTTTAAGGAGATCAGACCTTCTACGTCTTACTTGCACCAAACAGGGTGCGCTCTACTTAGAGTAACTTATTTACTTCCGCATTATTTTATGTTATTATTGAGAGACATTGTAGTAAGATATGTGGAGAGCTTTTTCTACAAAATTTGAGATTATATGATGTATCCCATATAATAAACATGGACTTGATGAGTATTGATGAGAATGGATGTCGCATTTTACTTTCCATTTCATATTATTCTCTTGTTGTTATGTATATTTCAAATGTTGGTTTAATGTGCACAAGAGAGTTTGCTGAGTATCACAGATCGTGGGCGTATTTGGACAGTTGGTCCGACGCTCCTGTCTCGTTGGTTTCGATAGCCGGAGGGGTGGGGCATCACAGATGGTATCAAAGCCCGGTACTCCATTCTCACTTTTGCATATTATAATTATTAACAATATTTGAAATATAAATATAGCGACAAAGTCTTCTGACTTGACATTAGTTAAGGAGAATAATTCAAGACCTATTTGAAGTGTCCATCATCTCTCTAACCATGGAAATAATTTCTAATATAATGATTATCGTATGGAATCATGCTGCCTCGTGTTGACCCTGATATTGCACAGCAGTTGGCCTTACTAGTTCAGGTGATACAGGGTATACAACAACATCAGGAGATATTGGAGCAAAGGCTCCTTCAGCAGGATGACTCCTCGTACCAACCCTCTCGTGAGGAGGAGGGCAGTGTTCACCCTTTGGTGTCTCTGGACCCGGAAGGATCAGATGACCTAGAGACGCTGCAAAAAATCAAATGACCTACGCAGCATATCAGAGATCTAAGGTGCCACAATTCTTTAGCACCGACACGCCAGATGAGGCTGAGCTATGGCTAGATCACGTATCTAAAGTGTTGAGGATGATTCATGCTCCTGAAGAGTCTTGGCTTACGTTTGTGGAGTTTTCACTAGCAGGTTATGCTGAGCGTTGGTGGTACGCCACCAAGGAACATCTGGAGGATCCCATAATGTGGGAAATTTTTCTTGACGGGTTCCGTAGACAGTTCTATCATGATCACTGGGTTGAGGATCATAGGAGGTTGTTTGCTGAGATGCAGCAGTGGTCAATGACAGCCCAAGAATACCTCATTCGTTACACTGAACGCTCCCACCACTCACCAGCGACTACTACTTTTCCTGAGGAGAATTTACAAAAGTTTATCCGAGGACTGCGTGATGATGTGCAACACTAGCTATCTGTATTGGATTTCACTTCCATCAAGGAGGTAACTGCTAAAGCTACCAAGATGGAGGCAACTCAGAGTCGGCTTCAGGGGAGTCCATCACATTTCCAACCATCTCAGTTTGGGAGATCTGCTCGCTGAGATTTCTACAGAGCTCGTGGAGAGCGTCATTTCCACCTAGTGGCTACCACTCCCACCATTAGCAGATTTGCCCCTACACCTACTTTGGGGCAGGGCTTGGCGGGTCGCGGTACTACTTCCTTCCACTCTTCGACACACTCGCAGAGTCGCAAGACAGGAGGTGCTAGCCTTATCTCGTGAGGCTCCTTTTCTCAGCCAGGAGATCGTAGGTGTTTCCAATGCCAATAGCCGGGTCATTTCAAGGCCAAGTATCCCTTACTTGTCGACATCTCAGGCAGTCATCAACCAAATGTACGACCAATTTTCTTACCCGTACAGTCATATGGATCATCTTCCAATCGTTGAGGTCGAGGCTTTCAACATCCTCCACCACGACCAACCTTCAGTGCTGCATGTTCTAATGCCCCATCACACCCACAGGGACAATTGAATGCAATCACACAGGAGCAGGCCGACGCCTCAGGATCTATAGTGTGAGGTATGATTTCAGTGCATGGTATATCCTTACATGCTTTATTTGATTCGGGAGCTACGCACTCTTTTCTAGCACATCGATTAGTGCCCAAGTTAGATAAAGAGCCAGTCTGTGTTTCATCTCCTTACTACATCAAGGGCCCAAGGGGCCAATTATTCATAGTGCGACAAGTAGAGGAGAATGTAGCAGTACAGATCGGCGGGCACCTAATGCCCGCATATATTTTACTCATTCAGTTAGAAGATTTTGATGTCATCTTAGGTATGGATTGGCTCGAGCAATATCACGCATGCCTTGATTGCTTTGAGAAAACAATAGTGTTCTGCCTCCCAGACATACCTACCTTTCAGTTTGATGGGCGTACCTCGGATAGTGAGGTCTTGTATGTATCGGCATTGAGGGCCCAACACTTGCTCGATCAGGGTGGCATAGGTTTTCTCGCCTATGTTGTGGAGTTACCTGTCAAAGATCGTATGATTGAAGATGTCAAAATTGTACGAGATTTTTATGATGTATTTCCAGAGGAATTACCAGGACTACCGCCGAAGAGAGAGATCGAGTTCGATATTACCTTGATACCTGATACGCAACCGATCTCCATACGTCTGTACCGAATGGCACCAGCCGAACTCAGGAAACTCAAAGTACAACTGCAGGTGTTGTTGGAAAAAGGATTCATCCGTCCCAGTACATCACCTTGGGGAGCACCGGTCCTCTTCGTAAAGAAGAAGGATGGATCTATGCATTTGTGCATCGACAACAAGCAATTGAATAAAAGGACGGTAAAGAACCATTATCCACTTCCACGAATAGATGACCTTTTCAATCAGTTGCAAGGTGCAGCAGTATTATCAAAGATTGACCTACGATTGGGTTATCATCAATTGAGTATTAAGGATACATATGTGCTTAAATCTGCTTTTCGCACCAGATAAGGCCATTACGTGTTTGTGGTCATGCCGTTTTGACTCACGAACGCACCTGCCACGTTCATGGACATGATGAACATAATTTCCCGTCCATACTTAGATCGTTTTGTGGTAGTATTCATTGATGATATCTTGATCTACTCACGTGATGAGCATGAGCATGAGAAGCACCTTCATACTATCCTTGAGACACTCAGAGAACACAAGTTGTATGCAAAATACAACAAGTGTGAATTTTGGCTTGCCAAAGTAGCCTTCCTCTATCATGTAATTTCGAGAGCAGGTGTGACAGTTGATCCAACTAAGATAGAGGCAGTAATGTCCTGGGAGAAGCCCAATACAGTTACTGAGATACGCAGTTTCTTAGGCCTTGCCAGCTACTACAGACGTTTTGTTAGGGGCTTCTCGCAGCTAGATATACCACTTACTCGTCTGACACAGAAAGACGTCCCTTTCATTTGGAGCGACAAGTGTGAGATGAGCTTTCGTACGTTGAAGGAGAGACTGACCAGCGCCCCGATTCTCAACCTTCCTTCAGGAACTTTAGATTTTATGATGTATATTGATGCATCAAAGGAGGGTTTAGGAGCAGTGATGATGCAATGTGGTCATGTTGTGGCATATGCATCGTGACAGCTAAAGAACCATGAACGGAACTACCCTACAAATGACTTGGAGTTGGCAGCTATAGTCTTCGCATTAAAGATATGGCGTCACTACTTATATGGGGTCACATTTGAGATTTTTATAGATCACAAGAGTCTCAAATATATCTTTGACCAGTGGGAGTTGAATATGAGGCAAAGACCATTGATGGAACTGTTGAAAGATTACGAATGCATGATCTCGTATCATCCGGGTAAGGGAAATGTAGTAGCTGATGCTTTGAGTAGAAGAGCACATACCAAGGGCACCGCAACATGGCTACAGACTTGAGATATGCTCACAGCACTTAGTGAGTGGCACCCTTTGATAACACTGTAGATGTCGTAACTATACCTGCTAAGTACAATGGAATATAAGACAAGATTGTGCATGGTTAGCAGACAGATCAGAAACTACAAGACTTGTTCCATCAATGTCTGAAGGAGGAGTTTGACAGATTCAGAGTTTGTGAGTCCATCTTAAGGAAGAGAGATCGTGTCTGTATCCCTAGTGATGATGAGTTAAGGAGAGACATCCTAGATGAGGCTCAGTGTTCTAAATTATCTATCCATCCAGGAAGTACCAAGATATATAGAAACCTTCGTCAACACTTCTTGTGGGAAGGGATGAAGAGAGATATTGCAGAACATGTTAGTCGTTGCCTTACTTGTCAATTGGTGAAGGCAGAGTACAAGCATCCTCCTAGCTTGTTACAGACACTTCCTATCACGTTGTGGAAATGGGAAAGTATCTCTATGTATTTTTTGACGTCCTTACCTCGTACAGTTGGTGGATATGATTCTATTTGGGTTATTGTGGACCAATTGACAAAGTCCGCACATTTCATTCCCGTGAACATGACATGCAACTGGCCAAGTTATATATTCAACATGTTATTCGCTTCCATGGGATTCCCAAGGAGGTTGTATCTGATAGAGACTCGCGTTTTACATCACATTATTGGAGAGAATTCATGAATGCCCTAAAAATCGAACTGTGTCTTAGTTCAGCCTATCATCCGCAGACTGATGGGCAATCAGAGAGGAAAATCCAAACCCTTGAAGACCTACTCAGAGCATGCGCCATTGAGTGGAAAGGGTCTTGGAAGGATCACCTTCCTTTGGTGGAGTTCACTTATAACAACAGCTACCATGCTAGCATTGTCATAGCACCTTTTGAGGCATTGTATGGGTGAAGATGCACCACTCCCTTGTATTGGCAAGAAGTGGGCGACAAGGATATTTATTCCAGTCAGATAATCGAGGACACAACAAGAGCCGTGGAAACGGCTAGGAAGAAATTATTGACTGCACAAAGCCGTCAGAAGAGCTATGATGATCAGAGGCATCGTGATCTCGAGTTTGAAGTTGGAGATTTTGTCTTCTTGAGAGTATCTCCAATGAAGGGTATTCAAGATTTGGTATTAAGGGCAAGCTGACACCGAGGTTTTTATCCCTTACGAGATTTTCTCCCGTATTGGGAAGGTAGCATACCGAGTAGCACTTCCCCCTCACTTGGCAAGCGTGCATGATGTTTTTCATGTATCAAACCTCCGGAAGTATATTCGAGACCCTCGACATGTGATTAGCTATGGGGACCTCGCGGTTGAACCGAATTTGTCTTTCCCTGAGGCACCCGTACATATTTTAGATCGGGCAGCCAAGAGGTTGCGACAGAAAGACATCCCTTTGGTCAAGGTATTGTGACAAAGTCAGAATGTTGAGGAGGCCACATGGGAGCCTGAAACAAATATGCGACAGAAATGCCCCTATCTTTTTGAAGATATGATCACGAGACCCATATTCAACCCTCTTTAAGATTTTTATGGGTTTCGTCCTCTTTAAGATATTTATGCCTGAATCTACATAGGACGAGACTTCCTTTAAGATTTTTATGATGTAAAACCCCGTATTTTCTTTTTCCTAAAATATGAAGTATTTTTTACATCCAAAAAATTCAAATAATCATGTCATTTCGTAGAACTCGTCGAGATCTTTCCACGAGCCCAAAAACATCCAATTCCGACATTCCTAGCCCAAGATATCGATGTTTTAAGCTGGATGGTCAAGATCCATATATGGATCCGAACAGGGTCCGAAATTGGATCCAAATTCACCTCTCTTCATATAAATAGAAGATGAGAGGCTACTCTCTCAAAGTCCTATCCACGACCATCCTCTCCTCTCATTGTAGCATCACCGCCTTGGCTAGTTTAGTCGTTAGAGGACCGCCGTCGACTTCAGAGTAGGAACTCCGATCGAAGATCCACGACCATCATCACGTAGGGAAGCTCGAGGTCACCATGGTGCATGCCTCCGCACTGTGATCGAGCAACGGAAATACCATTTTCGTGTGAGAGGAGATCCCGAGGGAACATCCTCGAAGATAACGATAAATATCTTCCTCTTGTTGTTGGGTTCCACATGTTTTTTTGTCTCCGTGTCATTTTCCACACATGTTCTTTTGGTTTGATTTGTTGATTATTATCAACGTGATATTGTATAAATCACAAATCGTCTATCAAAATATAAGTGCATCATGGGTTAGTCTTTGGTACATTCATCTCCCAAAAAATGGAAGAGGAGAAACCTGGTGACCCATGATGATAATACCCATAGGATTTGAGGTGCACCATCTACGATTGTTACCTAAGCCTGGTCCACATAATTGAAACATTCTATAGCCTATAAGATACTGTCATACAATTTGGATGTTAAATGAAACTGGACGTTGAATTTGATTTTTCATATACACATAATAATTAGTGGACCCACATTACAAATGTTAAGGTCAATTCACCTTCACATTGTTATTCTCATGTGATAGATCCAGCAAGTATTATTTTAAGTAGTTGTAAATTTAAGGTCATGGTGTACTATTATGGTTTAGATTTTGTGTAGAATGATCATATGATTTATGGGATCGGGTATTACATAGAAAACATATGTTATGTTAGTTCAATCAACTTAACGTACGATACGATGCGTTTGAGATTTTGTGAAATGATGCCACTCAGATTTATTGCTGGTTAGAATAATTGCATCCGTTGACATTTCTTGGATTAAAATTTTCATAATGGCATTTTGTAATAGCATCTTTATTAGTTACAGCCGTTAAGTATCATTGTATCTTCAAATAATGTAATGAATCTGATGAATGTAATAGCATCACAGTGAGACGTTAGTCCAATAATTTCATTAAGATTGTATTTATGGTATGCAAAATAGCTTCCAAAATATTATGTTATCTAGAAATGGTGTGATAAATTACAATGATATAAAGACAATTGGTCGTTACTTTGTGCATCAATATCCTATATTACTATTACAACTATCATTATAATTTTACTAAATGTCCCATGGGGTTCCAAACTGACATGAAACTCTAAATACTAGACATAGGATTACCCTTCCTCTTCTAAATCCTATTAATGGTATAACCGTATCCTATGGACCTCCTTTAATTTTTTTTATATTGATGGGTATATAGATACGTGGGTGGTTGCTAACAACAATATATATAAGGTAAAAAGGATAGATTATAGATTTCTTTTTATTGTCAATTACTAACAAGAGGACTGTCAAGTAACACCAACATCTTGACCTTTGGGTGCTCACAACAATATTTGTTTGTTGTATAACAGATGGTATTCTTATATCTTAAACGTGAACCAAAAAGATTTTACAGATGCTTTTTTTATGCCCGATTAAATACGGGTAAAATGATTTGGATTATCAGATAACCTTCAAATGGTCGAGAGACTTAGTTAGGAAACCTTTTTGCGTCAATACAAGGTAATTATCATTACAAGTAATTCAATTTCAAGGTCTTGATTCTTGAATTATATTTTGTACTGACTAAAATTACATAGGCTACTCGGAAACATGATGATCGGGTAGATGGAGATAGGTGCCACAGGGGAATAAGCATGTACCCTTGGGACCCGGATATATGCCATGAAGGTCGCGACCCCAACGGACGAGTTGGATGATGCGTTACACCTAGCAGCCCGGTAGCATCCGAGTCGCTCGACGGAGTTGGCAGGTGGCGCGATTGGTGTTCTTGGTTTCTCACTTACACATGATTTTAAGACTCAATTTAAAATTTGATGTGGCCGCATCTAATTTTACTTCAAGTATTATTATTGTGAGAGGTGTTCCGGGATGTGGTTTGAAGATGGAGATTTGGGGTTGTAAATCTTTTCATATCTGATCAAGAAGAGATCCTTGAGAGTTACTCAAGAGAAATATCAAGTTCCCGTGTAGCGGAGGCCTGCGAGTCGCGTACTTGCATGTGCTAAAATAATACGAGAAATGATTAATGATCGGATCCTTGAAATTATAATTGTATACCATTGTGGACAATAACCAGCTTGTAGAAATATCAAGAACATTGTGGTAGTACTTAATGATTATTTTTATAAATAAATAGAATCAATGTCATCGAATGGAAATTAGAATGACTTGGTGTTCTTTCTAAATTTTTACAATACATGCATATGCCATTAAATAAAGTTGAGTATGCATTCTTTTCTTATCCCTATATTAGTCATTATAGTGTTCGTCTCGTTACTGGGCAATTTCTCATAACGTTACCCTCATGTGAACCCAATAGGTGTATCTGAGCAGCAGTCGCCACAGTAGCATTCTTTTGAGGAGATCAGACCTTCTACGTCTTACTTGCACCAAATAGGGTGCGCTCTACTTAGAGTACCTTATTTACTTCCACATTATTTTATGTTATTATTGAGAGACATTGTAGTGAGATATGTGGAGAGCTTTTTCTACAAAATTTGAGATTATCTGATGTAACCCATATAATGGACATGGACTTGATGAGTATTGATGAGAATGGATGTTGCATTTTACTTTCCATGTCATATTATTCTCATGTTGTTTTATATTTCAAATGTTGGTCTAATGTGTACAAGAGAGTTTGCTGAGTATCACAGATCGTCGCTCATGTCTCGTTGGTTTCGGTAGCCGGAGGGGTGGGGCGTCACACAACCCAAGTTATTGGTGATGGAAATATCAGGAGCCCATAGAGACGTTTGTAAAGTCTGAATAAAAAGCACTTTATAAATGCCATGAATTATTGAAGATGTCGATGTCAGGGAGTTGATGTGGGTGTTCATGGAGTTCGAACGAAATCCTTCTAGACTTGACATCTTGAAAATAAAAAAGGAATTAGATGAAGAGGGAGTATATCACGGAATTGAAGAAGAAATAAAAAGACAAAGAAGGTAAGTGCTGAAACGAGATGTATGAAAGAAAAAATGAGAAAGGAAGTGAAGATAAAATTGCACAAGTGCACGATGTTTTTTATCTTTGAACTAAACAAAATTAATCAAACAAACCTCAAGACAAAATGGATTCACCAACCCAAGCCATGATGCCATGAGAGTTCAACGATTATCTTGATAGTTTTTATTATTGTTTTCTAATAATTTTTCCAAATTATCTAAGCACTGCCACTATAGGAGAGTGGGTACTATCAGACAAGTATCATGTACTTCGCACTTCCTTTGTAACATGTAGCCTATACTTTTTGAAGGATCCTTGATATCGTATATGGTCCCACTACTAAACCAAAGAAGTGAGGGAAAGGAACTCGATATAGAGAATCAAATACTTCCCCCGAAGAGTGCTCAGACGTGGCACAATGAGAAAGGGCCATGCCATCGCAGTTCCTTACGCTCAATAATTCAGATCAAACCCGTAAGCAGAATTGGCCCTATGTTATGCATTGACACAAGCGCTAATACTTCGTGAACACAGGTGATAGTTAAGTTATTATCCAAGTTTGGATTTGGGCTCCAAGTCCTAAGGTTCTACCTCACTTAGTTTGAAAGGTACCTAAAAACAATGAGGGCTTTATAAACCCTATATAATGAAGTATATTAACAAGTTTTAATTAGGTCAAAGCTTTGTTGCAGTCTCTTTTTAATTTCCTGATTTTCACTTTTTTGGATATTTTTCATGCAAACGTCTAATGAATTTTCCAATTTTCTTTATCCTAAGTCTAATAAAAACAGGGGAGGGATTCAGAAAAGCTGATGCACGAGAAAACTTATGAATGTAAATGCTAGAGAAGAAGGTGTTTACCTTACATTGGCAATCTATAGGCAAAGTGATACATGCATAAATTAAAACTAATCTATAAGCAATGTATTAAATGAAACCACCATGAATCAAGAATTGATATTAGTGTGAAGAACGTTTCTTTGATCTAAATCCATGCACAATGAGACTATTGGTGCATGATACAATTTATGTTGTGAACCTAGATGTTGAGCAATAAACCTAGATCAAACGGCTTACTCAACGAATATTTAAAAGAAAATAAGGCAGAAAACTCAAATCCTGAGAAATAAATAAAACATGTGGAAAATAGGGAGGAATAAAATAAGAAAGCAAGAAAATTGCGGAAAACCAACTGAGTCCCCCAAGTGCACCGACACTTGGTGAAACAGACTCGTAAATAATCTCTGTCTATGAATTTCTAAGAGTTCAATTATTATACATTAACTAATTAATCTCTTTCTAACAAAATAAAATAAATGCTAATCTAAGAAAGCTTTGGTTGTTCTCCAGCCCTCAGCATATCTCTGCATCTCTCTCATGCCGGCTAGGCTGAATAGCTGACTTCTGCCTTGCTCAGGTGCAGTGGACTTTCTAAGATATCCTCCCTCGCTCTAAGGGCCTTTGCAGCAAAGTCAAACATGAGATTGGTCAGAATAGTTTGTGCAAAAATAGTCAAAAAGAAATAAGAGCTAAGCATGAAATAAATTAAAACAAGGCATACAACTAATGATGATTACAATATATTGATATAAGATTCTCAAATTATGTGAAGAATGACCTTAATGTTTGATATATTATCTCCAAATTCACAAAATTTACATTTTATGTTTTCCATGCACATAGCAAAGAAAACAATCTAAAATATACAGAGACGATTAATCACAGCATAAATTGACATTCCATGATAATATATCCGGATAAAATATATCAAATATCTTGATTTACTATTTACATTTATTTATAAGTTATAGGGTGGGACGGGACTACATTTATCTACATATCTTACGATGATCTCACATCCCGTATTTATTATAAAGAAGGAATCAAAATTCATTAAAATTACGTCAAATGCAATAGGGAAAATGTTGGATCTAATCGACGAGCCAAGACACTGTTGTATCTAAATTGGCTCTACAAATTCTCTTAACATTTTCTTGATAAGAAATGGAGATGGAAATGATGCAAAATGCCCATGCATAGAGCCAACCCCCACCTACAAACCATTCCCCATGCATGGAGCCTCTCACCCACTCAATTCCCATGCACACCCTCCTTACTCTCTCTCTCTCTCTCTATCTCTCTCTCTATCTATATATATATATATATAAATATATATATATATATATATATATCTTTCATCCCCTTTCCCATAAATATAGCCACCACGTCCAAACCCCTTCCCCAAGCAATACAATTGCCATCCATATGTATAAAATTGTCATCATGTGGATGTGTAGCCGCATATTTTGGCTATAAAATGGGATGCACACACCTTGGATCCCATCCTCACGTCTCCTCTCTCCCTAATGCCAACCTCTCTCTCTCTCTCTCAACAATCTACCTCTCCCTGACGCTCCCCTCTGGTGTGTCCTCCTCAACGCCTAGTAGTAGCTCCCTCGCGTGGGTCTCCTCCTCGCCAACCAACCCCACGTGCATCCTCCGCAAGCATCCTCCCCGTTGATCTCCTCCACGGGACTAGCCCTCCTCTCTGCATGCCACTACTCCTCGTGTGCACAATCATCCCATGCCGGTGTTCCCACTAACTCGCGTGTCCGCCTCCTCGACGTCCTCTGTACGCCACTGCCTCCTTACGCACATGTCTAGCATCATGTGCATCTGTCTCCGTCATCGTTGCCATCGTCTTCATTCTGTATCTAGATAAAGAAGCATTTCTCCTCCTTGCTATTTGTCTCTAGCATTTTTATTCCCTTAGTTTGTTAAAATTGAATTTGGAAGGAAACAACTCTAATGTTATAAGCTCTCTTGCATTTTTCTTATATTACTTGTTTAGTTTAAATTGAACTTGGAAGCACTCTTCTTTTGTAAAGTTCTTTCTCAACTCTAAGTTTTCTTTATTACATTTCTAGTTTACTTTTCATTATATTATTTTGAAAAATTGTAAATGTCACATTATTTCTTGTATTTTAATTTGCAATTCAGCCATTGTCCTCATATTTAGTTGCACTAATGCCCTCCTTTATTTACTTCAAATTATAGAAAGTATTTTCACCGTAGATTGCATCGTCTCTTCAAGAATTCATATTTTTTCTCTCGTCGCCATAGATTAAGATTCTAATTAAGCTTGAAAGAAGAACAAATATCACGAATGTACTTGGTCCATGTGGATTCGATCCTCTACATGTCGTGTACATTTTTCTGTAATTCGATCGTGCTCGTATTTATAATCTTATTTTTTTAATTGTGGTTTTTTGCGGAACAACAATGAGGTGGTAAAATCACCATTTTAAACCGCGTAAAATTGCTTCAACATTTTGGTGCCATTGCCGAGGATTAAAGCATCATTTGCATTTTTTCTTCACTTCCAATTTATATTTGATATTCTAATCCATGCATTTTTTATTTCAGGTACTTGAACTCTGAAAAAGAAAAAAAAGAATGGTGATTCATGCATTTTAGTTATTCTGTTGTAGCGTATTTGTAATTTTTTAAGTAGAAAACTTCTATAATCTAATTTCCCTCTCTTCTCATGTCGCTCGTCATCAACAGGACAAAATATTATGGATATAGTGACAGAAGTGCAGGCACTCTACGTTTTCACTTCACTTAGGCATTTTAAGTTTAAATTTTCTACATTTTTTTGTACTCCGAATTAAATCAAAAAAAATTAAGAAAGAGTTCTTGACTACATCTCTATGGTCTTCTCCCTCTAACAAATCTAATTCAAAGACTATCAAAATCGTGTTTTAATTAAATAAAAAGATAAGATTGTAAGATCACCATAGTGATCCAGGCGAAAGCGGATGAAATTGAATGATTGTTTCAAAGCACCGTGGTGATTGACATAAATTCATGCGCACATAGAACCCTTGGATAGAGACAAAAATCCTTAGTGTCACGTGGGATTGCAGAGAGAAATTGTAACTTCTTGATGTGTTGGGCACATGTTCTTGCGGGAAGAACAGATCATTGATCTGAGTACCCACCCTGGAGCCCCCAACCGGATGAGAACATCGATTTTTCACAATCTTCCACAAACACCTCTTCATTTAGAGTCTATAATCATTTAGGGTCTATAATTTTCTGACAATATTTGTTGAGCAACTAAATCTAAAATAGAAAAAATAATTGCATCTGTGGTAATTTGTGGAGTTGGTGAATCAAAAAATTGTCTAACATTTGTGTTGTGTATGCTTGGTCGTAGATCTTTTAAAAATCAATAGCAACAACCATTAGACTACGACCCGATCTACCTAATAAAATCACACCCATTTTGTACAAGTAAGAAGTCTAAGGATTTACCTGACCTAGGAGATATGGGAGAAGAAAATCAACCCAATCCCGTGGACCACATTTTACAACAATTACAACTGCTGAGAGAAGAAAATGCAACGATCTCTCACATCGTAGATCCTCTCATCCAACCACCACCCATAAGTACACATTATAACCCTTCGGCGGAAGATTTAGTCCATTGGGTCTAGATTCCACCTGAGGTAGGAGACTTCGAGAAAAAACCAGCAGCTTTCTCCTTGATACCAAAATATTATGGAAATGAGAGTGAAGATCCTTGCCTACACATACAAGACTTTCAATCTGCCTGTGACACAATGAGCATCCTCGGGGTAGAAAGGGAATACATTTACATGAAAACATTCAATTTTTCTCTGAAGGAACGAGCACTCCAATAGTTCCGAAATTATGGAACCTCATTCACCTCCTGGGATGCCTTAAGAGATGTCTTCATCAAGAAATATTTCCCAGTAGGAAAGACAAATGCCCTGAGACAAGCTATATCATTTTTTACCCAAAAAAACAAAGAACCCCTTCACGACCTCATCATACAATCTCCAAATGGAAATTAATCCAAATATTTTATGAGAGCATAGACGCATCATTCAAAAGAATTATCGACGATTCATGTGATGGAAATTATATTAGCCATGATGAACACTTCGTGTGGCCCCTATTTGATAACATGGTAGATAATTCAATGAACAATTCCTCCATTGAACAATATTGCGAACACATGAGACCAGCCAATGTAGTCAATAATGAGATATCCACAAGTGTTTCGACGAATAATAATCATGATAAATGGGAAACCCTCTCCAAACAAATGGATCTCATGACCCAAGCAATTGGTAACTTGGCTCTGAATAAAATCCCGTCCAATATATGTGGGGTTACTGATGACCCTAACAGTCAGGACTTTGTTCATGTACCATTCACTTATGATCAAGAAATGACTCCTGAGATTGTAAATGGGATACAAAGAAATCAAGTTGGGTCATACTCAAACACACAAAATTCAGGATGGAGAGAATAATCGAATACTGGTTGGAATGGACATCACAATTATCATTTTCAAAATCACAACCAGCCCAAACAACAAACGGGACCTTCAATGACTCAACCTCCCTTGGTTGTGAACTTTGATGCTCAAACCCAATATATTCAGCAACTTATTGCAGCACAACAACAAGCAAACCAAGCCCAACAACAAGCCAACGCTGAAAATGCTTGGCAATTTATCGAGATCAGGTCCTACATCCCAACACTATCACCTCAATTCATGCCAAACCCCAACACCAACAGAGCTAGTTCATCAGGACCTTTTCACACCCCACCACATGCTGAGTCCTTCACTTCACATCTTGGGTTTCGACACCAAAATCAGGGATTTTATACACCTCATAAGACCAACAATTCAACCCAAGAGAATACACAACAACCGCCAAGGACTCAAGTGAGTTTCAAAACATCAACCCGTTCCAAGCATTCTGCCAATGTTGTGACTCTTCGAAATGGGAAAACCACATCTACTCGCACCACACCACAGACTGTTGAGAATCAAATTGAAGAGGAAGAGGACATTGATAATGAAGCAGAACCAACTGAACCCCCACTCCTCCTTTCTCCCAGACCATAACCATTCACGTTCCTAAAGCTCTTCATAGGAAAAATTCATCCACCATTGACCCTGAATTCGAAAAATTATTTTCAGATGTTGTCATTAAGATTCCACTCCTAAAATCCCTCGAACAAGTCCCAGCCTTCTCTCGCTTTTTGAAGGGAAAATATACACCAAAGAAGAAATCAAAGGGAAAGAATAAGAAAGATCAGAAAAAAATTGAAAAATATTTGCTCCCTCAAGCAACATCTAATGTCATTTCCCAATTCCTTCCCACTAAGAAGAAAGATCTGGGAGCACCCCTAGTAAAATGCACAATAGGTGAGTTGACTTTTGAACGCACCCTGCTAGATAATGGTGCCTCAATTAATCTCCTCCATGCTGCTATTTTGGAGCAATATTACTTAGGGAAACTGAAACCCATCTCGATGTTCTACAAATGACTGGTCGTTCTGTGAAAAGGTCGAGATGACTACCAGAGGATGTAATAGTTACCATTCAAGGACACCAATTTGTGGGTATGTTGTAATGGATATGGATCCAACCAATATATTGAGTGAGACACCCATCATACTTGGACGATCGTTCTTAGACTCTACTACCACACTTTGACTTTGAAGATGGGAAAGTGTAATTTAATATCAATGGCAAGATCGTCCATGTTGATCTTCTCATTCCCTCATCCATTGATTCTGAGACTGAAGATTGTGATTGGATAGAGAACTGTGATGTACTTGACATACGAAATGATTTTCCCCTATCCATCTTTCCAAAGACCCTTTGGAGGTTAGTTTGAACACCTCTAGCACCTCTTATAAGGATATGTCTCATCAGATTGCCACATACAATTTGAACTCTGCATTGGAAGCTCCACCATGCCCTCTCAATGGTCGGGAAATTTTTAAGTTAGATGAAGCCTGGGACACACTAGACACTGAACTTGCATTAACTTCAGCTACGATCATGCCCATGATGGAACCACCATTTGAGACTATTTCATGGATAAATACATCAGAAGAAACTGCCCCTCTAACCCCACCAACCCCTGTCACCGAACTGAAACCCTTACCGTAAGGTCTGAAATATGCTTTCCTCGATGATGCGTACACTCTACTAGTCATCATTAATGCCAACCTAGATCACACTCAGGAAAGCCAACTCATGTAACTTTTGAAGAGGAATTCTCAAATTGGATGGAAAATAACATATTTGAAAGGAATGAGCTTGACATTCTGTACACACCACATATACTTGGAAAATGACAGTAAACCTCTCAAGAAATGCGAAGACGATTAAATCCTAATCTACAAGATGTTGTGAAGAATGAAATATATAAGTGATCGAGTGTCTTCATCATTTACCCAATAGCCGATAGTCATTGGAGCAGTCCTCTCCAGGTCGTCCCGAAGAAAATTAGATTAACAATTTAAAAAAGAAAAAGGAGAGGACATACCTACTCGAGTAGGAATATCTTAGAAAGTCTGCATCTATTATAGAAAACTCAATAAGGTTACACTAAAAGACCACTTTCCACTGCCATTCATTGACTAAATCATCGAAATACTAGCCGGAAAAGAATTCTTTTGCTTTTTGGATGGATATTCCGGATATAACTAAGTGGCCATAGCACCGAAGGATCAAGATAAAACCACCTTCACATGTCCTTTTGGAACATACGCATTTCAACGCATGTTATTCGGATTATGTAATGCCCCAGCAATTTTTCAAAGGTGTATGATGGGAATCTTTGCTGATATGATCACTGATTTTATGGACGATTTTTCAATTTTTTGATAATACTTTGATTTTTGGATAAAATCTTACAAAAATGCATTGAAGTAAACTTAATATTATCTTGAGAAAAATTACATTTCAAGGTGAGACAAGGGATTGTGCTGGGGCACATTGTATCAAATAAAGGGATGGAAGTGGATCCTTCAAAAATTGAGACCATCACCCGCCTAGGACTGCTTGTTAATATAAAAGGAGTTCGGTCTTTCTTCGGTCACGTCGGTTTCTACCTACGGTTTATCAAGGATTTCTCAAAAATTGCCCGCCCACTCACCAAATTACTTGAGAATGACCAAGATTTTACATTCACTGAGGAAGCATTTGAGCCTTTTACTCTTCTAAGAAAAATCATCACTGAGGCACCCATATTACAACCCCTTCATTGTACCCTTGAATTTGAAATCATGTGTGATGCTTCTAATTATGTTGTTGGGGTAGTTTTGGGACAAAGAAAGGATGGAAATACATGTCATCCATTATGCGAGCAAGACCCTTGGTGATACCCAAAGGAATTATACTGTGACTAAGAAAGAATTGCTGGCAGTTGTGTTTTCACTAAAAAATTGATTTACATCTTAGGATCCCACATCATAATTTACACAGACCACTCTGCTATGAAATACATCTTCACAAAGAAATATGCCAAGCCTAGTCTCATTAGGTGGGTATTATTGCTCCAAGAATTTGGATTGGAAATCCGAGATAAAGCCAGAGCAAAGAATGTCATAGCCGATCACTTATCAATGCTTCCTTCGTCACCTTCACCAATCAATAATATGGTCCCAATTTCTGATAATTTCCTAGATGAGAATATAATGTTTATTTCTCAACTCCCTTGGTATGCGGACATCATCAATTACCTCATCACTTTCACATTACCTAGCGATTGGACGAGACATAAGAAAGACAAAACCAAAGCCCAGGCGTGATACTATCACTTAGATGACCCTCTGCTCTTCAAAGAGTGCATTGATTTGATATGGAGATGGTGTATTCCTGAATATGAAGTCTTTAATGTCCTATCTCACTGCCACACCTTTACGTGTGGAGGACACCACTCAGGGAAGCATACAGCCGCTAAAGTACTACAATATGGTTTCTATTGTCCTTCACTATTTAAATATGCCAATCATTTTTCTCAAGCTTGTCTCACCTGTCAAACCAATGGAACAATGACCCGACGCAAGATGGTGCCCCTCCAATCGGTACATGTAATCAAAATTTCTGACACTTGGGGAATCGACTTCATGGGACCTTTCACCACATCACATGGCTGCCAACACATCCTCCTTGTCATTGACTACATCTCACGTTGGGTTGAAGACATTCCCACTCGTGTTGTTGATAGTGTGACTGTCGTCAAATTCCGAACCAACCTCTTCTCTCGATTCGGATTGCCTAAGGTGGTCATTAGTGATGGTGAATCACCACTTTCTAAATGCATCAATGAAAATCTACTTAAAAAGAATGGAGTTGAAGAATATTACTAGATTTGGCTGAGTTAGAAGAACTACGATCACATGCCTATGATAACAACTTGATCTACAAGGAGAAAATCAAAATATAGCATGATGCCAACATTTCGAGGAAAACCTTCCAAGAGAACTAAAAAGTGTGGCTATTTGATGCAAAATCAAACCTATTTCCAGGAAAGCTAAGATCAAAATGGAGAGGACCATACATTGTAATCCACGTTTTTGACAATGGTTCAATAGAAATATCTAACCCAAACACTAAAGCCACTTTCAGAGTCAATGGTCAAAGATTGAAACCCGTTGTTGAACCCTCTGGTCCTATGCCTATTTGTGCAACATACCTTCTACAAGAATAGTAAACAGTGCACATCGTCAAGATGAGGCGTTAAACCATGCATTCTTGTGAGTCTCTCCTCACAAGTATCTTTTCTTCTTATTTCTCGCATGTTTATTTTTATTGTATTATAGTAGATAAGTATGGGGGTTGACGAGTCGCTAAATACGATGATTAATTTGGTCACGTTGTGGTACGTGTACTTAGCGATTCTGTCAGAACCGAGAGAAGATCTCCGTGAAGAGTGTCTCGGCTTTAATTTATATCCCGGGCAAGTCCGGGGTCGAACTCAGGGAGGCAAAGGAACAACTTCAGGTTTAATTTTAAAATAAAGATCTAGATTTCCAAGTGGTATTTTTTTAGATTTTTTTAATGCAAAAAGAAATACCAAGGCATGATGCGGATGAATTAAAACACGAAGAAAGCATACAACAGGCCAAATTAATTTTAATGTTAAATTAATCCAATTCAAGCAAATTATATTTTTCCTAAAGTCCTAATCCAGTGGGGAACACAAAACATATTTTTTTGTATTTTTTTAGGTTTAGAATGCAATAATGAAAAATGCACACTTTTTATGGGTATTTTCGCAATTTTTCATACAAACAGTAAGCAAAAATTATGAAAAATTTACTGGAACTAAAACATGATGCAAGGAGACTACAGTATTTTTTTTTGGAATTTTCTGACAAAGTATGAATTTTTTATGAATTTCTTAGTAAAAAACAGAGTGGAAATGAGTAATTAATTCCTATTAAATCCACGTTATCAAATTAATCAACTTGCAAATTATCTCAAGTAGATATTTTCATGAAGAATCCAGGAGATTTGAAATTTCGCAAAAAGAATATACGAGGATTTAATTAAAAATCAAATACTAATTTCACTCTATGATTTATTTCAGGCACAAGACAACTCCATTTTAAATGAAATTTGGACAATAAGTTTATCACATTTCAAAGCATCATTCCTAATTTTTGTGGATTTTTTTGGAGCAACCATGTGTGAGATATACTTTTAAGAGTCCAAAATAGGTAAACTATGTAAAATTTCAGTTGAACAATTTTAGTTAATTACCCATATCTCACAAAAATACAAGTAAATATTCAAAATGTAGGCAAGAAGTTGTTCAACACAATGGTATTTTTTATGGAATAAAAAGGTGCAATATTGATGTCCAAATTTAACGTCAAACGCAGGGGTATCCTTGCAAATAGAGAAACTAAGTTAAACAGAACAAAATAATTACAGGGACTGGTTTGTAATAATAATAACTTGGTAGAAAATAAGTGCAATTTTTACATAATAAATAAAATAAAAAAAAGAAAGAGACCTTCTTCCTCCACTGGACGGCTAGGGAAGAACCCAACGGGGAAGTACCCGGCGGCGGCGGCGAGGCCACGCGCATCCGCGCGCGAGGGCGGCGAGGAGCGAGGAGGGGCGACGGCGGTGGACCTGCGGTGGAGGGGCGGCGAGGCGGCCTGTGGTGGACGGTAGTAGCGCCGCTGCTGGTGGCGGCTGTCGGCGCGTTGGCGGTTATCGCGCCGCTGCTGGTGGCGGCGGAGGCGCGGCGCAGCCGCTGCTAGTGGTGGCGGCGGGCGAGGGGGGTCCGGCGAGCGGTGCGGAGCCGCGGGCGGGCGGCGGTGAGCCCTTGGATGGAGTTGGGCGGCAGTGGTGGGGCTTCCACCGCTGCTGCTCGGTTATTTTTTTTATTTTTTTTATTTTTTCTTGAAATTTTGTTTTGCTGCTGTGATAAACAAAAAAAAACCTTTTTTTGTTTTAATCTTTTTTATATTTTTTTATGTTTTGATTAGACAGGGAATATGATTGACAAAAAAATAGGTTGGTGGTGGAGAAGATGATGATGAACTAAAAAAACAAAATGGTAGATGATGAGTTGGTGGTGGTGATGATGATAACGGTGATGGTGATGGTATGATGTGGTTCGTGAAAACAATAAGGAAACAAAATACGAGATAAACAAAATAATAAGAGATATGAGAAAAAAATACTCACCTGATTTTTCGCCGGATTGACGGAGCAGCTACGCTGGACTCCTCTCGTCGCCTCGATCCGATTGGCGAAATAAAATCGGAGAAGCTAACGAGCTCGATGGGGAACTCGTGACGCGGAGCGGAGCTCCGCAGATCTCGCCTGAAGGAGGTCGTCGCTTGAGGAAGATGTCTCGCCGCTGTCACCAACCAAACACTCCAAGCTCTCTCCCTTTTCTATAAGAATGGCGGATGGGGAAAATTGTGGATGTAAGGAGGAATACAAAGTGAAGAGAAAGGGAGGTTAGAATGGAGGTGGTGTTGAATGGGAGGTTAGATTAATGGTGGAGTTGAATGGAGGTTAGATGAAGAATGTGGGGTGGAATGGGAGTTGGTGGTAGAATAGAAGACTTGGTGGTTAATGTAGAAATGGAAGTTAGTGTAGAGAATGTGGAAAAAATAAAAGGAAAATAAAATGAAATAAAGTAGGCTACTAAAAAGAGAAAATAAAATAAAGAGAAAAAAAGGAGTGGGGAATTTACAAAAAGAAGATATACAACATGTACATATTTTTTTTGTTTGCTTTTCTTTTTATATTTTTTTGTCTTTTTAATAGTAGCTTTGTACAATAGGAAAATACAATAAAATAGTACAATCAAAATACAACACCACAATAATTTTTTTGGATTTTTAGTAATTAAGAAAGATAAAAATAAAAAATGAAGAAAGAAAGAATATATACATAGTATACAATGTACATCTAGGTCCCAAAACCCAACTTTTGCAAATGAGCTCCGATTTTAATGAAACCACTTCCGTTGGATAGATAATTTTCTAACTTGAACTTTAAAAGTGAGTTTGGTGAATTTGGAGTTCATATGGAACCGGAATTTAGCTTGGAAGTTGGACTTTACGGCTTTTTCTCTTTGGGATCTAGGAGCATTTATTTAAGGTAAAATTTATTTTGTATTTTTGTATTTTTATGTACATTATTATGAACAAGTTAGAGAAAGAATTAATCAAAAAGGAGTGAAATGAAATTATTAAAAAAACATGAAGTTTTGTGCTATTTACAAGTAAAAAAAACTCCTTTATTTGTGTGGCTTTTTATGTGTAATTTATTTTGTACAATCTAATATACAATAATTAGTGTATTTTATTTACAAGAGTCATTTTGTTAATTTATGGATTTTATGGACATTTATTTGGGATTTTACTCGGGGATTTTGCTAAGATCAAGATATTGCGATGATGAATCGCGGATTCATCACCCCCCTATACTTAAACTTTGCTAGTCCTCGAGCAAATAAAGAATGAATAAGTTGGGTTAACCCCTGACTGTGCATGTGAATACAAGACTTGATCCATTCTAGAACTCTCGGTTTTAGATATCCTAAAATTCTAAGCTGAACCGAGCTCTAGTCAAAAGGTACCAAATTTCCCTAATCATCAGACTCTCTTTGTATATATATATATATATATATATATAAGGGATATGACTTTAAGTGTTGACCGCAGTTACAAGAGTAGAGTCATCGCGTCAGCCAAGGTTCCAGTCCAAGAGACTCTCCTAAGGACCCGATCCTCAACACTAGGGAATAAACCATTTCTTGCATCCAATCCACCGTCTCTTTAGTTGTCAGACTTAAAAGTGTAGATGGACGCATATGATTGTGTCATTTCTTCTCTCCCTCTCATTGGAACAAGGATTCTCTCGAGTGCCTTATTACGCAACACATTTTTTTGGTGTTGATCAGTGCGTCCGTCAAGAGAAGTTGGAGCCGTCTGCACTTGTTTTCCTGGGAGTACACCGGGGTGTACCTTTTTTGAGTACCTATCATACCTTCTACACCCAGACTTGTAGCATTTACGATGCAGAGCCCTTTTTTGGTGCAAGCCCGACTCCTGGTCCTAATAGCAGTGGTCTAAGTGGACACTTTGAAATGGTTGGGAGCGCTCGCCTTTGGTGGAAGCTCTTTTGATAATTGACTTTGTGGAATGAGAGATTTTCTTTGACATTTCATTGCTTTGTAGTATTTGTGGCTAGCTCCACTGCTTTTACCAAGAGTTGGCGCACACTGATCAACATTTTTTATTTTATCATACCCTGGTACATAGGTAAATGTCAAGAGATAGTATAAGAACCATGTTCTCATACTGGCTAAAGATGCTGACACTCAGGTTTCATGAAGCCTTCATTGATTTTATCCCATCCTCGAGCATCATCAAATCAAGTCCAAACTCAAATCCCTCATCCCAGTTCCTCAAGTGAAATTACAACTCATCTCATCATAACTGCAGTCGTGTATGTGAGGTGCTGATCATATTCTTAAGGTAGAGACTAAGCATGCAATATAGCACACAAATCTTTCAAACTAGGGAAATGTGAATAATTAAGTCCAAGACCCTAATGACTAAGGCTGGTTAACTCAAAATCTCAAGACCTCATAAACCAAGTGTTCTTGAACATCACTAGTCTTGTGCGAAAGTGAATATGTCAGGGGTTAAACCAACTTATTAGTTAGTTTTAGTTTTTTTAGTGTTTTTTTATGATTTTTTTAAGTTTTACAAAAAGTGTTTTTTTTCAAAAAGTTTTTTTTGACAAACAAAGGCAAAGAAGTTTTTAGAAAAGTTTTGCTCTCTTTTTTTCAAGAGTTTTTTTTGAAAGATAGGTAGATAAGAAAGGACTTTTTTAAAGAGGATTTTTTAAAAGTTTTTTTAGGTTTTTTTGTCTTTTTTTTGAAAAATATAGATAAATAAGAAAGGACACATTTTTTTTTGAAAAGATTTTTTTAGAGCAAATAAGAAAAGAGAACAAAAAACATTTTTTTTTGAAAAGTTTTTTTAAGAGATTTTTTTGAAAAAGTTTTTTCTACCCACCCATAATTACAAAAATACGTAAAAGTACGAGCTATGGGTAAAGTATATATGTAATATATACACGCCCCCTATACTTAGCATGTGCTATGTCCTCATGGCACAAGAAGCGAGAAAAAGACATAGTTCGTGCTAAGCGTAGGATGAATAAAATAATAAATAGTATAGAAGTCGATCCGCCCCCCCCCTATACTTAGGCTCTGGACAGCCTAAGTGTAGAAGAAGAGCAAAAATGGGGCGGACGAGGTCAAGAGGAGAAATGGATGAGTATGTACACATGGCGGGCATCGGCTCCCCCTATACTTAGGCTCTTGGTAAGCCTAAGTGTAGGACAAGAGTAAGTGTGAGAACCGATGTGATCTAGAGAATATACAAAGAAGGGAGTATGTACAAGTGGAGTGAATCTATACAATGATCAAGAAGGTTTGTGACGGACCTTCTTGCGGGAGCGAGGGGGTGGGTAGTATACATATGTGTCGCTGTCAGAATCATTCGTAGAGGAATAATAGTGAGGTGTGGGGAACGTCCAACGAGGGTCGACACACGGCTGCTTGCTCAAATATGGCTTCAGAACAGCCGAACTGAGCTCACTCATGTAGATCACCTCATCCGGACCTAATGAGGACTCCTCAGAAAGTTCCTTCTCTGGAACATCGAAGGTAACCTTCTTAGTCGGTTTTCTAGAACATGAAGCATCGAGAGGAAGAGGAGATTGATACATCTTAAGGAGTTCGGGGGAACACCTCAAGGAATCAACACTCTTCTTCTTCTTACCAGATGACCGACTAGAGGATGGAGCAACCGATTTATCAAGATTGGTCAATTTGGTCCCAGTTGTCTCCTTTGGTGTATGTCCTGGATGTAGTGTGTGTGAGGTTCTGACCAGAGGTTCATCATCAGATGAGTCACCATATGCATTGTAATACTCCTGCAAGGTCAGCACACGTCTCTGAGAAGGCACAATGTTCTCAGTTGGCTTGACATTGTTGGGTTCTTGTGTCGGATCATCGAAATGATCAAGGCAATCCACAAAGGTCATGTCCGACTCAATGATAGCTTCTGGTCGTGAGTCCTCTCTAAAAGCTGTCGCGGTGGTGGTGCAAGCAGTATGCGGTGTGTGGTTGTAGGAAGTCTCTAAACCAATGGTTGTCTGAACAGTCGGTATCTCAGGTGTAGTAGAGAGACGGGACTCAATTTTCTCTCGAAGGTCACGACTGTGTGCAACCTTACGGGTTACCTTGGAATATCGTGTGTCCTCAAAGATGGGGTGAGGTCGGAGTGCTCCCAATGCAGAGAAATCGATCTTCCGAGTCTCACAATCTATAGTTGCCTTAGCCAAGGCTAAGAACGGTTTCCCAAGAATGATCGGAGACTGGGTGAACTCTCCTCGGTGCTCAATGTCAATGATCGTGAAGTCTATCTCCAGTAGAGCACCTTGGAAAGTGACGATGACTGAAATGGTTCCTCTCGACCATTTAATGGTCCGATCTACCAACTGAATGATCTCTCTTGACTTCTTGGCAGATCCGAGTTTGAGTTTGGCAAACACGGAGGTCGGGAGGATATTAATCGGTAAGTCGTCATCGATTCTTGCATGGGTGAATGTGGTATCTTTGATTTCACAATCAAATCTAGGTAACCTCTTTACTCTGCGGCTCTTGGTTTTTCTCCCTATCATCAAAGATGTGGCCATAGACACTATACGTATCTCAGTCCTTGTTCTCTTATTGCCCAACCTTTTAGGCATCAATTTACTTCTCATAAATCTTTTAAGGTCGGGAAAGTGCTCAATGGCCATTATTAAGGGAAGCTCAAAAATCAAATTTCTATCCAATGCTTCCCTATGTGCAGGATCCAATTTTTGTAAATCTTTTCCTTTTTCAATTTTTATGGTATTTTCTGAGTTTTCAAATTTTTTGGTCTTTTTGGTAGGTGAAGGAGCACTAGGAGAATGTACAGACTCTGGTTTGGAGGGAAAGTGGTTAGTAGAAGAGGGAGATAGAAGGGACTCCAGCTGTACATGACGTGTGGTCAATCCAGTGTCTTCCAGGTTTTTAAGATTCAATCCGCGAAATCCATGATCCACATTCCTACCTGGACTCTTGATCGGTCTACAAATGTCATCCTCCAATAAGTTCTCATTACACCTCATGAGAGAAGTATGTGCAATTGGAGGATACTGCTGAGAATTCGGGCTCTTATACTCAACACACCTTGACTCAGGCGTGTAATACTGGGTTGAGTATGGCCCTTCTGTATGGCAGATGTTGGTCGGAGCCTCATAAGGAGGAGTCAGTAGACAGGGAGTCTGTAGATCGGTCGCATGAATCCAATCCCCTGTATATGTCGGCTCTCCGAATGGGTGATATGAAGGTTGGTCAATGTGGTCTCTATCACTCAGGTCAATCAAGTCAGGAAGATCATACGGTGCAGGCCTCTCCATTCGGTTTGTCTGGTCGACCATGTTGTACCCTAAGGTTAAGTCGGGATGTGTATAAGGAAATTGTTGTTCTGTCCCAACTCGAGGTGAAAGTGAGGTATGTGGGGTCAACTGATTATGCCAATCATTCATCTCAGCAGTCGCTTGCTCTTTGATTTGTTCCTTGATTCCAGCAAGCGGACGAGAAAATAGTGAATCAATCCAAGGTGGTTGTGGATCCACCGGCAACGGCGCCATCTGACATGTCGCTAGATACGATGATTTAATTCGGTCAAGTTGTAGCACGTGTACTTAGCGATTCGGTCAGAACCGAGAGAAGGATCTCCGTGAAGAGTGTCTCGGCTTAATTTATATCCCAAGCAAGTCCGGGGTCGAACTCAGGGAGGCAAAGGAACAACTTGGGTTTAATTCAAAAAAACTTAGGTCTAGATTTCAGTGCGGTATTTTTTATATTTTTTATGCAAAAATCAATGCAAATGCAAATGCGGGTGAATCAAGACATTAAGAAAACACACAACTTAGCTAAATTAATTTTTAATGTTAAATTAATCCAATTCAGCCAAATTATATTTTTCCTAAAGTCCTAATCCAGTGGGGAACACAAAACATGTTTTTTTATATTTTTTTAGGTTTAGAATGCAATAATGAAAAATGCACACTTTTTATGGGTATTTTCGCAATTTTTCACACAAACAGTAAGCAAAAATTATGAAAAATTTACTGGAACTAAAACATGATGCAAGGAGACTACAGTATTTTTTTTGGAATTTTCTGACAAAGTATGAATTTTTTATGAATTTCTTAGTAAAAAACAGAGTGGAAATGAGTAATTAATTCCTATTAAATCCACGTTATCAAATTAATCAACTTGCAAATTATCTCAAGTAGATATTTTCATGAAGAATCCAGGAGATTTGAAATTTCGTAAAAAGAATATACGAGGATTTAATTAAAAATCAAATACTAATTTCACTCTATGATTTATTTCAGGCACAAGACAACTCCATTTTAAATGAAATTTGGACAATAAGTTTATCACATTTCAAGGCATCATTCCTAATTTTTGTGGATTTTTTTGGAGCAACCGTGTGTGAGATATACTTTTAAGAGTCCAAAATAGGTAAACTATGTAAAATTTCAGTTGAACAATTTTAGTTAATTACCCATATCTCACAAAAATACAAGTAAATATTCAAAATGTAGGTAAGAAGTTGTTCAACACAATGGTATTTTTCATAGAATAAAAAGGTGCAATATTGATGTCCAAATTTAACGTCAAACGCAGGGGTATCTTTGCAAATAGAGAAACTAAGTTAAACAGAACAAAATAATTACAGGGACTGGTTTGTAATAAGAACAACTTGGTAGAAAATAAGAGCAATTTTTACATAATAAATAAAATAAAAAAAAGAAAGAGACCTTCTTCCTCCTCTGGACGGCTAGGGAAGAACCCAACGGGGAAGTACCCGGCGGCGGCGGCGAGGCCACGCGCATCCGCGCGCGAGGGCAGCGAGGAGGGGCGGCGGCGGTGGACCTGCGGTGGAGGGGCGGCGAGGCGGCCTGTGGTGGACGGTAGTAGCGCCGCTGCTGGTGGCGGCTGTCGGCGCGTTGGCGGTTATCGCGCCGCTGCTGGTGGCGGCGGAGGCGCGGTGCAGCCGCTGCTGGTGGTGGCGGCGGGCGAGGGGGGCCCGGCGAGCGGTGCGGAGCCGCGGGCGGGCGGCGGTGAGCCCTTGGATGGAGATGGGCGGCGGCGGTGGGGCTTCCACCGCTGCTGCTCGGTTTTTTTTTTGATTTTTTTTTATTTTTTTTGAAATTTTGTTTTGCTGCTGTGATAAACAAAAAAAAACCTTTTTTTTGTTTTAATCTTTTTTATATTTTTTTATGTTTTGATTAGACAGGGAATATGATTGACAAAAAAATAGGTTGGTGGTGGAGAAGATGATGATGAACTAAAAAAACAAAATGGTAGATGATGAGTTGGTGGTGGTGATGATGATAACCGTGATGGTGATGGTATGATGTGGTTCGTGAAAACAATAAGGAAACAAAATACGAGATAAACAAAATAACAAGAGATATGAGAAAAAAAATACTCACCTGATTTTTCGTCGGATTGACGGAGCAGCTACGCTGGACTCCTGTCGTCGCCTCGATCCGATTGGCGAAATAAAATCGGAGAAGCTAACGAGCTCGATGGGGAACTCATGACGCTGAGCGGAGCTCCGCGGATCTCGCCAGAAGGAGGTCGTCGCTTGAGGAAGATGTCTCGCCGCTGTCACCAACAAAACACTCCAAGCTCTCTCCCTTTTCTATAAGAATGGCGGATGGGGAAAATTGTGGATGTAAGGAGGAATATAAAGTGAAGAGAAAGGGAGGTTAGAATGGAGGTAGTGTTGAATGGAGGTTAGATTAATGGTGGAGTTGAATGGAGGTTAGATGAAGAATGTGGGGTGGAATGGGAGTTGGTGGTAGAATAGAAGACTTGGTGGTTAATGTAGAAATGGAAGTTAGTGTAGAGAATGTGGAAAAAATAAAAGGAAAATAAAATGAAATAAAGTAGGCTACTAAAAAGAGAAAATAAAATAAAGAGAAAAAAAGAGTGGGGAATTTACAAAAAGAAGATATACAACATGTACATATTTTTTTTGTTTGCTTTTCTTTTTATATTTTTTTGTCTTTTTAATAGTAGCTATGTATAATAGGAAAATACAATAAAATAGTACAATCAAAATACAACACCACAATGATTTTTTTGGATTTTTAGTAATTAAGAAAGATAGAAATAAAAAATGAAGAAAGAAAGAATATATACATAGTATACAATGTACATCTAGGTCCCAAAACCCAACTTTTGCAAATGAGCTCCGATTTTAATGAAACCACTTCCGTTAGATAGATAATTTTCTAACTTGAACTTTAAAAGTGAGTTTGATGAATTTGGAGTTCATACGGAACGGGAATTTAGCTTGGAAGTTGGACTTTACGGCTTTTTCTCTTTGGGATCTAGGATCATTTATTTGAGGTAAAATTTGTTTTGTATTTTTGTATTTTTATGTACATTATTATGAACAAGTTAGAGAAAGAATTAACCAAAAAGGAGTGAAATGAAATTATTAAAAAAACATGAAGTTTTGTGCTATTTACAAGTAAAAAAAACTCCTTTATTTTTGTGGCTTTTTATGTGTAATTTATTTTGTACAATCTAATATATAATAATTAGTGTATTTTATTTACAAGAGTCATTTTATTAATTTATGGATTTTATGGACATTTATTTGGGATTTTACTCGGGGATTTTGCTAAGATCAAGATATTGCGCTGATGAATCGCGGACTCATCACCCCCCTATACTTAAACTTTGCTAGTCCTCGAGCAAATAAAGAATGAATAAGTTGGGATAACCCCTGACTGTGCATGTGAATACAAGACTTGATCCATTCAAGAACTCTCGGTTTTAGATATCCTAAAATTCTAAGCTGAACCGAGCTCTAGTCAAAAGGTACCCAATTTCCCTAATCATCAGACTCTCTTTGTTACATATATATATATATAAGGGATATGACTTTAAGTGTTGACCGCAGTTACAAGAGTAGAGTCATCGCGTATCGTGCCTTGTAAGGAACTTGACTCAGGAGAAACATAATCTCTCTAGTCTAACTATGTCAGCAAATAATCCAGTATCGTGCCTCAAAAGTAAATATTAAGTCGATACTACCTTGATGCCAAACCCAAAGCAAAAGCACTACAAAAAGACATATCACAATACAAAAGAATGCCAAATACCACCAATCATGCAAAGATGTGCAAAGCAAAGCAATGAAAAAAGATATACCAAATAACCCTACTCCACCAAAAATCCAAGGTAGCAGGCCAATGATGCTACCTAATCTCTTAAAAGAGGCCGGCCCAGGGTTATGCTCTACAAAAAGGAAAAGAATGAGAGCAACTGATGAAAGCGTTCTACGGAAAATCCCAAAAATTAAGTCTCATTCTCCATCTAAATTGCTCCCTATTTTTATGCCGGCAATCCCATAAGACAAGGTGGGCATGAGGGTTGAGACTTCAACGAGGGTAAGAAAAGCATACTAGTATGGCTTTAATCTAGTTCAAAATCACTCGAAAGATGACTTATTCGCTGAATCCAAGCTATTAGATTCAGGTTGAGGATGGAGATCAAAAAGCAAGCTTAGTAAAGAAGCCAGAGTGTCAGATGCGAACTGAAAGCAAAAGTGTATAAAGGATTGGACTCTCTCCCACAGATCAGGCAGGCAATGTAGAGCAGACAGTCAAGAGCTCACTCAAGTAAAAGCAAGGCAAGCCAATAGTGAGACTCCCTCTAAAAAAGAAGTTGGAAGCGCTAGTCCACAACAGTTTCCACATTGTGCATCCCACTCTCCCTAATCAAGTAGGATACATGACATACTTGGGTGAAAAGATACTATGCTTGAACTCAAGTGAGGACCAAGACTATAAACATATGGAATCATTCGATACCATGATAGAGTGTGTTATTATCTCGTTCTCTCGGCTCATAAAAGCTACAACATCACTAAAACTGTTTATATCCACTCAATATCAAAGAGAATACTTGTCGATTAGAATGATTTGACTTGATCGACTTTTTGAAACCATTTCGAATTTGTCAGAACTGAGAAGTTGTTGAAACTACAAACTCTAGTCAAGTCGATAATTCGAATAAATCTTTAATACATGGGTCAACTCTACGAAGTTTGTGTATTTGTGTGATTAGGATCTGAAAACCCAAGACTTTATAGGTGTGTCTACCGCAAGCCCTTACCCGATCCATCTTGATCATATCCCTCGTCCTTCAATATTATTTATCCTATTCTTGCTCGATACTAGCAAGATTTAAGTATGAGGGTGTGAGGATTACAATATATATTGATATAAGATGCTGAAATTATGTGAAGATCGACCTTAATGTTTAATATATTATCTCCAAATTCACATAATTTACATTTTATGTGTTCCATTCGCATAGCAGAGTAAACAATCTAAAATATATAGAGACAATTAATCACAGCATAAATTGGCATCCCATGATAATATATCCGGATAAAATATATCAAATATATATATTTACTATTTAAATTTATTTCCCATAAATATAGCCATCACGTCCAAACTTGTTCCCCATGCAATATAATTCCCATGCATATGTATTAAATTTTGTCATGTGCAGAATGTGTAGGCCCGTGTTTTGGCTATAAAATAGGATGCACTCTACGCCAACACCTTGGATCCCATCTCACATTTCCTCTCTCTCTCCGACGCCAAACTCTTTTTCACGCCAATCTCTCTCTACCTGACGCTCCCCTCCGGTGCGCATCCTCCAGCTCCCTCGTGTGGGTCTCCTCCTCGCCAACCAGCCCCATGTGAATCCTCTGCAAGCATACTCCCCGTGGATCTCCTCCATGTGACTGGCCTCTCCTCTCTATACGCCGCTACATCTCGTTTGCACGATCATCCCCCGCTAGTGCTCCCACCAACTCATGTCTCTACCTCCTTGACGTCCTCTGCACGCACTACAGGAAAACAGGGCAATATTGACGTTTACTAACGTCAACATTTGCAAGTTTAAACGTCGAAATTTATTAAACTCGACGTAAATATCCGTCGAAATGAAATGTCGAATCTGGCCCGTCAAAATTGAGCTCTTTCTACATTTAATACGTTACGTCGATTCCGTGGACCTGGGAAAATATACGTCGATTGTGAGTGGTAATAATCGACGTGTAAAATTAGCCTTGAGATGAACGTCCATTATAACCACATGATCCATGACGTGTAGAATTATCCTGTAGTGGGCGTTTACCTACAACCCCTACTGTCCATGACCTATATTCTTTATATAAAAAACATTTGTTTTTGAAATGTATTATTTGCATGGGATGCTCATGAGTGCCTCTTGCCCAATTTGTTCAAAAAATTGTCGTATCTCATGCAAACATTAGCTGTCAATATTGAAATCCTCATCCTGACTAGAGACATATCTGCAGAGTGCAAATACCTGAGTTTTGGTGAGACTTGCCAGATATTTAGAGCAGAGAAACCCTGAGTTCATGAACAGAACTGGATAACCAATAATAGGAACCGTCATGCGAAAACAAGTATATTACAAATGAGTTTGTGATTGTTCATACTCTATGAAAATATATGGCTTCAATCAACTTAATCATCACCATCATTATCTTCATTGTCAGAGTCATCATCGTCATCATCAGAGTCTTCTTCATACGAGTCTTCTTCCTCTTCATCGGATTCATCGACCGCAAATCTTCTTTTGCTTGAAGAAGGCATCGATGATGTGCTCAGTTGGGTGATACCTGACAGTTGTTTTATACTTGATTTAAGAAACATATTGTAAATCTTTATCACACTAATGTTTAACATAAAGTTACTTAAAACTTACCCAATCGTTCACTTGACACATGATTTTGTGTCTGCATGATATTGCATATCCATTTTTTCATTTGCTCAATCTGCGTCAGCATCATTTGTTGTGCATGTTCCTGCTCTTGGAATTTTTGTTGCCATCCTTGATTAATAGAGGCAACCTTTACATCCATTTCAGCAACCATATTTTCTCTCATTGCATCCTTGGTGGCTAAAATTGCAGCTTCCAACTCAGCTTGGGATACATGTTTTTTACGTTGTCTGACTCATTCAGGAATGTGCCCATATCCCCATCCATTCCTCCAGTCAGTTCTTTCCCCATTTCCCAATACCTTATCAACAATTTCCTCCTCTTCAATAGGGGCACCTGCTGCTATCGCCTTGTCTCGCATATCCATCATTCTCAACTACATGCATAAGGATAATGATAATAGAAAAAAACTTATATATATGACTTGGTGAGTGGAAAACAAGTGGAAATACTCACATAAACAGAGTGAGCAAAATCACTACCCCATCGTCCTTTACCATTCTTGTCCACTCTGTAGTGAGAGCGATAATACAAAAGAATCGGTCCACATGGGGCTCCACCAAGCTCCTTATCGGACTGTTTCAATCAAGTGAAAATTCATTAGATTAAAATTTTTAATTAAAACAACCTTTCTTACAAAATGTACATAGTTAACACTTACAATCTCTTTGCGAATAACAACGAAGGATGTTGCTCCAGTTGTATGGTGATTCTTCACACAATTCACTCGAGTTTCTTGATTCTTTTTGCTTGTTTCCTGCATGTGTAAGAAATTTTAGTTGTTACTCCAAATTTTAATAAGTAACTTGACAAGGTATACCATTTACATACAATGAACTTTGAACTGCCCCACCGCTTCTTATGCCTCTCCCACAGCTCGTTTGTCATTGAGGGAGGTTTTGCCTTGTCACCTATTTCATCGTATCTCTTCTTTGTGTAATATCGATTCTCTTTTACTTGCTTTCCGATTCGGCGATTTAGAGCATCATAAATCCGTGGATCCTCATGCAAGCCAATCACATTTGCATGTGCCTAAAAGAATCAATAAGAAATATATGTAGAGAAAGAATTTTAAGTAGTGAGTGACTTACTTCAATCCGATCATAACATGCACGAAGATGCTCTTTCTTGATTAATCGGAAGTCGGTTTCCATTGTAACATCTTCACGAGCCGCTATTCCAATAAGAGTCTGCAAATGTTTTGCTTGCACTCTATTCGTTGGCCTTCCACTGTAGGGGTCGATTTCAATAACGATCTTATGCCCCATTGCATCATTTAACTTGTCCAACGCTATTCCACGTGTTTTCCCTCTACGACGCACGCTTCGGGATGGTCGTGCTTCTGTACATTAATCAAAAAGGTTATCAATCACTAACTTAGTTATTGCATTCATAATAATCATCAAGTTCAACTACTACATACAGAAAAGTCTTATTGCGAACAATCTACAAACATACAATATGAATATATTGGTCGTAATTAACTTCATTTATTAAAACATCCATGGGAGTAAATACTCTTAAGTTCCCTGGGATGGTCCATAAAAGTTCTCAAAGGAACTGGAAAGTAAGGCCTTTGCTAGATCACTCACTATTTATTTATAAGTAAAGGCATTAAGCAATATTGGGTTATTTAAAATGCATAATTATGAAGGGCGATGACGAACAAGATAGTAAAGAAGTGGAGCAGATGTTTGCAAACCATTTCGTGTTCAAATATATGAGTCCTTTGAGTTATTTTTCTTGTACTAGATATGGCTTGTAATCATAAAGGATTGGTTCTATTGCAAATGAAATATGTTGTCAATCTGTTAGAGGAAACAAGATAGTAAAGAAGTGAAGCAGATGAAAATCGAAGTGAAGCATATGAAAATCTTACACTCAGTTATACGTATCTCATATTAGTATGTCGCTCCAGCTAAAGTTCAGAAGAATGATTATATCATAAACTATTTCTTTATTTGGTAGAAAGTGCAAATCAAAGATAAAATATACACACCATCTTAATCTTTCTATCAAATTCTTCAACATTAATCTTTCTATCAACTATGCAACATTAAAAGTATTTATATTGAGATATACCAGACTGCTTCTCAATAAACAATTGTTTGTCCAATGTTTGTAATCATAAAGGATTGGTTCTATTGCAAATGAAATATGTTGTCAATCTGTTAGAGGAAACAAGATAGTAAAGAAGTGAAGCAGATGAAAATCGAAGTGAAGCATATGAAAATCTTACACTCAGTTATACGTATCTCATATTAGTATGTCGCTCCAGCTAAAGTTCAGAAGAATGATTATATCATAAACTATTTCTTTATTTGGTAGAAAGTGCAAATCAAAGATAAAATATACACACCATCTTAATCTTTCTATCAAATTCTTCAACATTAATCTTTCTATCAACTATGCAACATTAAAAGTATTTATATTGAGATATACCAGATTGCTTCTCAATAAACAATTGTTTGTCCAATGTTGATGTTGATCTCTCCTCCATCTGTACAGAAGTCGAAGGAACATCTACTGAGGTTTTCTCATGAATTGTCTCCTTGACTGGAGCCAATTTCCTATTGAAACTCTTTTCCTTGCCCTTTTTTTTCTTCCATTGAAATGGTACAGTCATACTCATGGATATAGCAAGGATAAATAATCCCCCAAATGATGTCCATGCCATATCTGCAAGAAAAAATATGTTACTGAAATATAATACGATGCAAGATAAAATATCATAACACATGTTTAATAATCTGGTTCATCATCATATTAGTACTTTAAAACTCAAAGAGGAATTTTTTTTACAAAAAAATGACATAAGTTAGTCAACTGCACTCCAGATTATAACCTGGATAATCGCTCTCATCTGTGATGGGCACGTGTGCGCATAATAATGCACATATAGGCATCCCCCACAGCATCGAATGCAATGTAGATGAAATAAATATATGGGAGGTCTGATCCTGATGGGCGGTGTGACGAAACGGCCAGATGAGTATAGTGCCACAGGACAGGGACACGAGCTTTTAGCATTTTCTGTCTCCCACGGCTGGGAGATATGGGCAATGGACAGCCCATCACTAGTAGGCTTCTCAGATTGGATTTTCTTGGAATAGTTAGTTCTCATGAAAAAAATATACATATCCTTGCATGATTGAAACGGTGCATGTTTCTGTTTGAACTTGGTAGGTGATCTGATCTATCAAGAATGGGGACATCTGCTTAGATAATTATCCAAAATATGCCCCCTGTTAACTCCTCAGCAACTGCAATGACCCACTCTATTCTTTTTTTCCTTTAATGCAGTAAATTAGTTTTTATAGCTCTGTAGGAAAATATGGCAACGATTGGAAAAGGCTCCCTGATCATTCCGCAGGCCGCGTGAAATTTATATTCTTAATTTTCAGTTGCTGTAAACAATCAGTTAAGTTTGTAAGTACTGGAACAAGGTTCTGGTTACATCAGATGGGTTCTGGATGTGCGAAGAGGTCTGGAGGTGCGGGTTCTGGCGCTGCGGGTGTTTGGAGGAAGCATTCTCAGAAGCGTGTATGGGTTCCGAAGCAGTTCGGTCTTCGGCGCGGCGACCAGGAGCATGCCACTCGTCACCCGGGGCTGCGCCCGGCTGTCGCTGTCAAAGATGAAGGTAACGAGGATGGGTGGGTGAAGGTGTCTCGCTCTAAGCCCGACAGGCGCTGTTTTCGCTGCGCGGGTCGTGGTCATCTGGCGTCTGCATGCATGGCGCCTCCTCGATGTTTCCGGTGCGGTCGCGTCGGTCACCGGTCGTTTTCGTGTAGGGAAGAACTCTTGGATTTCCGGCGGATGAAGCGACCCTCTCGCTTGGAGGACCCTCCCCGTGTGCGAGGTTCCTCGTCCTTGCGGGACTCTCGCTCTTTCGCTCAGGTGGTTTCCGCCAGCATTGGTGCCGCTTCGTCTAAAGGGAAGAGCATTCCTTCTTCTGCGCCTTCTGGCTTTGGCGATACTGGCATTCCTTCTTCTCCAGCGAAGATACTCCGTGAGAAGCTACCGGAGGCTCCGATGCAGCAGTCGCCTCGGGATGGCATCTACTCTACTCTTGTGGATGGTCCTCCGGCGGGGGCTTCTTCGGACCCTCCGGCGATGGCGAGTTCTGGCCCGAAGGCGTTGGATGCCAATCTTGGCGTGGCGATTAGCGTGGTGCAGCGGCGGGGCTTCGACCGTGTGGCGATTCAATCTGCAACTCTTCTTCTCCTGGTCGAGGGCTTCTCGGGGGACTTCTTCTTCTTGGATGACACTCGTTGCTGTGTTCGAGGACTATCCCCGGAGCAACGGGAAATCCTCCTTTCTCGTTCGGATTCGTCGGTGATCAAATGGCGTCGACCTCGGGTTGCTGATGGTGCTTCTTTAACCTCCGAGGTATGTGTGGTGGAGGTCCGCGGCGTTCCATTCCTATCTCGCTCGACTCATTGCCTCTCCAAGGTTATTCGCAGTTGGGGTCAGGTGGTGGCCATCTTGGACGATGGCCTGTCTCCCGGGTCGGATTGGTCCTGCACAAGGATTCTGGTGGAATGCTCCTCCACCCTTTGCCGTTCCATGACTGGCAAGACTTTTTCTGAGATTTTGGCTCTTGGCAGATGGTCCTTCAAGCTCGAGTTCTTCTTTCCGCCGCCGGTGGCTTCGTCAGTGCTCTCCTCGGCCGGGATCGATGCCCCCCGGTCCGACGACGGCGGTTCGTCTTCGGAGGCCCACGTGTCACTTTCGTTGGATGTTCCCGAAGCGTCGCTGAGGCAGGACGACCCTTCGTCTTCGTCGCCTGGGCTTCGGTTCTCGTGTGCACTTGGACGGGCGCCCTCTCACGTGCCTAGGGGCTTTTTCGAGGACGATCCGAGGTCGGTGGATTTATCTGTCATTCCCTTTTCGAAGGGATGCGGCTTTGCCCCGTGTTTCGAGGTGGCGTTTCCGATTCCTATAACCGGATCGGTTCCTATTCGAACCCTCTCGTGGGCCGCGCCTGACCCGTTTATGTTAGGCGACTCTATTATTTACTCCGCAGATATTCCTTGCCCTACTCCTATTTCAGCGGTGCCCTTTTATCAGTCGCCATGCTATGAAGACTTTTGTCCTTCCTCCTCATCATCCTCGCCTACTCTGCTGGCGATCGAGTCGGGCTTCTCGGAGGAGGTCGCCCCCGGGCACGGTACTGACGCTATCCCTCATCTTGATGGTCAGCCTTCTTCTGCCTTTGGGCTTTCTTGGTCTTCTGGCGTTCATGGGGATTATACTACAAACGCTGCGCCGCTCTCTCCGCCTCGATCTGCTGCCTCGTGGAACTCTTGGAATGCTTCGGTTGCTTCCCCGACTAGATTTGGTGTTGTTTATACTCGGCGCCTGGATCTCTCATTCGAGGGGCTATCTCCTCCGCCGGTTCTATTATCTCGGGAGGTGGTGGCGGAAGCGGCTGGACTTCGCCGGCTGGACCAGCGCCGTGCTTAAGTTTAGCGTTTCCTCGGTCAATTTTTGGGAGCATTTTTGTAATTTTTAATGAAGCTTCTCTCTTGGAATGTTCGTGGTCTGGGTGACCCTCTGCGTCGCAGGGCTTTGGGCTCGCGTTTGGTTGATTGGGAATGTGACGTTGCTCTTATACAGGAATCTAAGCTATCTGGCGTAGATGACGTACTTTGGAGATCGCTTGGGGCGGGGCCGGTGGATGCTTTTCTTTCTTTGGACGCGATCGGTTCTTCTGGTGGTGCTATTGTGGCTTGGCGATCTTCAAGATTCTCTCTATCCTGCTCTCGTCTGGGACGTCACTCTATCTCTGTAATCCTTGTGCACATGGACACTAACGTCTCTCTGGCTTTCTCTTGTGTGTATGCGCCTTTATGTCACCTTGCACGCCGTGATTTATGGGAGGACTTGCTTGGCGATGCCGCGGCTTTTGGGGATATTCCGTGGATTTTGGGGGGGGGGATTTTAATGTTACTTTGCTTTCAAACGACCGCCCCCGTGGACGGGGGGAAGGGATCCAGGTTCTGCTGATTTTTTGGACTTCATCAATGATTTGGCTCTGGATGATTTGGTAGCCACGGATATCAGATACACTTGGCGTAATAACTCCTCTCGATCTCGGCTTGACCGGTTTCTGGCTAATTCTCGTTGGATGGATGCTTTTCCCTTATGCTCGGTTTCTTCTCGACCTCGGTCTTTTTCGGATCATAGCCCCATTATATGGGATTCGGGAGAGTCGTCCCGACCGTGCGGTATTTTTTGTTATGAGAAGAGTTGGCTTCTGGAGCCTAATTTCATGGAGCTGGTGCGCAATCATTGGTCCCAGACGTCATTCCCGGGTGATGCGGCTCATCGCTTTTCTCTTAAACTCTCATCCCTTCGACGTGTTCTTGCCTCCTTCAAATTTTCTACACGTCAGACTAGGCTCTCCGTTCGTAACGACGCCGAGGCGATTATTATTCGACTGGATCGCTTGGAGAACGCTAGGGAGCTATCCCCGGAAGAATTAATCGAGAGATCCTCAGCTGCTCAGATCGTTTCGGAGGATGACAAGAAAAGAGCCATCGAATGGAGACAACGCTCGCGTCTTCGTTGACTCAAGGACGGGGATGCTAATACCGCCTTTTTCCACCGGGTCGCCAGTGCACGTAAACGAGCTAATTATATCTCTTCCATCGAGATTGGGGACGCTTTATTTCAGACTGATCGTGAGATGGGCTTGGCGTTGGTTAATTACTTCAAGAATTTCTTCAATCGTCTCCCCTCTTCTTCCTGGCATTGGTCGGCGTCCGGTGCCCCCTCGCTCTCTTGCTCGGATGCTGCTATTTTATCTCGGCCTTTATCGCTTGACGAGCTTAAGGGGGCGGTTTGGGACCTTAACGTTGATGCTTCTCCTGGCCCAGATGGGTTCCCTATATCCTTCTATAGGGACTTTTGGGATGTTATCGCCAACGACGTCTTGGATGTGGCCCTCGAGTTTTGTGAGGGGAACCGGGGATTCAACAGGATCAATCGGGCTTCTGTGATCCTCATTCCGAAATCCCAGGGTGCTAGTCGTATCGAGGACTTCCGCCCGATTGCGATCTCCAATGGCATTTACTTGATCATTGCGAAGGCTTTGGCCCGTCGCCTAGCACCCCTTCTTGGCTCTCTCATTTCTCCCTCCCAAGCCGCCTTTGTTCAGGGGAGGCAAATCTCTGATTGTTACGCCCTAGCTTCCGCTATCATAGACGGTTGGCAAAGAAATGGAACAAAGGGGATCCTCTGGAAAATTGATTTCGCTAAGGCTTATGGCTCCTTGGATAGGCTCTTCTTATGGTCGGTTTTGAAGTCTCGGGGCTTCCCTCCGTTGTGGATTTCATGGATCCGTCGCTGTGTTACTACGGTTTCCTTCTCCTTATCTCTTAACGGTCGACTGTCGGGGGGCCTCTTTCAGCCTCAAAGGGGGGTTCGTCAGGGATGCCCCCTCGCCCCTCTTCTTTTTGTTATGGCGGCGGACGTGTTGCCTCGTATGATTCAGGGTGTTGCCAACGCTGGACTTACTCGTGGGTGCTCTATGGGAGACCTTCATATCCCTCTCCTCCAATATGCGGACGACACCTTATGTTTTATCGAGGGGGAACGGCTTCAGTATGCGGGAATGGCTACTACGGTCCAATTATTTTGCGAAATGTCGGGGCTCCGCATCAATGAGGATAAATTGAAATTTGTGCCGTTTGCTCTCTCGCCTCTGGAGATTGGGGAATGCTCCTCCATTTTGGGGGCTTCTCTCGGGGCGCTGCCATTGGATTATCTGGGATTACCTCTCTCGGTGGGTCGTGCGCGGTTGCGTGATTATCAGAGGGTGGTGGAGAAGGTTGAGACAAGGCTGGCTGGTTGGCGCTCCTCATTGCTCTCTCGAGGTGGGCGTTTGGTGCTTCTTAAATCCGTCCTTTCAGCTATCCCTATTTATTTCTTATCGGCGCGCGGTATGCCAAAGGGGATCATGCTTCGATTGGAGAAATGTATGAGGAGATTCCTTTGGGGTAAGAATGGTACTGCTAGAAGAGGGATCCATCTGGTCGCCTGGGATGTCATTTCGCGTCCTAAACGCGATGGGGGTCTGGGTGTTCGGCGATTGGAGGTAATGCGTGACGCTTTTCTTCTCAAATGGGCGTCGAGGCTTTTAAGTCGGGATGATGGTTTCCTTGTGCGATGCCTTCGCATTGCGGCGGGTAATGCCTTTCTCTCCGTTTTTGACGGTCGCTCTCACGATCATTCTCCCATCTTTTGGCGCGAAGCCTTCCATGTTTTCAACCGCAATCGGTCCTTGTTTAGGCCGTCTCTCGGCGATGGGACATCCTTCCAATTTTGGACTACGGATTGGTCTGGTAAGGGCATCTTCATGAACCTTTTTCCAAGACTTTTTGCGCTGGCAGGGGACAAATATGCATCGGTGGATTCGTGCTGGACCAATGGCTCATGGTGCCCGATCTTGGTGGATTATCTCTCTGCTCAGCGGCTGATGGACTTCTCCGCTCTGATGACCTTACTCGTGGACGCCCCTACTCCTTCGGGGGGCCGTGATCACTTCTCTTGGAAAGAGGGGTCCTTTTCTTCAAAAAAGGCATATTTGGCTCTTCTTCCCATCACTATGCATCCTGAGGCGTCCTTTCTTGCTCACTGTAACCTCATTTGGGGTCTCAAGCTTCCGAAAAGGATTGGTATCTTTCTCTGGATTCTTAGGCGTGGACGACTACCTACCCGCGACCGTCTTGTATCACTCTTCCCAAACTCTCCCAATTTCTGCGGGTTGTGCGATTCGGCTATTGAGACGGCCGACCATCTATTCCTTCACTGCGACCTCGTGCGGCCCATTTGGGATGATGTAGCCTGGCTGAATCTTTCCTCGATGGAGTCTTTTTGGGAGAGCATAGCAATCGCTGCAAATCGTCCGAGGGCGGAGAGACTTATTCCCTTCGCGCGCATTTGGAGTATTTGGCTGGGAAGAAACAAATCTCTCTTTGCGGGGCAGAGATTCTATATAGAAAATATTTGTATGGATGCGAACCGCTTTTGTTTGGACTGGTCATCTGTGTAGCGTTTTTGTTACGGGGGAGATTGGTATCATTTATTGATATCACTTTCCCCTATCTCTCCCTTTCTAATCCCTCTGTAAGTATCTTCTTCTTTCTTTCTTAATAAACTGGGGCGAACTCCTACGGATGTATCCCCCTTTTTGGAGTGTCAAAAAAGTTTGTAAGTACTGTACTCAGTTTAGATGAGACGGGCTTCTTTCTTTGCAGTCATATGAAAAATGACATAAGTTAGTCATATAGATCAACAAAAATAGATAAAGACCGGTATTCAATAACATGCATTTCAAGCATTTCATATGTAACCTGGATATCTGAATGCAAATGGTCAAGGGACTTGAAGATATTATAAACTTTCATAATAGAAGTCGCTAAGGAACAACATAACTAAAATTAATCTATAGCAGAATGTCAAACATTGATATAACAACGACATCCAAACAATGATGCTCTCAAGTATGTGGTCCTTAGCTAGCAAGCTTTGGAACATTGAACTCAAATTTTAAAGTATCTGCTAAATTGAATTTTAATGGAACCAAATTACCTTAATCATTTTCTTCATCTGAATCAATATAGTTAAGTAATGTGTCATCTTCATCCTCGCCTTCTTCACTACTATTATAAATATCCACATGTATTTGCCCATCAATTACATCTGCATCAATAGTTGTAACATCTTGCTCTACACGATTTAGTGCCATATCATCATCTTCTATTATTTGAATTGGAACATTCTCAACTTCTTCATCTTCGTCTTCATCAGAACTTGCGAGGAAATCCTTGTGAAGTTGGGTGTCCTCACCTGTAAGTCCAGTTATTATGTTGAGTTGTAAGGGTATATCATATACGTGCCGATGATCGTGTTTCCGGACCACACGCCACCACGGGCCATTCTTCTGATCTGCAAGGTAATATACTTGTTTTGCTTGTGATGCAAGTATAAAGGGCTCGTTGTCATACCATGTTTTCTGTACATTGATACTTATCATGTGACTATCAACCTTCACATTCCGAAAACCAAGATCCCACCATTTACACTTCAATAAAAAGATTTTTTTTCCAAAGACATATTCTAGCACAAGAATGTCTTGAATGACACCATAAAATTCAATACTCTTTCCATCATGCTCTCCATGAACCATTATTGAACTATTCTGGCACTTTCGTCTCGCATCACGGACTATTGTGTGGTACCTTACTCCATTCACAATTATACCTGTGTAGCTCTTGATACATAAGTTATGACCACAAGACAACACATATAAAGATTTGGTCATCTCATCTTGATCATTGCCTTCTTCATTCATTATATTTTGCATCTAATATTCGATGGAATACAAAAAGTTGAAGTGTTAGCATATAATATAGTGCAATAAAAATAAATTATAAACCTCACCTTTATCTTGAACCAAAGTGGAAAAGCATCCATTTGCCTTTCCTCGACATTTAACACCCTTTCTCTCTCAAGTATTCTCCGATGTTCACTGAAGTCATTTATGATGTTAGCTTTTGCAAATAGTTAGATTTCAAAATTAAAGATGAATCAACACTTACTCGATGAATGGTTTGACTTCCAGACTGTTACTACGAATATACCAGTTTGCTCTTTGAACCTCCTTTGCAGTAATATTTGGAGAGTAATTTGTAGCTCCAAGAACCCTTGCCTTGTGCTTGAATACATATAATTCATCATCAACATCAATGTCATAATTTCTCTCTGGTCTATTAAATCGTGTCTCCAAATCTTCAATATGCATGGAACACCAAGTTACACACTCATGCACAACATATGCTTCAGCTATTGAACCTTCTGGATGTGCTCGATTACGTACAAATTTTTTCAATGAACATAAAAATCTTTCGATGGGATACATCCAACGATAAGTTACTGGTCCAGCAAGTAATACCTCTTTGGGTAGATGGATAGCAAGATGAATCATTACATCAAACAATGCGGGAGGAAATATCATTTCTAGTCTACAAAGTACCAAGATCATTTCATTTTGCATTCTTCTTATGTCATCCACCAAGACTTTTCGCTTACATAGACGATTAAATAGGGTGCCAAGTTCAGATATAACTCCTACAATATTCTTTGGTAAAAGTTTAGATAATGCAGGAGCTAAAAGACATTGTAGGAGTACGTGACAATCATGACTCTTCAATCCTGTAATCCGAGCATCTTCAACATTTATGCATCTACCAATATGAGATGCATAACCATCTGGCATCTTCACATCTTTAAGAAACTCACAAAATTCCTTTCTCTCTGATCTCTTTAAGGCATAACAAGCCTTGGGAATATAATACTTTCCATCAAGCCGCTTCTGCAAATGTAACTCCTTTCTTATATTCATATCCTCAAGATCTAGTCTAGCCTTAATTGTATCCTTTGATTTCCCATCTACATCAAGTATTTTCCACAATATATTTTCTAATATATTTTTCTCCACGTGCATGACATCTAAGTTATGTCTCAAAGCTAACTTATGCCAGTATGGGAGCTGGAAAAAAATTGATTTCTTTCTCCAATTATGCACATAATTATCACGTTGACGCTTTCTATTGGAAGGATGCTTTCCATGATCAAAATCGGGTAGACTTTCAACTTCTTTTAGTAGTTGTTCATCATTCAATTCTTTAGGAGGTGTTCTTATCTCAATTTTACCATCAAACTTCTTGCTCCTCCTCCAATGATGATTAATCGGTAAGAAGCAACGACAACCAATATAACCTATCTTAGAACGAAGCCTCTTGGATGGAGTTTCATCCTTACAGATCGGACATGCCATGTATCCTTTAGTTTGCCATCCCGATAAGATTCCATAAGCTGGGAAATCGTTTATTGTCCACAATAAACAAGCATGCATATTAAACCATTCCTTTTTGGCATCATCAAATGTTCGTAATCCATTAACCCATAAATCATGGAGTTCATCAATTAGCGGTTGGAGAAATACATCTATATCCATTCCTGGAGTATCGGGTCCAGGAATCAATAAACACATCATATAGTATTCTGGCTTCATGCACATCCAAGGTGGCAAGTTATATGTTGCCAAGATTACCGGCCACATACTATATGACATGCTTAAATTGCCAAATGGATTAAATCCATCAGATGCCAATGCTAGGTAAACATTTCGACCATCTGCTGCAAACGAAGGAAAGTCAGAATTGAACTTTTTCCAAGACTCCGAGTCTCTAGGATGTGTAATCCACTTGTTATCTGAAGGTATGGATTCTTTATGCCAAACCATATGTGGAGCCACCTTAGATGATAAATAAAGACGTTGCAGGCGTGGCTTTAGCGGAAAGTATCGCAACACTTTATGAGGTATTGGTTTCCCCACTCCATCATTAATCTTGTATCTTGGTGTACCACATTTCGTGCATGAAACATCATTCTCATGTTCCTTCCAAAATAATGCGCAATCATACTTGCAAACATCAATCTTTTGTTGACCCATACCCATTTCCTTTAGGTACTTGCAAGCTTCATATGTATCTTTTGGCAAGACATTAAATGTTGGAACTGCATCTCGAAGCAACCACAAAAGTCCATCTAGTGTCTTCTTGCTAAACATTCCATACACTTTCAAATGAAGTAATTTCACAAGGAAAGAGAATTTTGTATACTTATTCAAACCAGGAAACAAGTACTCTTTCGAGTCATTTATCAATGACTCTAAATAACTACTTGAGATATTAAAGCCACCATCGTTATTATGATTAGCAGGCATTCTGTCATTCAAAACACCAAGGTCATCAAGGATATCAGCAACACTGTCATTGTCGGAATTGTCAACTTCATTCTCCTTAATATTTGTTGCATCTAAAGGTGTATGAGTAGTTGCATAAGAGGTCGGAGGTACAAACCCAGGCTCCTCTCCATGTGAAGACCAAGGACGATATCCTTTATGTATCCCATCCACTAATAAGTGAGCTTTAACTGTGTTCTGAGGATGCATATAGCAATTCAAACAATTCTTACATGGACATCGTATAGTTGTACTCACACCATTCATCTCACGTACATATCTCATAAATTCATCAACCCCATCCTTATAAACATCAGAAGTCTTCAACTCATCCATCCAATCATACTTTCCCATCTGTAGTCACCATAAACAAGAAGCAGAAACATGTCATAGTAACACCACGCTACCAACTTGTAACCCCACTTAGTATCCAATATAAATAAATAGACATTCACATTTTAACAGTAAATGTTGTAAGATCTTCAGCTTAAATTCTTATCAATGCATAGCGAAGGATGAAATGTCTCACTTAATACATCATTAAAGACAATGTGGAAAAATAGAATGAATGATCCTACAAAGTTGGATATCCTTTTCCAAGCAGATTTTGGTAGCACTGCATTCTATAAATTAGATAGTAGTATTAGCAAATCAAAATGCTAACCATCAAGATCTATCTCTACAATGCATTAATAATACTTAATTTTTTAGGGAAATCATTATTGGTTGATGACAGTGTAAAGCCCCGAGATGTCACACAACATTCTCTAAATTAGATAGTAGTATTGGCAAACAAAGATGGCATCTGTCTTTACTATGCATTGAATTTTTTCATTTGGAAAGCCTCGTCAATTTCTTTTTTACATTCATAAATAATAAACATCCATATTATAATTCTGAAAAAATGACAGAAGTTGTGAATGTCACAAAAATCAAGTAACAACAAAAATATCACCTGTGTACGAGATTGATGCTGAAATCGGACACTGTTGTTGGAAAACTCGTTGCAACTGAGAGAGCTGCTGTAATTTTGGCACTGCCGTCAGAAAATCTGCTGCAAATAAGAAGGAAACGAAATTAGGGTCGAGATTTTAGAGCAACCATTAAAAAATCTGCTGCTAATAGTCGGGATTAACAAAATTCCAATCATAACTAGGTTAATTAGTAAGTTGACATCCAAATTGGAGATGATTATTTATTCGATTTACAATCAATTTAATCAATCAATCTACCAATTCGAACCAAGAAACTTCACTATAAGATAACCAAAAAACTCAATACAGAGGCAACCCTAAGAATATGCCAAGTGGGGCAATGTATATTACATCATGTCCTATTCTTGAAAAAATCACATTGAAATGGACCCAAGTCCCCCCTCGTAGCAGCCAAAATAAAACCGTAACACTGAAAACCTCTCATGTGCACCGCCCCCCCCCCCCACCGTTGTCGGCATTCTCCAACCAAGCCCTCGAGCCGCACCCAATGGCACACCATTGTCGCTCATCCACAATAAAACTCAGCAGGATGTCAGGACAGTCTTTGGCTCGTGCTGGCATGCACATCCCAGGACGTTACACACCTCTATAGGTGTTGTCTCTCCAAACTCACCGATGTCATGAAATTTCCGCCATCGGCTTCCCATGTGACCCATTAGGCTTGTATCAAGAGTTGTATGTAGCACAATTTTATTGAGCTGGTGTCCCAAATAAAAGTAAAAATAATAGATTTTGAAATATTTGAAGACACCATTACTACCCAGTGCTATGATGCAGTATACAGCATCCCTTCTCTCTGTAGGTTGCTACTATAATAGAGGATGAAGCTTCAGCGCCCAAGTAGAGAGAGACAGACTAGACCATTGAATGCCAATCATTCACTTTGCACTGTGCTCTGGGACCTATCCGTAACTATTTCTTCATTAGCAGTAGGCAAGCTCATCTTTTTCATAGGATTACTCTGCAGGGGTGCCAACTGAGATTTTGCTCAAACATCATTAAACTTTATACTGGAGGGAAAAGCCCAACTTTTATTTCGATTCACTTGTCATAGAGATATGTGAAGACACTTTCAAACAAAAAAATTTAGAACTTAAATGTGGAGAAAGGATCGATCTACTGCGTATCTATTTCTTCATATCCATGTGGGATATCACTATACCTACAGAAAGCAGGAATAACTCCTCCTGAGCAAATCATAGAAATATGATCAATGTATTTCCCAATGCCTTTTGTAAATGAATATTTTCTCAGATCATGCATGTGTCAAATTACTAGAACTTCAGGAGGGGAGAGCTATAACTGTTTGTAGTAATTATCTCTTATTGATGATAAAAATTCTGAAAAAACCATTAAATACTAATGGTCAACTACTAAACAAGAAACCGAAAAAGAAAATGATGAATAGAATAGAATACTTAATAGATAAGATGGAATGGAGGCGGAGAGAAAGCATTGCTTAAACTAAGAAACCATCTAGAAATCACGCTCCCACATAGTATAGATGATCACGTTGCTGTAATTATGGACACAACCAGGGATTTCAAATTTTTTTGAAGGTTCGAGGATCCAATGTGCCATGAATATTGAGAAACCATACTTATATTTGACAATAAATTTCCAAATCAGTATAAAACAAATTCGGTAACGAGTCTCCCAACAAACAAATGGATTGATAAGGATTGATGTCAAAAACAACATGTTATAAATTTCAAGACCGATATTAAAATTTATGGAAAAAAGGATCGATGTTATGCTTTTGCCTGTCACTTTACTAACATATAATTAATCTCCTTCTAACAGAGAATGATATCCCACACAAGTATCATCTGGATTCCCGTAAGCATGCCACCATTAACTGGTGTGAATATATGATTAAATCTACTTTTGCATATTACCACCAAAGTGCAGATCACAATTAAATGCTCAGAGACTTTCCATTGCATTTGTATACTAGACATGTTACATGCGTAAAATCCACATCATATTAGATTATCTGTGCCATGTTACATGCTCAGGGATTTTTCCTTGCTCAGGCACTTTCCGTTGCGTTGAGAACATGATCAAAATCCACAAAAAAACCTACAGAAAAAATTGATTTACATGATACTCACCTGTAAACGAGATTAGTGTTGATATATGATCACCATCGGCGGAGAACCTGCTGCAACCTAGAGATCCGATGCTTCGGCGGAGAAGAGGGACGGGATTAGGTTTGCGGTGTAGGTAGAAACGAGAGAAATGAGGATCAAGGACTATGGGAAGGAATATGATATATAAATATCTGAAAAGTACGGCACCGTGGCTCTATGGAGTGCTGATGGCGCGGGCGAGGGGCACCGGTGGGAGGAGAGGAGCGCGGTTACGGATCGACCAGGAAGAAGAGAAGGAAGAGCGGCTGCGTGCTCTTTGGTCCAGAGAAGAGGAAAAGACAAGGGTTTATGGACGACGTATTTAAATGTCTATTTTACCTTTTTCTGTGGCAAAAGTGTAAAAAGCTCTCTGTATTTCGACATTTAATAAATGTCGAATATAATAATATTAAAACCGACATTTGCATATTACAACCGTCGAATTATGTATATTTTATTGTAGTGACGTCACTGCCTCCTTACGCACGTGCCTAGCAGCTCGTGCATCCGTTCCTACCGTCGTCGCCATCATCTTCATTTTGTATATGGATAGAGAAGCATTTCTCCTCCCTATTATTTGTCTCTCGCATTTTTATTTCCTTAGTTAATTTGTTTAAGTTGAATTTGGAAGGAAACAACTCTAATGTTATAAACTCTCTTCCATTTTTCTTATATTACTTGTTTAGTTTAAATTGAACTTAGAAGCATTCTTATTTTGTAAGATTCTTTCTCAACTCTAATTTTTCTTTAATACATTGCAAGTTTACTTTCCATTATATTGTTTTGAAAAATTGCAAATATCACCTTATTTCTTCTATCTTAATTTGCAATTCAGCTCCCGTCTTCTTATTTAGTTGCACTCATACCCTCCTTCATTTACTTTAAGTTCTAGGAAGTATTTTCACCGTAGATTGCATCATCTCTTCAAGAATTCATATTTTTTCTCTCGTCGTCATAGATTAAGAATCTAATTAAGCTTGAAAGAAGAATAAATATCACGAATTTGCTTGGTCCATGTGGATTCGATCCTCTACTTGCCGCTTACATTTTTCTGTATTCCGATCATGCTTGTTGTTGTAATATTATTTGTTTGACTGCGGTTTTCATGGTACAACAACGATGTGTTCAAATCAACATTTTAAATCACGTAAAATCGCTTCATCGCCTAAGTAGATAATCTAATCCACCCCTCGTTGCTCCCCGACAATGATGCCATTTGTTGACGCGCACCTAGCCTACTATGTCTAACAAGCTTGAAAGGCAATTGTTGCGACGACCAGGTTAATCACTCGAAAAACAACCAAACCACAATATATGTATATCAAAAATCTATGAGTCAAAATTTATTATAACCCTTCAAACTAAGGCATAGGTACATGTATGGAAGACCGTCGAACATTGGGAGTAAATCGGGACAAGTTTTTAGTTATTAAATATTACTTATTAATAAGGATTTTAGTATTTTTAGTTTTTCTATATTTATGCCTTTTATTTTTCAATGTTTTCGTGGGTTTTTAATTATATGCAAATCTTTAGGATTTTTAAATGTTTTATATTTTTATGTATGTTCTTATTTTAAATTTGTTTTAAATTATTTTTAATTCTTTTGGACTTTTAAATAAATTAAGTAGCTAATATAAATAAAGAGGAGAAAATATATTTTAGGACTTTTTAAATATGTTAAGCAAAGTCAAAATAAGGGAAACGACAAAGTTTTGGGTTTTTAATCCATTTATTCTATTTTTGGTAATTTTTATGGTTTTTTTAGATTTTTTATGAGTTTAAAGATATAAAAACAAAAAATGATGAAATAGATAAATTTAGAAGATTGATTAGGGCTTTAAAATTCTATAAGTCCATAATCAACTTGAAAGTATTTTTTAAGTAAAGAAAGTTTAGGAATTGAAAAAACAGTTTTTGGTTTTTTATGATTTTTATAAAGTTTTTAGGGGTTTAAGGTTTTTCTTTTATACTTTTAGTGATTTTTTTATATGTGATAAAATATAATAAATCTAACTAGTATACATTTTGGGGATTCTTTGGTACATATTTAATTTTTTATGGACTTTAACATCTAAGTGGGGAAATATGCACATTTTTTTAGTTTTTAAAAATAGGGAAATTGATTTAAATGTCAAATGCAAAATATATCTAATAGATCTGAGTTCAAAGCATATACTATCTTTTCCCTACAAATTTTGAACTGATAAGAGTAATAAATAAAAATAACATACACAAAAATATAGTAGAAAAGGGGCATATTTGTAATTTATATAAACTCAACGTGTGTTTGATAACATCCATATAGAATATAGGGGCTCTTCATAGAGAATACCCAATATTAGTGTTAACAAAGTCTAGGATGGATTGATATGCAAATATCCAAAGTTCAAGGCCCATAATGCAACATACACGTAACTTATCACACAATAGAGAATAGTTTTAGAAGTAAAACAAAGAACAAAAAGGTAGAAGGGTTTATATGCAATATACCCTTCGCATATGCTGGTCAACTTCTGAGGATGCTTCACTTAACTACGGATGGAGTAGATTAGATATTGATTTATTCCAATCCAATGGTTGAACGTGCACTTATCTTGATTTTATAGTTTATGCGCGATGTGATCCAATGGAGGATGCTCCACCTAGGACTAGTTCTTGATAGAATAAGGGGGAAGCATCCTAGAAGATCGGGGAAGAGAAGTGTGATAGGGCTCCTTCGATCAGCCAAAACTCACCACTCTGGCCACCTGAGAAGGTCGAAGGTGGCTCAAAACTCCCTAGAGACTTCCCACATCGATCAGTGGCAACAAGGTGGCACGGGCCTCACTAGAAGAGGCTTGGAGATTCGGAGGAGTACGGTCCACCTGAGAGGCATTCTAAAGGACTCAAATCACCCCTAGAAGGGGCTCTTGAAGCTCAGGACCTGCATCAAAAAGTTCATGGCTCAAGAGTGATGCTCTCAACACAATTCTGAAACTGAAATAGTGGGAATGCAGTGAAATGGTGGTATCTGGTGATGATGAAGAAATGAATACCTAGAAGCTCTATGTGCGCATGATCAAGGTGATTGGATCGTGTGGGAAGATGGAGCAACATCTGGAAAAGGGGGTGAAGTGATTGGAGAGTTAGAATAGTTGGTAATTCATTGTGGACAGAGGATGAAGCGGAATGGGAAGAGAGGTTTTACTGGAGCTCGAGATGGATTAGGGTTCACTGGAGCTCGAAAGAGAGGTTTTATAGCAAATAATGGGAAGGCATGTTTGACTTCCGTTTACATAGGAATTGTGGGGATTTTGGAGGAACGAGGGATACGGTGTGATGGAGGGTTCTCGTGAAAACATATTTTGTGAAGGACTCAATCAAAAAGGAAGAGTGGATCAGGCATGAGAATGTGGAGAATCTAGGTGGCCGCCCAACTTTGACATGCCAGGGACGTAGGGATAGTTGTTGACCTGGGGACAACATTGTCTGTACTCCATTGGTCCATGACGACTACTAAATGACAAAAGGGAAATTCTAAATAAAAGATAATTCTAAATAAAATAGAAATCGATTTTATTTCAAAAAACTCAAAACATGAAAAATGTGTATTTCTTTCTAAACTATATCTTAGAGATTTTTATTTCTTTTTACAACCAAATTTAGTATGTAATATTATTTATGTTCTATTATTTACAGGTATTTATACATATATATTATGTATATACATTTTATTTTATAGTTTTATACATAATACCATATTTAAAGAATTTAGTTATTCGCATTATTATTTAAATACATTTTTACATTTTTTATAGGATTTTATGATTTTATTTATATTTACAAATAAAAACATTTATTTACAACATAGGTATATTCTATTTATATTAGGGTGCATTAATTCTTTTTGGTATTTTTGAGTGTTTTTAATTTTATCTCTATTTTTTATAGATGTTATATAATTTGTACAATGATTAAAATATATAAAGAGACTAAGTATGTGTATATATATATAATGAACTAAATAGGCATATTATATATATACACAAGTACCCAAATACCCCAGTTATCCAACTTTCGTCTCTTAACTCTGATACATATGAGACCACCTTCATTTTTCGATTCATTTTAAGTTCACATGGAGAAGATATTGATCAATGAAATTCTCTTTGCGGCTTTCTCAACTGAGGGTACCAAGTGTCAAGTGCATGATTTATTTTTTTCTACTAATTTTATTATTTTCTATGCATCATTATGTATATGTTTGGTGTTAAATTCATATTTACTTGGAGTCATTATAATACTACAAGTTTGAACTATTTACACAGTGCATTATACTTAGATTGTCTAGGGTTTTCTTGATATTTCTTTACATGGTTGATAAGTCCCAGATTTATCATCATTAATCTCCATTATTAACTTCCTTACTAAAGTTAAATCACAAGATTCAACAACAATTTACACTAATTACTAAGTATTGTGTTATAAATAATTAACACTAATTATATATTAATATGATGTAATATTTTATATATTTATTTCTTATTAAAAATCAAATAAAATAGAATAAAATTGTACATCAATGAATTAACATTAAATTAAAATAATAATACAAAAAATAAGCAAAATAAAAAGTAAAGAAAATGGTTTTATATGGTTTTTAATATTATTTATTTTTTAACTATATATAAATGACCTTTGATTATCCCCTCTATGAACAATACAGATGCTTCATCGGCTGACTTAGTGCCAAAAAGGAAATTTAAAATGCTACGGAAGGAAGTTGCCAAAGGCCCTAGAAAGATTGCAAGGTTCAAGAAGAAACATCATGACCCTTTGGTAAGGGATGGAATTAGGGTCTTTCGAGACAAGATAATTTACAATTTTTCTAGGAAGGGAGATGGCATTCTTTGGGATGATGACCCAACTGCTGACTTGGTACAATGGTTTGGTCCTCTTTCTGTGAGACCCCCTATTCAACCGTTAAATGAAACACAAAGAGAAGCTGCTATTGAAGTTGATGATGATGAAGATGAAGTTATGGAGGATGCACAAGACCAACAGGTACTGCCGGGCAAAATCCATAGATCGGGTTTCCAGAGGTTCTAAGATGCTGCACAAGATGGCTGAAGGTTTTTGGGACATTATGAACTCCTACGCTGACGGTTGTGGTTCGTTATATAGTGATCTGGTAACATTAAAGTTTTCTGTCGCTATCTCTATTAGTAATATGGACACTTTTGGTAGTTTTTTCTTTCTTAGCCAAGTAGACTTTTTGGCTTTTTGTAGCTTAGTTCTCTTGGTCGCAGTTAGCCGCATGTGGCTTCAGAAAGTATGTCCTTTTGTCTTGGTCTTTTTTGGTCAACTTTGTAGAAGCTCCCCTAGAAGGGCCCCACTTGTATTACTTTCCTAGTTATAAATAAAAACAGCTACCCGGGCTGTGAAAACCGGGCTTGAAAAAAAAAAGTTGGGGATATCATCGATATCTAAAAATTTCATGTTTATTTTTTCCAAATTTCTCTCTAACTAATTCTTTCCTAAGTATCTTGATTTATTGAATTTCTTCAATTTTTATCGGACCACATGGTGCCCATCAATTCGGCCACAGGACCCGCTTCTGTCTACAAATGCCTTCATTTCTGACCGTAGGATCCTTTTGATTAGATGTGATCATCACTATCTGTTAGCACCTCATTATAAACCACTTGATCATCTTGATCAAGTGGATCCTGGTTATTCACTTCATCCCTAATCATGTGTCTGATCTGATGATAAAATGGGCTAGTGATTTTCCACGTCTTGTCATCCGATCGAATGATCAGATAATTGAGGTACGTCATCAACCTCCAGCCCATTTAACTCTAGTGTCGCAACCCTTCATCCCATGGCAACTTCTGCCTATTTCGCAAAACTCCTCCACATGTCTCCCGACCAACCTCTGCTGGAAACCCCTTCCTCTAACCTTTGTGTCCTCCGCGTCAACCACCAGAACCGTCGGAGGTCACCATATCGCTATTATGTGGTGGTTAAAACCACCTTGGAACCTCTGTACATCACATCCCCTTTCTTCTTTAAATAACCCTATACCCGCCATCTTTGTCGGTTGTCCACCCTTGCAAGAGCTATCCCTTAGCCATCTAGCCTCTCCTATGACAGAGAAAGAGACCAAGATTGAGCGAAGATAGGGTACGAGCACCAATGGGATCCTTGGTTTTTATACCAAGTTAAAGCTGAAGATACGGTTGTTTGAGATTAGTTCTCTTTCCAAGAACTTTAAGTAAAGACAACGAAGCTCTTAAGCTTTGTCAATTGGCTCAAGATTCAACTTTAATCGATTCTTCTTCAATCTTCAATTCTGGTTTAGTGTTTAATATTTTGTTCTTTGTAGTCTCTCAGAAATATTCCTTAGATACTACACAATCATTTTCTAATTTGAATGATCGACAACCCTCTCTATTGATCACTCATTCACGTGTATATCTCCATTTATTCTCTTCACTTCTCCATTATCGTATCGCTTCGATTCTTTTTGGGTTTTTCCTTATCTTGGAACCCAACTAGGAATCTTCTCTTGCACCATGTTTTATCCCTTCACTCCATCTTACATCCATTTCAAATTGGTCGCATGGATTTCGCTGGTGGTTTGGACTAACATAGCAGGACATATAACTTCGATGGTCGGAGATTGAGATATAGCTTGGGTCTCCATAATTCTATCTGGCAAGACTTCATCAATTGAGCATTCGGAGGCATCTTCTAGCTTCCTCAACTCTCGGTAGCTTTCGCTAAACCTATAGGAGGGATAACAAGCTCCAGAATCTTACGAGGAGCGAGGTGAAGCATTGCATACATCGTTGGAGCCTAGTCTTAGCGCAACCGTGCGTAGGGGAGGCGGAAAAACACTAGAGCAGTAGGTACCGTCGATCTCGTCCAATTAGGCGAGATCCAACGACCAGGGTTAACTCACATAGCCAGTCCAAAGCAACGTTTTGACCCTCAAGCTCATGTGTCGAGCCTGACCCCGAGCCAACCGTCAGAGCTCCAGAAGTAACCACATGAACCGAGCCTCATCGTCGAGCCTTGCAAAGTCACGTGTTTGACGTACGTGGATGGGAAAATTGTGTGTCTACCCTCTACTTTTCCATAATTACAGATAACTCATTCCTCCTTTTGTGTAATTTCCATTTCAACCCCTGTAGGTTTTCCTATTTACAGTTTAGTCCATATATGTCCTGTTTGTAATAAAACTTGGAAGTTTTCTTGCATTTATGCCCCTAGATTCATGGTTGAATAACTTTTTTCCCCAAATCCATTCAATGTGATTTTGGTCTCGTTTCAAAGCTTGTTTGATAATCTATCTCTTGGAGAATCTTTTGATTAATTTGGAATTAAAATTACACATTAATTGTTATTGGTTTCATTAGGTTTTGAAATTACTGATTTCATATATTACCTAATCACATCCTTAATTAATCAATTTAGGGTATCTTCATAATTAATCTAAATTATTTGTCATGTGCATTTCAGTTTGTATGTCCTACTAATGTTATTTGTGCACCAATGTCTGAATTTAATTTAGTTGCATAAAAAATATGTTAAAAAGATATATAATTGTGTTTTTTGCATCATCTCAACATAATTAAACTAAGAACTGCTATTTAAAACAGTTGATCTTTAAATTTAATCAGTAAATTGCTCGTATCCTTGTGTCCAATCCTGGAATTCCCAGATTATAAATTAAAATCGAGAACCTTGTAATTCAGATTCATCTCGGTTTTGTGTGGAAAGCTAAGTTCTCGTACTACAACGTATAGAATTTAATTCATTCATTTAGCACCTCATTAGATGTTGCCGTTGTTGGGGATGTGGCATATTTTGTAATTAAGAGCAAATATTTTTCCAGCAATTTTTTAGCTTAATTATTTATGAGCTTGTTGTCCTTTTTGTTGTTCTTGTGATGTCCTTTTAATTAAGTTATCAATTTCTCTAGAAATTCCTAATAAATTTATTTTGTTTTGTGGTAAGCATGTGGAGCCAACAACTTCTAAAGGACCACAGAGGCGAGAAGCTTGGAGCAACTTGTTGGAGAGTCCACAAGATAATCGAATTAGTAGAGAAATTAATTAACTTAATTAAGGTTTATCCCATTGTATTGTAATTTTTTTGTCCATTTACAACAATTCTCAATTGCGATCTCGTGCATGTAAACAAAGGCCTTTATAACTTTACTCATTCTTGTGTGTGGTTGTGTCGAGAGTGGTTCTCGACTTGAGTGATGTTTTAGATTCAAGCATTACACCAAACAGAAAGATCGTAGGTCATTTCTTTGCTTGATCTATTCTATAATCTATGACATACTACACAAATCACATAAGATTCACAATTTCAAAAAATTTAGGAGATTCATAGGCGCATGTAGCATATGATCTACTTAGTCAAATAAACTAATTTCTTCATCACTAATAGAACTGCTACATAGGTACGGATTTCTCAAATTGCATCATATTCTAGATTTAAAAATTAGGTTCTGCATCTACATGGAGAGTGCTAGGAAGCGATGTAAGTATCTCTAAACGACTGCACGCATCATTGATTTTCGATTGCATTCTGTTTTTTGCTTTCTTCCTCAGTTTTTACCAACTTAAGGATAAAGGAAAAGGGAATGTACATTAGGCGATGATTGTGGTCACCTAAATTCCAGTGATAATCAAACTTTTAAAATCGGGATTGAATTAATGCAAGTTGACATAAAAGTTGGAATAAAACCAATCTTGTTTTTCGGTCAGTAAAACCCTCAATTGTTTGCAGGTACATTTTTATGAAAGAGGGATGACATTAGGATAGATCCAAGTCATGATTTTTTCATATAAACTATTGGTTCTCTAAAAATGATTAGCTGCTTTTCATTGAGGATCTACGGTTGGCCGATAAATGGTCTGAATTTCCTTAGCAGAGTGGAAGGTTTAGAGGACACCATGTAAGGCACGGTCCTTAAGCAACAGGTAGCCGTATTTATATGGTTTGTGCTTACTTCTATACTGGCTGAAAATGGATGCAACTAGTCATAAGAATCGGGACAGTTTGTAAGAAAATTTAGGCATCCAACATCTCGTAACTCTGACAAGATTTGTATTTAATGATCACTTAAATTTTGATAAGATAATAAGGACATCATCCCGACCTTCAGTGTTGAGTTGGAGAATTAACAAGGGTTTGTATTTATTATTTTTAATTCCGCACATTTAGGTGCCCAGTAGAACTATGTCCATTTGAAATCTAGCTTGCTCAAAATTCCTATCTCTTAAAAATCAAAGATGGATAATTGGTCGGATATTTTCTCATATTTTGCAAGCTTATCGATGAAACACCCAAATATCACATCTTCACCAGTCTAGTATCCTTCTTCTCCTTTTACTGGACTATCCCAGTTCAGAAATAATCCTCTTTTCAAACTAGAGTATCATGATTTGCTCCTCGGGGAAAATTACATCTCAATTGACCCCTTTCATTCTTCTTTTCTCACTAAGGAAGATCATTGCCTTGGTGAGATCGACTTCATTTCATTATCTTCGTCTAGATCTCATTCCAACCCTTTGTTTGGTGAAGGTGTCGAAGATACATTAAAGATGTCTCCCAAAAGACAAAACGAGAATGAGGAGGAGGAAGAGCGAGAGGATCTGATGCATGTAGTATTTGCTAGGTTAGCTGAATCCGAACAAAATCAAGCACTCATGAGAGCAAGGCTTGGCCAGTTACACTGGGGACTGATAATCCTATGGATGCAGCTTATAACCATGGGCAGTTTCAAATGTGAAATTGGTTGCGCCCAGCTGAACCTGAAGTAGAATACGAGTGAAGCCACATTTCCTTAGCTTGTTGTCACATTTACATGGGAATGCTCACGAGGAACCATATTTATTCCTTAGGGACTTTAAGTTCATATGTTCCAACCTTAGACATCCTAGGGTTAACCAAAACTACATAAGGCTCAAAGCCCTTCCATTTGCCTTAAAGGATAAGGCCGATTATTAGATGAAGAACTCAGGGGTTGATGTAACTACTTTTGCATAGTTCATGGACCTATTTTTGAAGAAGTTTCACCCTTTGAGTAGAACTAACTTTACGCATTCACGAATCACGAGTTTTTCCTAACTCCCTAATGAAGTCTTTTGTGATTATGGAGAGTTTTAAAGATCTTTTAAGGGTCCTTGTCATGGTTTAGAGACTATCATAATGGTTCAATCAGTATATTGTGGTCTACACCCTGAGGTATAGGGTTTAGTTAGTGCTACTTGTGGAGGCAGCTACACTTCACGTGAAGCGGACACCGTCTAGAAGGTCTTCGAGCGAATGGCTGAAACAAGTAGAGCACAGACCGCTAGTAGATCTCATCTAGAGACCCCCAATCAACTTTTATCAAGTGGGGGAGTGAAGGATACAGTAGATCATTTTGATGTGGGCTTAATGGTAAATAAACTTACAGTGGTCGAGAGGATATATAGGCGAATGAATGAGTTAGATAGTAACTTATCCAAACTACCTAAGCCGATGGCAGAGCTTTCTAAGAAGGTATCTAAGATGAGGGTACATGTTGTGACTACATATGTTGCCCCAGTATACCGTGTCCATCACATTTAGGAGAAGCAGATGTTAGGGCCATTCCAGCCATGGGTTGAGGATCAGCCTTTAACTCATTCTTGTCAGCAACAACCCCCAATAATGGAGACAATCATTGAGGAGCCTTCCCAGGTGTGGGAGATAAATGGTGTATGGTATACCAATGACCCTGTCAAGTAGGGAGGTTCTGGGGATAAGTCGTCCCGATACATTGTATAACATATCATTTACTCCAACACCTCTTCGAGCACCAACAAGTTATGGAGCAATTCCTTATCAGGTATCAAGATAGCAGCAACAACAGTTTAGGCTTCAACAGACGTATCAGGCAGGCTAGCAGGGCCCACATCTTCAAAATCATACCCAGCAGCAGCATTCTTATGGCCATCAGGGCCAGTCTTCACGTTCTTCTTATCCTTCGTCTTCACAACAACAGCATTCATCAACAGGTTCAAAGGATTTTCAGCGACAAATTTTGTATGAGTTGCATTCCTACAGGAACGAAGTACATGATTTGAGGGTTGATCTCAACCGTCTTTCCCGTCTACATGATGAGCGCAATATTCCTTCTACATTCATTCTAGATTAGGTTCAGGCTAATCCCAATAGTCTGAACAAAAAACAACAACATACTTCTATGAATCAGGTACACTATTCAGATTTTCACAAATCTGAAATGAGATCATTATGTTTGATTATGTTCATTATATGTCTCTCAGGAGCAGATGAATTGTGGTCGTACCTGATCGAGATAAGGACACGGATAGGACCGACTCTGAAGCTGAGCCTGAGGAGGCAGACATCTTCTTATAATCCACCAGAGAGAAAATACTTTCAGGAAAGGATCGAGGAAGAGAACAAAAGCGAAGCAGCACGCATCAGATTCAGAGTCTACGAAGGACCTTACACCTTCGGACAAGGAGAATGCACATTCAGCAGATATTCCCTATACTAAAATAGATAATTTAGTTATTATTCCAATCGTAAAAGATTCATGTATGAAAACCTCAGTTTCTAATAATAAAAATGAAGAACGTGTTTCTATTGTTGAGTCTTCACTTCATTATTTACATATCCCTTTCCCCCCGTGCTCTTACGGTAGGAAAGCGCATCATTAAACAGATTCAAAAAGATGATCCAGATATGGCATGATTTTGTAGAGATAATATCATGGTTAAAGTGTCATTTTGTAAATATGTGGCTAGTAATCCTGCATTTCAAAAATATTTGAAGGTGAGATGCACACCTAACAGAGTTAGCAGGAAGAAATGAAACAGTTATGTCAAGACCCAAGTTTTATCAGTAGCCACGATATTTTGTCTCAAGAACTAGAAATTTCCACAGAAGAAGAGAAATTTGGGTGCTCGTTATGTTTTGGGTCATATTGATGACATAGCGTTTGCACGCACTCTCCTAGATAATGGTTTTTCGATCAATTTAATACCCTTGCCTTATATGAAAAATTGAAGTTGGGTGCTTTACATAAATCTAGAGTGTTACTTCAATTTGTTGATAAATCAATGAAAAAGGACAAGGGTTTGGTCAAGAATTTTATTATCTCGGTTTAGGGACGGGATTACAAAGTTGACTTTACCGTACTTGATATGGATATCCCTCGTCATTGAAAAGAGTCATAGATCATCTTTGGGTGACCCTTCCTAGGACCGTTGAAGCCTCATTTGATTACCAAACAGGGATGATGAAGTTCCGTTCTTCGAGTGGAGAATTGAAATACAGATGAAGTAAATAAAATGGCAACAACCTGATTCCGAATCAAGTACTAAATTCTCTTCACTCTCAGAGGCAGACTGCAATGTAGTTAGCATAGTGGGAATTTGGGCCCAGAACCCCACAATACAGAGCGAGATACTCTCGTACGTAGATGGCGTTGTACACATAGCAGTTCTTGAGACAGTTCCAGAGTTCTTGAGTTATACTTCTCCCTATTCCCTTGATGACCTAGAATCCTCTTTGGAATTGCCAATTCTCCTTCCTTAGGAATAATAAAGGGAATTAGATGTTGAGTCAAACATGACTTTTGTACAAATTACCATGTATTTTTAGTGATCTAACTCCCTATTCTTCAGTTTAGTTTGTGGACAGCATTACAGATGTATCATCTCCATTATGCAGCACAGATCCTCATTCAGTGGTAGTTCAGCCTAACGTACCTGATGATTCATCACTTATGGAGTTGAAACCACTACCCCCTACACTGAAGTACACTTTCCTTACGGGACCAAATAATAAGTTTCCTGTCATCATTAGTTCTAGGTTGATTGTAGAGCAAGAAGCTAGGTTGCTAGAAGTATTAGAAAAAACCGTAAGGCTATAGGTTGGACAATGTCGGATCTCGTGGGTATAAATCTTGCACTCTCTTCACACCACATTTTTGTTGAGGATGGAAGTTGGACAGTGTCGTATCTCGTGAGAATGGAGGTTGATCCTTCCAAGGTGGATGTGATCAAGAAACTTGATCTACCAGTCAACATTAAGTCAGTCATGTCATTTTTGGGGCATGTTGTATTTTATAGAAGATTTATTCAGGATTTTTTTAAGATTGCCGGACAACTTACTGAGCTCTTAGGAAAAGACATCAAGTTCTTTATCGATCACAAGTGTCTTGAGGCCTTTGAGCTCCTTAAAAAAAATATCAGTGGCCCGCCGATTCTCCAGGCTCCTGATTGGTCTTTTACCTTTGAGATCATGACTATGCTTCGGATTTTTCTATAGAAGCCTTATTGGGGCAGCAACAATATCGGATTATGTTTGCTATTCACTATACAAGCAAGGTATTAGATACAACTCAAAAGAATTATACGGTGACTAAAAAGGTAATACTTGCGGTATTTTGGGCTTTAGAAAAGTTTAGGTCTGTGATTTTAGACTCCAAAGTGACAGTATATGCATATCATTCATCCATTAGGTACCTAATGGAAAAGAAAGACGCTAAGGCGTGTATTCTTAGGTGGATATTGTTACTCCAAGAATTTGATCTGGAAATTAAGGATAACCCTGGAGTTAAGAATGTAGCAGTTGATCATCTTTCGAGGATTGAATTAAAGGATTCCCCTGATTCTGAGCTTATTCGAGAGACCTTTCTAGATGAGTCTATTTGTATTCTTGACTCACTCCCATGGTATGTGAACATGGTTAACTTCCTTGTCTTCAAGCAAGATCCTTATGGCTGGACTAGGAGTAGTATAGACCGATTTAAGTAGGATTCAAGAAAATATCATTGGGAGGATTCGGAGTGTACCTATAGAAGGTATATTCCTCAGCAGGAAAAAGAATTACTCGAAAGGGAGAAGCAATCCTCCAGCCCTTTGGATTCTTATGGCCGATCTTGTTTAGAGATGCTGTAAATTTTGTACGGTTGTACCCTGTTTGTCAAAGGATGGGAGGGATTGTCGGAGCTAGAGAGAAGATGTCCATGCAACCTGTGATTTTTTGTGATGTTTTTTATGCTTGGGGCATAGATTTTATGGGTCCCTTTCCTAATAGCCAAGGTTTTGAATATATCTTGTTAGTGGTTGATTACTTGTCCAGATGGGTGGAGGCTATCCGAACTCGAACCACATATGGTAGAGATGTTTGCAAGTTTATTAAGGATCATATTATTCAACAGTTTGGGGTACCTAAATTATTGATATCTGATGGAAGTATCCATTTTGTGAATGGAATGATGAATTCTTTATCAAAGGACTATGGATCTGAGCATAGAATTACTGGTCCTTACTATCCTCAATCAAATGGTATAGTAGAGGTTTCTAATAGGGAAGTAAAAAAGCATTCTTAAAAGTTAGTCAGACATGATAGGAAGAATTGTTTCAGTTGTTAGATTAAGTTCAGTGGGCTTATAGGATGGCTTATAAGACACCTCTGGGCACTTACACCTTCAGGATGATTTATGGTCAGCCATGTCATTTTCCCGCTGAGTTAGTACACAAATCTGAATGGGCAATTAGGAAAATTAATTGGAGTTGTCACTTAGGGAAGTTATTTAAAGACCTCAACCTAAATGAACTGGTGGAAATCTGAAACCAAGCATATGACAACAACATGGTCTATAAGGACAAAGTTAAGAAGTGACATGATGTGCATATTAGATGTAAGAACTTTGTTCCCGGACAAACGGTATGGTTGTTTGATGTGAAGTTGAGGATATTCCATGGGAAACTAAAGTCAAAGTGGACGGGTCCTTTTATTGTAAGAAAAGTGCATGAGAATGGTAGTGTAGAGATTTCAAAGCTTTTAGAGAATGCATTTCCTTTTTTGGTTAACGGACAGTTACTCAAGCATTTTATAGGAAGAAGAGTATTTGGTGGGTAGGAGGGATGTATGGTGTAGAGATCTTGTGAAGAAAGAAAGCTCAAATATTTTATCCCTCCACTCCATCTCGCATCCATTTCAAATTGGTCGCATGGATTTTGCTAGTGGTTTGGACTAACATTGCAGGACATATAGCTTCAATGGTCGGAGATTGAGATTGAGCTCTGGTCTCCATATTTCTATCCGGAAAGATTTCATCAATTTAGCATTTGGAGGCGTCTTCTAGATTCCTCAACCCTCGATAGCTTTTTTTGAACCTATAGGAGGGATATACAAGGTCCAGGATCTTACGAGGAGTGAGGCGGAGCATTGCATCCATCGTCAGAGCCCAGTCTTAGCGCAGCCGTGTGCGAGGGAGGCAGAAGAACACTCGAGTAGTAGGTACCGTCAATCTTGCCCAATTAGGAGAGATCCAACTATCAGGGTTGATTCACGTAGCCAATCCGAAGCAGCGTTTCGACCCTACATCTCGTGTGCCAATCTTGAACCCGAGCCAACCGTCAGAGCACCAGAAGCAACCACGTGAACCGAGCCTCATTGTTGAGCCTTGCAAAGTCACATGTTTGATGTATGTGACGGGGAAAACTACGGTGTCTACCCTCTACTTTTCCATAATTACATATAATTCCTTTCTTCTTTTGTGTGATTTACATTTCAACCCCTGCAAGTTTTCTAATTTACAGTTTAGTCCCTATATGTCATGTTTTGTAATATAACATGGAAGTTTTCTTACATTTATGCCCCTAGATTCATGGTTGAATAACTTTTTATCTTCAAATCCGTTTAATGTGATTTTGGTCTCGTTTCAAAGCTTTTTTGATAATCTATCTCTTGGTGAATTTTATGATTAATTTGGAACTAAGAATCATGACTTAATTATTTTTTGTTTCATTAGGTTTTGAAATTACTGATTTCACATATTGCCTCATCACACCCTTAATTAATCAATTCAGTGTATCTTCATATTAATCCAAGTTATTTGTCTTGTGCATTTCACTTTAGATGTCCTACTAATGATGTTTGTGCATAAATGTTTGCATTTAATTTAACTGCATAAAAAATGTTCTAAAAATCTATATAGTTGTGTTTTTTGCATCATCTCAACATAATTAAACTAAGAATTTCTATTTAAAATAGTGGATCTCTAAATTTATTCAGTAAATTGCTCGTGTCCTTGTGTTTGAACCTGGACATCCCATATTATAAATTAAAATTGAGAACCTCGTAATTGAGATTCGTCTTGGTTCTGTATGAAAAGCTAAGTGTCTGTACAAACAGATCAATTTTAATTCATGCATTTAGCACTTTATCAATGGTTTCACCCTATCTCTCCTTACTTTATTCCCGGTCGACCTAGTCAATAGTTGACTTGATCTCGAGGTTCTGGTTCAGTCAATGTCATGGATACCTCCTTTATTTTTTTCCTTTTCTTTATTTTTTTATTTTGGATTTAAATGCTATTATTTATATACTACTTATAGACAAATGTTATGATGTTAATTTATGCAAGTTAGTGATATTTACATGAATTTTACTAGGGATTTTAAGCCAATATGAAAGAATAAAGGTGAATGAATGGGTATCATCAATTGTACCTCATTGCATCTTGTAGAGTCACTCCAACCCTAAGGTTTTTCTTAGTTCTTTAGAGTCATGGTGTGAGTCCCATGTGGACCAAGATCACAGACTATCCACGAAGCTTGGGTTATTCAAAGTCAATGATAATGATCAGAATGTTGTCTTCTTTGCATTTACCACATTGGTTTCTTTTGCACACTTCTTTAGTACCTTATTTGTTGTTCTTTAATCACCGTATTGGGCAACCCTGCTCGTAATGTACCTCTGTGTTGGATCACTAGTTTCTCAGGAGCAACCATTGTAGTGAGAGACTCTTGCTTGGAGGTTTATTTTTGGTGAAGATACATTTTTGTGGTACAGTTACCTGTAGCTAGCTTACTACTTTACTTCCATTTGTATCTTTTTCTTACTTGTAGTTTTGATATACATGGGATGTATAGGTGTATGTATGGACATCTCAACGAATACATGTATATTTTTGTGGACAGGGACTGAAATTATTGATAGATATGATATGAATGGAAATGAATAGAAAAGAAGTTTTAAATTCTATCGCTTTTTCCTTTATGTTATATTTTCTCATACTTATTACATTAAGTGTTTCAAATGCGAAATGTGTATGCATGGAAGTAGTATGTTGAGTATCCCAGATCCTCGGGGGATGGTAGTCATATGTACTCAAATCCATGGCTACAATAAAGTGGGTCCATGAAGTTGATGCCCAAGCATGAGAAACATCACTAATGATGACTACCTTCATTAGCATCTCATATTTGGAACCAGTGGTCCCTCCCATTCTTTGGCATATTGGATACGACTTCATTAAGCGTTGTGAATCAAATTCGATCAGTAGAAGCCAAACTACATTACCTTCCACATGGTTCTCTTACCTAAGTATTTTATATTGCCACTAAGGTATAGCAATAAGGACACTCTTGTATTCCTCTTGAGGAATATATTTCCACATACATAATTCAATCCCTCGAAGAAGAGGAATGGATCCCCACAGTGACAGTTCCTCAAATTCAACATAAGTAAATATATGTGGCTCTTGGACCAATCCTCATGAACTTTCCTTAAACAAGACAATTAACCATATTGTCCTACCATGGGAGAGAGTCGACAACAAAATCATTTCAATAGGGAAGGAGTCTCGGATTGATGTAAAGTTAGGTTAATCTAGAAGCTTGAGATAGGATAGGAGATTAACACCTACGTTCTTTACTCTAGGTTTATCCTTAATCTCAAAATCAAACTCCTAGAGTAGGAAAATCAACCTCAATAGATGAACCTTCATGTCTTTCTTTTCCATCAAGTAATGTTATGCCATGTGGTTAGTGAAACAACCACCTTGGACATAATAAGATGGGGCATGAGCGTTTCTAAGTATAATACCACTGTAAGCATCTCCTTTTTAGTAATTGTGTAGTTACGCTAAGCAGGATCAAACACTTTTCTTGCATAGTATACTGCAAAAGGAACATCGTTCCTCCTCTATCAGCAAAGTAAGAAGCGTACATTATGATCTCAAAAGGTAGAAACCAATCTGGGGCTTATAGAACAAGGGTGTCCATGATCATTCCCTACAAAAGCTCAAAGGCCTCGATACACTTGAGACCTACAATGAACGTCGCATCCTTACCTCAGAGCTCAACTAGTGGTTGGGCAATCTTGAAAAAGTTCTTGATGCTCTTATAGAGGCCAACATGCCTGAAAAACCATCGAAATTATTTTAGGATGGTTGATGGTTGAATTTTACTAATTACATGTACCTTGGTAGGGTGACCTCCGTTTCCCTTTTGGAGATAATGCACTCCAACATAATGCCCTATGTTACTATAAAATAGCTTTTCTCCCATAAGAACACAGATTACATCACAACATCTCTTTAGGACTTGATGAATGCCTAGTGCAGGAGTCAAAGGAGTCCTTGTACACCGAAAAGTCATCTATAAAGACTTCTTGAAAGTCACCACTAATCTCGCCAAAGACGTCAATCATGCACCTTTGATAGGTTCCTAAAGCATTGCATATCTCAAAGGACATACTCCTATAAGCATATGTATCGAAAGGGATTGTGAAGGTTGTCTTTTCATGGTCCTCAAGAGAGATGCCTACTTGATTATAACTTGAGTATCCTTCCATAAAGTAAAAGAACTCTTTCCTTACTAATCTCTCCAATATCTAGTCACTGGAGGGAGGGGAAAGCAGTCTTTCTTCACCGCAACATTCCATTGTCTATAATCCACACATACGTGTCACTATATGGGTACTCGTGATGTGTTCTCCTCTCGTACTTCTTGGCAACAATCTGAATGCCCGACTTTTTCGGACTACATGCAGGGGTGTCACTCAGTTGATGTCGGAACTGGGATAAATAAAACTCATGTTGTACCATTTCTCAATTTCCTTCTTTACTACCTCTCGTAAGTTTGAATTCATCATGCATTTGAACTCGATTACGTGTGATCATCCATAAATGTGATTTTCCACTCAATTACGCCATTCTGAGCTGTTGTTGTGGGAATAGAGAATTCGTGTTTGATCTCAACCTTCGTATAATACTAAGAGAAATTATCGTTCTAAAAGTCACAATTGTGATCCTTCTTAACCTAATGACAATGATTCTTTGTTTGTTTTGAATAACAAACCCCAAGTGAAACGTGACTAGTCCTCTACTTTGACAAAACAATAATGGTAACTTATATTAACAACTAATAGTTGTCTCGGTAATGGAAGAGCTTGATTTCCCAGTAGCCTAGTGGAAACGCTTAATCAAGTGTAATTCTAGCATATGCCCAGTTTTGACACATTAATCTACTCAGGGGGCTTCTCAATCACATTGACAATAATAAGATCCAAGGCACAAGCCCTTGAATGGAGTACTTCCTGCTTCAAAGGATAAAAAATATATTGATTGAGCTTGACTTATTTTCCTCTTCCACCCCCTGATGGGCTTCCTTTCCATAGAGAAGGCAAGTTGGTGGGTTGTTAATTAAGCCACGTGAAAGCTCACGTATATTTATTGCATCTTGATTCCCCTTCATCCTAACAATTGTAAGAGCTGCAAGGGGAGGTGTCTCCGGCATTGTATCGAGCACTAGTGGGAGATGATTTGGATTGGTGATAGGGGGCTAGAGTTAAGAAGAAAAATGAATGGTGCAAGGAAATGTAGCTTAATTGGGTTTGGAGAATGAAGTAGGGATGACTACCCAACTTAAGCTTTTGAATTTTGTAGGTCCAATGTAAAATCTTTAAAACCCTAGAAGTTTCAATGAGCTTTTTACTCTTGAGAGTTGTTTTATGGAGCTCGTACAGTTCACATGTTGAACATATGTCGAGCTCCTTATAGGGGAGTTTAGGTAGGCCTTTTACTAAGTCAAGTTTACTAATCCTGTTAATTTAGTTTCATGTAAATGTGATCTAATATTTTATAGCATAGTATGGGTTCTTATTGTGATTAAAAAGGCAGTCTCGCGATGAATAATCATCAAATCTAAGTGTATGCATATTTCTATGTCTATCTCACTTAAGCAAAACTTTCCATGTGTCTTCTTTTTACTACTTCAAAATAATCTTCAGAAAATAAAACTTTAAAGCCTTTGTCACAAATCTGAGAAACACTCAGAAGATTGAACTTCATACTTTTAACAAGACTACTACAACTAATAGAAGTAAGGGAGGGAGTTTCCAGTCTTATCTTCTCCAATTATCATATGTGTATAGTTCCCAAACGTAACTATTCCACCATCATTGGCATCGATGTTAAGGGATCGTACTTTGTCTCCAGACAAATGCTTGGAACATCTGTTATCCACAATCCATTTAGAGCATTTCTCTTGCTTGATGCTCTACAAAAAGATACAGCCTAGTATTGGGGTTTATGAAGTCTCTAGTTGTAAGGCGCCTCTTTATTTGGTTTTGCAAAACTACTAACTAAGCATTTTGGTACCTAGTTCTTTTGGACCCTTAGGGGGTCAGCATGGTTCCTTAGATTACTCCTTGGTGCCATTACCTTACAGGCTTTATTTTGACTAAGAGAAATTTTAATAGTTTTGGAACTTCCAATTAAGACCTAGTAATTTATCTAGATGTTTCACTCCTTTAGTGAATCTAGGAAGATAGTTTACTATAGTCTTAGTTTTATCCTTGAGTTCAAATATAATAATTTATAGTCTCTCTCTCTACCTATATTTATATATATATATATATTACTCATTAGAAAATGAATTTCTCTTTCATGTTGTTTTTTAGATAAGGATGAACAGCTAGGAAGTTTATGTGCATTTTCTTTGAGTAATCATACTTCTAATCCATGATTTCTAAAGTAGTTGATAGATTTTTAACAGTTTGTTTTCCTTTTTCAAACTAATGACAAGATCATGTAGGGTAGTAATATCATCTTTTAAGTCATATGTATAGGGTTCGTCGAAGATTAATTGATCATCGATATTTATTAGTCCGAGCAGGGCATCTTCACCACCAGAATTACATGAGTTATTTTTCAAGGAGTCAAAGGAGGAATCATATATAGATTACAAAGCTTTATCTTTGGATACTTGTAATGATGTGTGTGGGTTCCTTTTTGTCTTTCTCTTCCTACTCTTATACTGTAGTGTGATTCAGGTTGCTTGGAATCTTGATTCTGGCTTCTCTTGAGCAAGGGATAATTTTTCTTGAAGTGGTCCTTCTTCTTGCAGTTGAATCACAAGCCTCTCTTGAGCAAGGGACAATCTTTCTTGAAGTGGTCCTTCCTCTTGCAATTGAATCACAACATCTCAACGTCCTTCTTTCGATTATCTTATCTAATGATTTTCGTGAATCTTCTTGTTATCATGGCTAGGTCATACTCAAAGCTTTCGTTTGTAGGGTAGGCTTTGAAAAGTGTAGTATGCTCTTCTTTTTCTTTATCCCAGCCTGAGATTTTACTGTAGCTTGTCGCTTCTCTACTTCATAAGATAAAACCTTACCTATGAGGTCTTCCAGTAGGAGAGTGTTGGCATAGATTGCTTCCTTCATCATGGTAGCCGTGGTCTACAATCCATCTTGAGTTATTTGAGAATATTCTTTACTTAGTCATATTCTTTAGTCTTCATGTTCAAATTGAGAAGGCCATTGTTGATGCCATAGAATCTTATATACATTTTTCTGATGGATTCTTCATTCTCCATATCGCATAGTTCATACCATTGATGAAGTAGATTGACTTGAGTTTATCTTACCATATTAGAACCTTTATACTTAATGTTGGATTTTTTTTCTAGATTTCGTAAGCTATCTTAAATGCAAAAACTATGTTGAAGTCCTCAGTGGTGATAGTACAAGAGATGATGTTCATGGATTTTGAATTGGAGGCACCCTTCTTCTTGTCATCTTCGGAGAGAGGCATTTTTGTAGTAGGTTCAGGTTTAGTATACTTAGTTTCGATCACATTCCATACCTTTTAATCAATAAATTTTAGAAATAAATGCATTTGTACATTCCAACAGTTGTAGTTGGTCCCATCAAAGTGTGGAGGCCTAATAGTGGATTGACTTTCACATGAGTTGTTGGTGCTTGTTGATGTTTCCATGTGTACTAATGAGATTTTATTTTATTTCACTATAACACGCCCTAATACCACTTGTGAGTTCCGGAGGATCATTGTATTACTAGAGGGGGGAGAACAATAGTGTCAATGGTATGAGAAATCTTTTTTTGTGAAAGTTAACCGTGTAAAGAACAAACCAAACAATCAATACATTGCAACAAGTTGTTAGCGTGGAAACCCAAATGGGTAAAAACCATGACCCAAGTCCCCGTGACTTAGTATCTTCGCTCAAACAACCCAACCAACTGCTTCGTTATTCCTAAACTATTTACACAGATATCTCAAACATTTACTGAGTTACTAGCTTTATAACTCTGGATCTGAAACCAAAGTTGCCACCATAGGTCTGACACTTCGGCTATCCTTTGACTTCATGGGATTGGTCCAACTTTAAAGATCCAAGATCAACCTGCCAATTTTCGGATGTAACATCAAAAGTTCATACAGAAAGTACCATGAAAATATTATATTAATAACATCTTTAATAAGGTTAGTAATAGAGATAATTGTAGATATATATATATAAGAACATGAGCATAATAAAAAATATTTTTAATAGTAAGAACATGCAAATAAGATAAAATATCACAATGAATAATATAATCGAGTGATGTTATCTACCAAAATAGTTCTGCTTTCTTGTAGAAGAACTAGAAACCAAGAGGCTATAAATGTTGCTAACCGATAGATTTCTTGGATAAAAGATATGTACTTGACTTTCTTCATAAAAGAACTTCAAAGTACTAGAGAGAGAAAGAGATAATAAGCTCTTAGAATATTTTTCCTTTGCGGTAAAGAGTGGACGGAGTTGGTGTGTCTTCTAATGTTGGGTATGAGGTCCCTTGTATAGGGGTTCAAGAGAAAAGAGATGTTGGAAAGAAATATGACAAGAAATAAAAAAATTTGATTTAGTAGGCCGATCAGGTTATTTCAGTTATCGATCAAAAATAATTTTTTAAGTAGCTATTAAATCTTTGAATTTGAAGATTGATCGATCATAAAATGTCGATGGTCTATCATGGTCATTTGATCAATTAGAGATAAAAAACATGGTCATATCATCTAAGTAGGTCGATTAGAGAACTACTAGAACTAGCATGGATGATTAGGGTTGATCGATAAGGCAGACAAGGTTGGTCAATTAAATTTAATTCTTTAGAAATTCTTGATTTAGGAAGTTTTTAGCATTCATTGTTACAAATTAATAGATTACATTATAATAATAATAATTAATTTTGATACAATAAGGAATGCATAAATGTTTGGGTACATGTCCTTGAATATATGTAGTATGTATAGTTGGATTAACTTGCAATCCTTCAAGTCAAAAAACATACAAACGAGTGAGTTGCAATACATATATGTTATTTTTAAAATCAATAAAAGCAATAAGAGAGTAAGAAATAAAGAATTAACATGCATGCCTAATAGGTGTATTCATTATTTAATATTAATAATGTGTGATAATCCATCACAAAGCTACCCAATTCCACTTCCCATTGGTAAAGATCCTCATTGGTGTAGGGCACATGTGTAGGATCTCAAATTAGTTATAGCACAATTAGGTAAAAACCTTAGAGGAACCCTATTTTCCTTCAGGTATATAAACCTCCTACATCATAATTCTCCTTCAATAACCATATACAAAACTTCTCTCTTGAGACTAATACTCAGAAAACTACTTATAGCACAATTGAGTGCTATCATCTACCAAAATAATTTTGGATTGCTTGTAGAAGAACTAGAAACCAAGAGGCGATAAATGTTGCTAACCGATAGATTTCTAGGATAAAAGATATTTACTTGACTTTCTTTATCAAAGAACTTCGAAGTACTATAGAGAGAAAGAGATAATAAGCTCTTAGAATATTTTCCCTTTGTAGCAAAGAGTAAATGAGAGTTGGTGTGTCTTCTAATATTGGGTATGAGGTCCCTTTTATAGCGGTTCAAGAGAGATGTTGGAAAGAAATATGTCAAGAAATGAACAAGATTTGATTTAGTTGATCGCCCAGGTTATTCCAACTATCGATCAAAAATAATTGTATAAGTATCTATTGAATCTTTGAATTTGAAGATTGATCGATCATAAAATGTTGATGGTCTATCAAGGTCATTTGGTTGATTAGAGAGAGAAAACATGGTCATATCATCTAAGGTGTTTGATCAGAGAACTACTAGAACCAGGAGGGTTGATTAGGGTTGATCGATCAGGCTAACGAGGTTGGTCGATTAAATTTAATTCTTTAGCAATTCTTGATTTAGCAAGTTTTTAGCATTCATTGTTACAAATTAATAAATTACATTGCAATAATAATTAAATTTGATAGAATAAGGAGTGCATAAACGGTTGGGTACAAGTCCTTGAATATATGTAGTCTGTATAGTTGGATTAAAATGCAATCCTTTAAGTCAAAAAAATATAAACGGGTGAGTTGCGATATGTGTATGCTATCTTTAAAATCAATAAAGGAATAAGAGAGTAAGAAATAAAGATTTAGCATGCATGTCTGATAGGTGTGTTCATTATTTAATATTCGTAATGTGTGATAATCCATCACAAAACTGCCCAAGTCCGCTTCGCATTGGTAAAGGTCCTCACTGGTGTAGGGCACATGATTATGATCTCAAATTAGTTATAGCACAATCGAGTAAAAACCTTAGTGGGCCCCTATTTTCCTTCAGGTATATAAACCCCATACATCATAATTATCCTTCAATAACCACATACAAAACTCCTCTCTTCTTGAGACTAACACTTAGAATATCACTTGGTTTGGTCACAGTAAATAACATTCCAAGTACTAACTTCATGTACAGAAGTGAATCTTGGACTTCTACTAATGTTAACAAGCATCAAACTCCATCGAGTATACATTGATATGTAACATCGGAGAGCAAGTAAAATGTTTCAATCAACTCTTCTATCAGGGTTGCAGCCATCTAAACTTCTAAATCGGGGCCTATATGTGTAAGCACATGCCTTACAATGCTTATATCCATCTACCCACGTATTACAAGAAACACATATGCATGCAAGGTGAAAGTCCACCAATGTAAGAGTTGTTCATAGGTCGTTGGAGAATAAAAACAAATGCTAACAAACTGTTGGAGAGGTTGAATCATGTCATACTTAGACTATACATTGTGCGCTCTCATGATGCGCATGTTTGATGTATCCATTTTATCATCCTAAGTTGATAATCACTTAGGGTCCATTTAATTCATCCATTAATATGTATTTACGTTCATTTGATCATTGATATGATCCAACCTTGATCAAATGATTTTGAAAAACATCCATTTTCTCAAATGTGCTCGTTAACGTACACATACACATTCTATTGTACAAGTACACATACTTGGTGTACATATGCACACACATGATGTTCAGGTGGACATGATTTGTCAATTGATGCACTGCGTTGGTGCACTAGTGCGTGTGTCGGTGCACTTATCCATTATATAGGTGTACCAGTAACCCAATGCCATGTTGTCAAGGTGATTGTTGTACTAGTACACTAGGTTGGTGTGCCAGTACATTTGTGACATAGACATGAAAATGTCCATTTTTATTATGAATTTTGAATCCCATTACACGATAATTTGGTTCCCATATATCCACGGAGAAATTCCCCATCCCTACATAATTTTCATAGTGAATTTTTGCATGCATTTATGCACAACAAATGTGAACATGAGGTATGATACGTCTTAGAACCTTTACAAAACATGATGCATGAAAAAAACCTAAAGCTCTAAGTTTTCAAGTACATAGGAATGTAAAACCAATGTGTGGCAATAGGAAGGAGGTAAGGAATCCATTATCTCCAAGGACATTCCCTCATAATCTCCTTCCATGTGGAAATGATGTTTTTGACGCAAATAGCATTCTCATATCACTGATCGACCAACTTCTTTCAGAATATCAATGACTCTCTGATAAGGATTCCATAGAGGGGGAAGAGGCGGATCTCGTTCAGATCCATAAGTAGATCTCAACATGTTTACCAAATATAATCGATGATCTCTACACAATAGAGTAATCATTTGTCCCATTAAGATATTCAGAAATATTCAGATGCGAAAACACAAGGTTTCACAAAGCTCATCGTGGTTCCTACCATCATGGGCATTGTTTTCGAAAGTATCCCAATTGGCCACATTGATAACACTCCATCTCTGTTCAATTAATAGTCACTATAGACAATGTAGGAAGGAGTAAGGACAGTACCTTTGGTGTTATAAGTGTTTCCACATGCAAGGTTTCCCTGTAGAATCAGAAATAGCCAATTGAAGTCCTTATAGAGTGCTTGATGTAGATCCTAGTTATGTCAAAGTGTAAATGGAGGGGGGTGTTGTCCTAATAAGAGGATGTTTTCTTATTAAAATATAATGCCCTATTACTGCCTATGCAGGGAGAGCCCCATGGTAATGTATCTAAGGGGAAAATATCTTTCAACACTGTCGCTTAACCAAGCTAGCTTCAAGAATTTATGGTATTGCATGCTCCATAGTTTTATTTCCATGAATTAATGTTTGAAATTCTTGATTCCTCTTTTAGTTCTAGTGTGACTAGAAATCAAGGAAGCAACTGAACGAATACGAATGTGAATTCATATCATACCATAACTATATTCATATTATTTTACGAATATAAATCTTTTACGAACGAATACGAATACCCAAACGAATATTCCAATAAAAAGTTATAAATAAAAACATACATGATTATTCTTGTAGTTAACATTACAATATTATGAATTTAAGATGTTATACCAGATTGGTTGTGGTTGCAACTAAGAGGGAGATTGCAACTGCAACGGGAGGAGGTTGCGGTTGCGACGGAGTGAGGTTGGCTGCGACTTAGAATTTGAGATGCACCAGTTAGATGAAAACTCCACATAGAATTTAGAACGGAAACGACATCCATAGAAAAAATAACATTGATGAATGATGGGTCTCCTAAATAAGATTCTCGAGAACGTCAATAAGGAGACCTATCATCATCGGAGGGAGGTTGGGCAGAGGCGAAGAGGGAGGTAGGGTGGTGGCATAGGGAGGTTGAGTGGTGGCGGAGGGAGTTTGGGTAGGGGGAGATGAAGGTTAGGGGGAGGCGGAGGTCAGCATGGGAGGCAAAGGGCACAAGGGCGGAGGGTGCAGGGGGCCGCGGAGGGGTGCAGGGGGCGGCAAAGGGAGCAAGGGGAGGCGGGGCAACGAGGGAGGCGAGGGTGGCGGGCGAGGCGGAGGGCTGCAGGGGGAGGCAGGGCATCAGGGGGAGGCGGGGTGGTGGGGGAGGCGGAGGATGTAGGGGGAGGCGGAGTTCAACACGAAGAGGCGGTGGGTGGCACCAGCAAGAGGAGGAGGTCAGGGGGAGGCAGGGGTGGTGGCTGGCGGGGAAGAAAGAGGGCATAGAGGGTGTGGAGGAGGGGATTTGGGGGATATTAATCTAATTTTGTTTTAAAATATTAAATATATAATACGAATATTCGTATTCTAACCGGATTCGTTTCTTTTTTCATATTCGTATTCGTGTTCATTAACTCAAGATTTGTATTCAGATTCGTATCCGCAACAAAATCGTTTAGAATATTCGTATTCGTATTCACCTATTTTATAAAAATAAGAACCATGTCCTCTAAGAAACGAATATAGATACAAATGAATACGAATATTACCACATACGTTTGTGTTCCTACTAGCAATAGATGCCTCTAAAAAGATCGGTGAAGCCTACATATTTTCATGGTGTCTCTAATTGTTCCTTAGGTATTAATAATCACATATTAATCACGTTGTTTTTTAATTAGGTAAAAATTAGGTTTATGCATTCCACCATCATTTGTGTATGATTCCATTGCTAATTTTCTAATTTCCATAAGATTGTACATAAATCGTATTAAAAAACTCACAGTTATAACCGTGAAATAGATTGATGTATATGTAGACGTCTTTTTAATATATCCTATATACTCTAAAATTTATACATGTCATTCTTTTAAACTTAGATACTTTTTCAAAATAACTATTTGTGTAAATATATATTTTATTACGTTTTCTACGTAACAATAACCTCTTGTATTTATAAACTATTATACTAAGCTGTAACATGTACTTTAAACATATCTATTTATTTATGAGTATATGAACTTCTATTATAAACCAATACGTAGATATTAAATATTTTTTTATTTGATACAAATACTAAAGGGATGCAATCATACCTCACGCATCACGGAAGCACATGGATAGGATAGTATCTGATCGAAATGGACTCGTCGTATGAGTCGGGATAGTAGCAAAATTTAAAAAATTTCAAAGAAACCACATGGATTGGGAACCAATCCCAACCCGCTCCATTAGGATCACATAAATAAAAGGACTTACCTTTGAAATGTGATTGTGATCCCCGGGTCTCTAAGTGAAGAGACTTCCCATCTCAAGTCCGATCCGACGAAGATGGCACTAGCAGAAGCGGGGATGCACCGTGTACTTATTGCAATTTAGCGAGACGATTTGAGACTCCTTGCTCCTTATTTCGCCAAAAGAAATCCCCGTTCTTCTTTGTGATCCTAAAGAATTGAAGATGAAGAACTTCTACGCAAGATCGGTCGAATTGATTTGGCGGCACAACATGGTCGGCCACAATTAAGGGTGTTAACCTGGTAAGGGGACGACATTGGGGTGGCAAGGGAGCGGGCACCACAAGCGAACGAGCATGGGGCAGAGAGAGAAACATGTTGATTTACAACTGTGTGTACCGTATATTGGAAGACAGGGCATGCCTCCCGCATTTTTACTTTTTCGGTCCATTGGGATGCAATCTCAATCACTAAATGGATGGTTGGGCTTAATTGTAATCTTCAACCAGTTGAGGAAAAAAGTTGATGAGATATTATCAACTACTTAATCAATAAATCACCTACAAACATTATCAACAAAAGGGATAATATGCATAAAATGAGGGGATGACCCACCATGGATGTCCCTTTTTATTTTTCTTTTATCTCATCAACGATTATCTCTTGCTTGTTGAGTAATTTTGGAAATTAATTATCAACAAATAATTTTAAATAGTTTGTGATAGTTACAAATAGGCCACCCAAAATTTATGGATTATATTCATAGGTCCAAAATTAAATGCAAATCCGATTTACAATTTGTATAATTAAAATTAACATTAAACTTGTGAATCGTATTCACATATAAGTCTCAATAAGATAATGTGGATCTTATCTACACTATCCATGATTGTTGTGGATAACACTAATCATATTACTCTTATCCAAGATAATTGAATCCAATTTAATTATCTTTTATCCTCATTATTCATGAAGTAATGTGGATAGCACTATCTATGATATTGTTGTCTAGAATAATTAAATCCAATTTAATCATCCTAAATTTCTCTTTAAACATATCCAAAACTAATGTGACTCTTATCCACTTCACTCTTAGAGTATCATGGATAACACTATAATTAAATCAAATTTAATCATCTTAAATTTCTTCGCTTTGCCTAATACTCAGATATATCTATTTAGGAACATTCCTCAAGCTCCTTTGAGGATATTGTGCTTTCTTCGCGAATACATGGAGATAAGGTTAGGGGGATAGTATATGCCATATAGTGACTTAGATAGTGAGATCCGATCTCATATCCAGATCTATAAGACCTCTCAGAGATATCTAAACATATAAATTAGAGTACTCAATCTTCTCATTGTATCTAAATCCAATTCAGATCAATTTCAACCTTTGGTAGACTAAGATTGGATAACTAATCTATTGAGTAGAGTCACTAAATTTCAAGCCTCTTTCATCACTCCCTCAAAATGGAAACATCATGGCATATAATTGTTTAAGATCACATCACGTTTAAGTATTCTCAATACCCGTGCATACTGCATAATAGAAAGCCGTGATTACAACCCAATTTGGAATGTCTCCTTTGTGGTTTTATCGATAATTTTCTCATTTAATCATTGGGAGTCAGTATTGATCATATGATTTCCAAAAGCATATATCATATAGTTAAATCTTGTCTTGTTTCCAAAAAAGGCGACCAATATTAGAATTTGATGTATCGCAATATCTCATGAGTGAGCTCATATCTTCCGATTTAGTAGTGAACTTGTATGATCCCTTTGAGAGGTTATATTTCTTATATGTCCTCATAAGCACACCAACATGCCAATATATAAAACTTGATTAGGTCACCAACATATGGATCTTCCAAATGTACATACTCAATCATATAATAATACATTTTTCTCTAGTCAAAGTATAAGAGCTTGTATCATGACAACTTACAATGTAGGTCTTAGTTATCTCTATCTCGCTAATTCAACTCTTTAATCTAACTTTTCCGACTTTTCCGAATCTCTATTCCTATGCAGAAGTCCTACATTAAGAGGTTGATCAGAAGTCAGCCTTTGGAGTAAGAATTTCCATCTCTTTCTCAAGTTGCAGATCCCTTCTTAATAATCACGTGGTGATGGGGTTGAGTCCTCAATCTAACCCTTTATATATTCAACCTAGAACTAGCCTCTATGGTACGACCTTTTGAATCAATAATTGTATGATATCAAGATGGACAAGGTACATATTGAATAAAGGAACCTATTATGCAAACTAGTTATTCTTTATTTCAGAATAAGGAGTGATTTGCAATAACATTTATTGCATAATAGCTCGCCATGAGCTCACAGGTCCAATAATCTTCCACTAGCCCAAAGAAACATTAATGGGATAATCTATAAACCCATACTCATGTGCTAATCATAGGCCATGCAGATAAATAGCTCGATCAACTGATTAGCACTCTATCCCGATAGACTTTGACGAGTCCTTTTATACATTTAAATACCCCTAGTAATAGTGCTCGCATATAATGTGACTATTACATATTATGCAACCGATACTCAATCTTGTTAATGTAGTTACAGTGCTTTGCATCTTTTTAGTTTTAGCATCTAACTCTAATACTTAGTAGTTAACATAACCAATAAGGGATTTCTATTATGTTTATTGAAATGCCATATGTTTAGAGATCTCTATATCCTTAAACTTAGACATATGCTTAAGACTTTGAGAGCACTATCTCTAAAGTTACGTATCACTGAACGTGTTTTTATTACAACAATCAAGTGTTTTATCTCCACAGTAAGCTTGGTAGCAATTTACCAACCCCACTACATGGTAGATATATAATTTTTGTACATATCATGGCATACACTAGGCTTCTTATAGCTGATGCATAAGGGCATGCAACTATAGCATACATATCCTCTTGTGTAAATATACATATCATGGCATACACTAGGCTTCTTATATCATGGCATTTTTGTATATATTTTATTACGTTTTCTACGTAACAATAACCTCTTGTATTTATAAACTATTATACTAAGCTGTAACATGTACTTTAAACATATCTATTTATTTATGAGTATATGAACTTCTATTATAAACCAATACGTAGATATTAAATATTTTTTATTTGATACAAATACTAAAGGGATGCAATCATACCTCACGCATCACGGAAGCACATGGATAGGATAGTATCTGATCGAAATGGACTCGTCGTATGAGTCGGGATAGTAGCAAAATTTAAAAAATTTCAAAGAAACCACATGGATTGGGAACCAATCCCAACCCGCTCCATTAGGATCACATAAATAAAAGGACTTACCTTTGAAATGTGATTGTGATCCCCGGGTCTCTAAGTGAAGAGACTTCCCATCTCAAGTCCGATCCGACGAAGATGGCACTAGCAGAAGCGGGGATGCACCGTGTACTTATTGCAATTTAGCGAGACGATTTGAGACTCCTTGCTCCTTATTTCGCCAAAAGAAATCCCCATTCTTCTTTGTGATCCTAAAGAATTGAAGATGAAGAACTTCTACGCAAGATCGGTCGAATTGATTTGGCGGCACAACATGGTCGGCCACAATTAAGGGTGTTAACCTGGTAAGGGGACGACATTGGGGTGGCAAGGGAGCGGACACCACAAGCGAACGAGCATGGGGCAGAGAGAGAAACATGTTGATTTACAACTGTGTGTACCGTATATTGGAAGACAGGGCATGCCTCCCGCATTTTTACTTTTTCGGTCCATTGGGATGCAATCTCAATCACTAAATGGATGGTTGGGCTTAATTGTAATCTTCAACCAGTTGAGGAAAAAAGTTGATGAGATATTATCAACTACTTAATCAATAAATCACCTACAAACATTATCAACAAAAGGGATAATATGCATAAAAATGAGGGGATGACCCACCATGGATGTCCCTTTTTATTTTTCTTTTATCTCATCAACGATTATCTCTTGCTTGTTGAGTAATTTTGGAAATTAATTATCACCAAATAATTTTAAATAGTTTGTGATAGTTACAAATAGGCCATCCAAAATTTATGGATTATATTCATAGATCCAAAATTAAATGCAAATCCGATTTACAATTTGTATAATTAAAATTAACATTAAACTTGTGAATCGTATTCATATATAAGTCTCAATAAGATAATGTGGATCTTATCTACACTATCCATGATTGTTGTGGATAACACTAATCATATTACTCTTATCCAAGATAATTGAATCCAATTTAATTATCTTTTATCCTCATTATTCGTGAAGTAATGTGGATAGCACTATCTATGATATTGTTGTCTAGAATAATTAAATCCAATTTAATCATCCTAAATTTCTCTTTAAACATATCCAAAACTAATGTGACTCTTATCCACTTCACTCTTAGAGTATCATGGATAACACTATAATTAAATCAAATTTAATCATCTTAAATTTCTTCGCTTTGCCTAATACTCAGATATATCTATTTAGGAACATTCCTCAAGCTCCTTTGAGGATATTGTGCTTTCTTCGCGAATACATGGAGATAAGGTTAGGGGGATAGTATATGCCATATAGTGACTTAGATATCCAGATCTATAAGACCTCTCAGAGATATCTAAACATATAAATTAGAGTACTCAATCTTCTCATTGTATCTAAATCCAATTCAGATCAATTTCAACCTTTGGTAGACTAAGATTGGATAACTAATCTATTGAGTAGAGTCACTAAATTTCAAGCCTCTTTCATCACTCCCTCAAAATGGAAACATCATGGCATATAATTGTTTAAGATCACATCACGTTTAAGTATTCTCAATACCCGTGCATACTGCATAATAGAAAGCCGTGATTACAACCCAATTTGGAATGTCTCCTTTGTGGTTTTATCGATAATTTTCTCATTTAATCATTGGGAGTCAGTATTGATCATATGATTTACAAAAGCATATATCATATAGTTAAATCTTGTCTTGTTTCCAAAAAAGACGACCAATATTAGAATTTGGTGTATCGCAATATCTCATGAGTGAGCTCATATCTTCCGATTTAGTAGTGAACTTGTATGATCCCTTTGAGAGGTTATATTTCTTATATGTCCTCATAAGCACACCAACATGCCAATATATAAAACTTGATTAGGTCACCAACATATGGATCTTCCAAATGTACATACTCAATCATATAATAATACATTTTTCTCTAGTCAAAGTATAAGAGCTTGTATCATGACAACTTACAATATAGGTCTTAGTTATCTCTATCTCGCTAATTCAACTCTTTAATCTAACTTATCCGACATTTCCGAATCTCTATTCCTATGCAGAAGTCCTGCATTAAGAGGCTGATCAGAAGTCAACCTTTGGAGTAAGAATTTCCATCTCTTTCTCAAGTTGCAGATCCCTTCTTAATAATGACGTGGTGATGGGGTTGAGTCCTCAATCTAACCCTTTATATATTCAACCTAGAACTAGCCTCTATGGTACGACCTTTTGAATCAATAATTGTATGATATCAAGATGGACAAGGTACATATTGAATAAAGGAACCTATTATGCAAACTAGTTATTCTTTATTTCAGAATAAGGAGTGATTTGCAATAACATTTATTGCATAATAGCTCGCCATGAGCTCACAGGTCCAATAATCTTCCACTAGCCCAAAGAAACATTAATGGGATAATCTATAAACCCATACTCATGTGCTAATCATAGGCCATGCAGATAAATAGCTCGATCAACTGATTAGCACTCTATCCCGATAGACTTTGACGAGTCCTTTTATACATTTAAATACCCCTAGTAATAGTGCTCGCATATAATGTGACTATTACATATTATGCAACCGATACTCAATCTTGTTAATGTAGTTACAGTGCTTTGCATCTTTTTAGTTTTAGCATCTAACTCTAATACTTAGTAGTTAACATAATAAATAAGGGATTTCTATTATGTTTATTGAAATGCCATTATGTTTAGAGATCTCTATATCCTTAAACTTAGACATATGCTTAAGACTTTGAGAGCACTATCTCTAAAGTTACGTATCACTGAACGTGTTTTTATTACAACAATCAAGTGTTTTATCTCCACAGTAAGCTTGGTAGCAATTTACCAGCCCCACTACATGGTAGATATATAATTTTTGTACATATCATGGCATACACTAGGCTTCTTATAGCTGATGCATAAGGGCATGCAACTATAGCATACATATCCTCAACACTTTGATATGATATATCTTTATATATGTCAATACCTTATTTTAAGGGATTGGAGCCTTCCTTGGAGTTTCCTATGTAAGATCTCTCTAATATGTCCCCTGATGTGACGGTCCCAAGCTCTATTTTCTTTGCTTATAAACAAAATCAAAACTAAGATTTAAGAGGCCTCCTTGAGATATTTTATCTCAAAGGTATGGGATGAACATATTATAAAGCATTTATCATCGTCCCGTATATCATTTCAAATTATTAGGGCTTCATCTACATTTAGCATGATAATCATAATGGCACTCCCACTAAACTTCATATGGTTCATCACGATTCTATATAAAATCATAATCTTTGTGATTTCATCAAAGCTAATGTTCCAACTATAAGAAGCTTGTTTGAGTCCATATGGAGTATCTTAACTTGCACATTTTGCATTCCTCAACTATGAAATCCTAGAACTATTGCATATGGATTCATTGAGGTTTCCATTGAGGAATGCAATATTGAATTCCATCTTCTAGATGTCATCATCAAGTTGTGTATCTATAGTTAGATATAGTCCATACATAACACTTGTGGATGGAGAATACCTTAGATTTTATTGATAACATCCATTTCTTCATGTCGTGATCCTCAAATGCTTCATCATATGAAGCTGGATCATTGTCAGACTCTTCCAAAACATGTAATCCATACCTTCTAGGTGGTCATACCAGCATCAAACGGATTCGAAGAGGTATGAGCATTTCATCTTCTATTATCCTTTTTAGTTTCTGGTTTAAAAACCTCATTATCCTTTATGGATATTTGAGTTCATATACTTCATCTTTATCGACTCTTATGGAAGACATCCTCTAAGAATCATATTTTTAGAGATTAAAATTTTAAGAATCTCATGGCCATAAAGCAAGTATCCAATATCATCCTTTGCATACCCAATGAATTACCACTCTAGTGAGAGATTCTAGCATATTTGCATAGAATCTATCTTAGGATATATATTGTAGTCTCCACTGCATATCCTCAGAAACTAAGAGGTAATTATTCTATGAATCATCATTGATCCAATCATGTCCAACATGATCCTTTTGTATCTCCACACAACTCCATTGAGTTGAGGTGTTCCTGGAGAAGAGAGATAGGAATAATATTCCTTTCTCTATAAGGTAATTCTTGAATTCATAGGTTCTCAACCAAAATTGTGGAATCTTTGAACATTTAAAAGGTTTCTAATATGAAAGGAAGAAAGCCCATTTCACAAATGATCATCAATGTATATCACATATCATAAATGTTTATTATGGTATGGAGGATCCGCATACATCATTGTGCATGAGATCTTGAATACCTCCGCATCTTACACAATTCTCGGAGAAGGGTGCCATCAATATTTTACTTTAAATATAATCTTCACAAGTAGGTAAGTTATTAACTTTTAGGCAATATGAATGTCCATCTCTTTTTAGTATATTGATCTTATAGATAGGAACATGTACAAGTCTTGATGCCATATCATATTCAAATGATCTTTATCCTCCTTTTGATCTTTAATACAATAGTAGAAAGGTCCATGCACCATTCGTTAATATTCTAATTTTACAAAGTCCTCCAGATTTTAGATTTCCTTTTGAAATATTTCCATCATAACTCTTTATGATAGGTTCTTTTCAAAATGTATGTTTATCTCTAGCAAGTTTAGAAATAAACAGTGAATGCTTTCTAACATCTAGGTCATAGAGACATTCTCTAAGACTAAGAGCTCTCCTACTAGAATGTGGTAGTTTATGTATCCGACAACAATTGTTGCACCAATTGCATCATATCTCATGTGAATGACTATCAACCTTCAGATCAAATTTACTTGCCTTTAAAACATGTGCAATAGTTTGCACATGTTTGTAGAAGGCCCATATACAACTATCTGACATTCTTCTCGATCAACAAGTCGATTTAAATGATGAATTATTGATGTATGATATGTCTATGTACGACCCAAGTTCCTTTTAAGGATTATATATAGTAAGGATAGTCATACTTCCAGTATGTTGACTTGTTGCAGTATTAGTGGTTATCCAGCTATTTGGTTGTCATATATGTGGAAGTCACGGAAGTATAGTCCACTATTTAACTTTCCTTCTTCTTATTATGGGCCAGGAACCAGGATTCCACTATACATCCCCAGATCCTTAATCAATCATTCTTAAGATAAAGGATCACTCTAATTGAACATGTCCGCAAAGGACTTCAATCTGAGAGCATTTCAACATTTATACTTGCTTCGTCCCATTCATACAATATGAAATTATAAGATTCATGATGGACTTGAGTAGAGATAGCAGAATGATAACACTCAACATATCCATATACATCTCAACTTTTAAAACTTTGGTTCAGGCAGATACGCAAACATGTTGAGTACATCCCTATAAAGTCACCATTCTGCATAATGTAGTGAACCATGTCCTTCATAAGCAAATGCTGAAAGCACATATCTTTTACCAAAACATATCCTTCAGATCGAGAAGGATCTTTACTATTACAATCCATATCAACATGTCACTTTCAAAGAACAATCGATGAGGAATCAAGACTGTAGAAACACAGAAACCCTTAGTTGTTGTTGTCCTTCGTCATATTTAATTATCTATCATCATCAGTATAAGAAACTTTCACATTGTAACCACATGCATTATGTATTCAACTGCAAGCACTACATATTAATCATGGATCCTATTTATGATACCGGTTATGATTGAGTATCAGCGAGTGGGTTTAGTGAAGGAAACCTGAAATGAGATAATTTGCATATATATTTAATTTAATTTAGGTTATTGTTATTTTAAATCAAAGTCATCTTGTTTTTATTACTTTAAAAGTCCATTCTGTTTCCAACTTTCAAAGCATGAGGTATGCCAACAAAAATACCTCAAGCAAGATCTGTGATATCCCTTCCACTTTTGTCACACCCCAATAGTATAAGAAAATGCAACTATGATAAAGGAAGCGAGAACTCTTTCTGCCTTGCAAGTCCAACTTGCACTCTGAATTCGATTTTGATCTCTATGCCCAGCACCCCTAAGGTGATGTTGATAGGTTACATTTGAACCAATTGTCAACAATAATAGAACTCTCTACGTAAAATCCAATACAACCTCAACTATATGAGGAACAACTTTAGATTATCAATCCCACGGCATGTTTCTTTCAAGAAGTAGAGCAACCCGATACATATGCGTGGATAAATTGGAGGTATGACTTCAGAAAGACATCTCTACCATACAATCCATAGTGATGGTGCCCTTTGCCTTAATGGGATACCATGGATGCCATCATATAATTCTCCATATCTTGTTCAAAATGTAGAATGATCATTTTGAAACATATTCTCATGATCAATCCATTTGAGTAAATCTAGTGTATATAAAATACTTATTAATAATAGATGGTGATTATTGGATCATTAATTTAATAATAATGAATCAATATCAATACAATTCAACCAATGAACGAGTCATGCTTGATATGCTCTTATTATATAGTATATTCTCTCACAAATATGTCTCATTGCAATTTTAATGGTTAGAGTACACCTTAACTTACGCACGTTATCCTTCCTCAAAATAGATCCAACTAGATGCATATGTATGTTGAGAGGGATCACCTCCTTGCATTTCAAGGTGCCGATGAATTAAAGAAGTCAACATCTCGATTTAGACACCATCTCCTTTCTAATTTGAGATCACACAATTGGATCAATTTGTACTTGTGGTTTATCGAAATTTCGACAATGCATTATACTATGTAATGATCTGTTGCAGAAATTTGGAATTAAATCCGTTTTAATTCCCAAAAAAATTCATATATATCAAGAAATTACTTAGTTTTGCATCTGAATTATCTAGTTACTACAATTACAATTCAAATTAGATCTTATCATGACATAATCATTCAAAAAGTTGTTGGCAATTCAAATATTTCTGTAAATATTTAACCAAATATTTAGTAAGATAATATCACATATTTAAATGACTAATTTTGAATTATAAAGCCAAATAAATATGTAAACAAGATGTTGTTATCATCCTCCTACCCAGCCTATTATATATCTGGTATCTTTTGCTATTAGTTACGGAAACATGTGAAGTAAAAATGTGTTGTTTGAGAGTTTGATATTTATGAAATTTGCTTGTATTTCTGTCATGTTACATGATAAATATCTGGTAACTAAAAAATCATAATTATCAATTACAAAATTCATGCAATAATAAAACCACTGACACTTTTCATATATGAATCTTCTCCCGATCATAGTCAACTATTGGCGCAACCTTTCGGATCATCTTTAGACTTCTAAACATGTTTTAAAGTCACAAAATAGATTCATAATAGGGGTGAACAACATCAAATGTTTATTAATTCTGTTCAGAATCGCATAAACACAAAAAAATAAAAGTTCCCATGAAATCGATATCCTTGGCCTTTGCTTCTTTGAAATTTGGATCATTTCCAAGATCTCCAACTTGGCTCTAATACCACTTGAAAGGAGATTATCATGTCTCATACATCATAGAAGTGTGTGGATCAAATCATATCTGATCAAAGCGAACTCGTCATACGAGTCAGGATGCAGTGGGAATTTAAAATTTACTAATGAAACCGCATGGATTGGGAACCATTCCCAACCCGTTCCATCATGATCACATGAATAAAGTACATGCCTTTTAAGTGTGTTTGTGGTCTTCGAATCTCAGCGAAGAAACCTTTTGTCTCAAGTTTGATACAATGGAGACAACAAGTGCATGCATAGGGATGAATCATGCACTTCCTGCAATCCAACCAGGCGATATGGGACTCCTTGCTCATGATTTCGTCAGAAGAACCAAATATGAAGAACCTTAACGCGAGATTGATCGAATCAATCCAACAGTACAACAACGGGGCCGGTCACCATTAAGGGTGTCAACCAGTAAGGGGATTGTCGTGGAGATGCACGAGGGAGAACCACCAATAAGGGCATCATCCCGGTATGGTGACAACCCTAGAGTAGGGGTGGATGGACACGTAGAGAGAGAGGGAGGGAGATAGAGAGATGGGGGAGAGAGAACAGAGAGAGAGACTTGTTGTCATGCAATTGTGTATATTGTGTATTGGAAGGCAGAGTTTGCCTCCCCTTTTATACTCTTTCAGACCATTGGGATTGCAATCCCAATCACTAAATGGACGGTTAGTCTTAATTATAATCTTTAATAACTTGAGGATAAAAGTTACTAAAATATAGCAACTATTTAATTAATTAACACATACAAATACTATGAACAAAAAGAGGATAAAGAGAGAAAATGAAAGGAATAATGTACATAAAAAGGAGGGGATGTCCCCATGGTGGGACCTACCATGGACGTCCCCTTTTGTTGCATTTTCCTTTTTATTTTTCTTTTATCGCATCAACCATCACATATTACTTATTAACTAATTTTGGAAATTAATTATCACCAAGTAATTTTAAATTATTTGTGATAATTACAAACAAGACATCACCAAATTTTTATTAATCTTTTTCGTAGGTCCAAAATTAAATGTAAATCCAATTTTCATTTTGTATAATGTGAGTTAAATCCATGTTAACAATAAATTTGGGAATCCTATTCACAATCAACTCTCAATAAGATAATGTGGATCTTATCCACAATATACCTTATTATTGTGGATAATATTATGCACATTAATATTATTTAGGATCATTAAATCCAAGTTATATTCCTTTCTGCACATACCTAAAAGCAATGTGTATCCACATTATTCTTGGAATACAGTGGATAACAGTATCTAGGATACTATTATCCATGATAATTAAATACAATTTAATCATCCTAAATTTTTCTCTAAACATACCCAAAAATAATGTGAATTTTGTCCACATTATTCTTGGAGTACCACTGATAACACTATACAGGATAATTAGCTCAAATTTAATCATCCTAAATTTCTTCTTTTTTGCCCAATACTCAGATCTATCCCTTTAGAAACATTCCTCAAACTATTTTGAGGAGAGTGTACCTTTTTCATGGATACTTGGAGATAAGGTTAGTGGGATTGCATGTGCCATGTATAATTACTTGGATAATGCGATCTAGTCTCATATCTAGATATGTAGGACCTCTTAGAGTTGTATGATCATATCCGTTAGAGTATTCATCTTCTCAGTATATCTGAATCCAATTCAGATCAATGTCCAACCTTTGAACCATGATGGATAATTAGTCTACTAAGTGGAGTCACTAAAATCCAAACATGTTTCATCATCGAGTATGCTCAATACATGTACATCCTGCTGATGAATCCATGATTCATTAACATTTCTGTTGCATTTTACCTTAAAAGCCTTACCAAATACATGTAAATATTCATTAGTTTCCATCTTTTAACGAATTCTCATTAACGAATAAAAATGCACTTTTATGCATCAAAAACATGCAAATAAATAAAGGAATAAAAATAAAGAAAAGAAAAGAAGGCAGATTGTAAATATGTATATATGTACAATATGACTCAGAAAATATAAATATAGCTGAAAGATATATTTATAACTTAACCTCCGAGATCAATCCAGTATGGATTAGTAAACAAACAAATAAGTAGGGGGAGATAAGGAAAGAAAATCATAAAAATAATTAAAGAGACACTCCAGACACTCTTCATTATTTACCAAATAAATAGAAAATCTTCATTGATTTTTTAATTAATTCATATAAAATATTTTTCACCAAACTCTTTTCCTAGTTATTTCTAAAAATATATATATATATAAGTTAAAAATATTATCTCGTATGTATGCTAAGAAATCCGTCTTTAAATTTTTCAAATTCTCAACTTCCGAACATCATAACTTTCTCATACGAATTCCAATTTCACTCTACTCATCTTTAAAGTTCATAAAATAAAATTCTCTAATTAATGGAGGTGATTTCGTTAAAATCGGAGTCCGTTTGCAAAAAGTCGGTTTTGGGACCTAATGACAGAAGGGTTTCTGGGCTATTTATTTTATTTAGAGCATATTATTTGTATTTTTCCTTATTTTATAATTTCTAATTATTTTCATGATCTTTAATTTTCATCATGATTTATTTCAGAATTTTTGGAGCTTATTTATTATTTTAATAAAATCTAAAACCTAATTTAGAGATGAAATTAAACTATATGACTTATACATGTATTTATTAATATATCTAAACTAAATTATAAAATCCACTAAAATTCACAAAGGAATTATTTATTATTATAATAAATAAGAAAATATAAAATTAATATATCATTCATTATTTATTGAATTAAAAATTCAAAACCTATTAAATAAGTATTATTTATATCTATTTATTAATATAATATTTATATTTCAAATAATATTTATTATTTACAAAATTAATTATACCATAATTTAGATAATTTAATTCTCTTTATTTTTTTTTTATACATATTTAAAATAGTGATATTTATTATTTATTATCTAATTTATATTGAATTTTCAACATCTGGCCAACCAGGTGCTGACACGTGTCAGCACCTGGTTCTTCTACTCCAAGAAGCTGGTGCAGCATTCTGTTCAACCGGCCATTTTTCGATAAATTCTCCCTCTCCATTTCTAACTTCCTTGATCGATCCAAACCCTCCATTATCTTCCCCTAACTACCTTTGTTCACGCCGACCCTTAGATCCACCTTAGATCCTTGACATTTCATCTATAAAAGCCCTTAAATCTGCGCATTCGAATAGAACTCTCCGACTAACTTGAACCCCCTAGTTCTAGTGGCCAACCCTCTCCCTTCCAAGCCTCGTCCCGACCATCTGAGGTGGTGACAACGCCTAGGAGAAGCCCGACGTGGAAGAAGAACGTCGGAGGAGAAGCTCCAGGGTGACCACTCGCCTTGCATCGCAGCCCAGCGCTGCATCAAGCTCCGGGAAGGATCGACCGTCGAGTTATCCGAGGTAATACACCTTTCTAGTCCCAGATCTATTCCTCCATCTTCACTATTTTCTTTCTCGAAATATGTGTCGTGATTAGGGTAGATAATTCCATAATTAGGTTGGTTAATCATAGTTCTTAGACTCCCATCCAATTCATCTATCAGATTTGGTTCGATACCAAATAAACTCGCACCTCATTCTTCGCTATTTCTCATGCCTTTCTTCACTACTTCTGGACACTTCATCTTTAACTTGCAAAAGCATAAATCTTTTGGTCGATTCTTGAGTGAATTGAGCACCCAAAGTACTACTTGAAGGTGTATCTTTCATCTGGAGCGACCTCGGAGCATTTGGAGCTTCCTAATGCAAAGACATTCGCAATCAAAGAAGGTGTATCAACACTTATCAGTTCCAGGACCGGTCGGACTGTCAACTTCATCGACGGAGAACCGCCGCCTTCCGCCACCTATGGAGGAGCACCACCGCGGGCGAGCTCGAGGGGTGAAGGCGTCACCTCTCTGGCCCTGCCAGAGGCCCAAGCGTCGAAGCTTTCGCTGGAGACAATTCGGAGAAGGGGACACCGTGGTCAGTTGCGCGCAAGATAGCAAGAACATGAAGAACGCCAGACGCTACAGTTAGACGACATGTGTCCCATCATCAACGGCTCAGATCGCATCACGACTTCTAATCCTGACCGTTCAGAGCGAAACGGTGGAAAAATTGCACAATAAACCTAGCAAGTTCAAGATTTTCATATGCGCTCCAGCATATTTCCAGAAATTGCATTTAGGTCCCCGCACAGGGACCTAAATGTAATTCCTTTAGATTTCTTTTCATTTCAGTCCCCACTGGGACCTTTTTGTAATAATACAATAAACGTTTCTTTGCACTTATGCCCGTGGCTTGTAGGGGTTGTTGGGACCTCAAAATTTTCTGTATTTTTCCACGATTTTTTTAGGGTAGCCTGATAACTACCCGAGACACTTCTTTATTATTTTTCCAAGATTCTTCGTGGCTTTGTTGTTTCGTTTTGAATTTTGTCATTTCAAGTTAGTTTTGAGCCGGATTTCTTTTCAATTTCTTTCTTTTTAAAATCAAGAATAAAGAGGATTTTTCTGGAATTTCTTCCTTGTCTCAAAAAACCGCAGTTTTAATATTCTGCCTCCTTGAGTTCGACCCAGGCACACTCACCTGGTAAAATAATTAGTGAACGATAAAATAGGAGAAGAATCTACTTTATATGATTCTTTCTCTCTCTCGTAAATGTTTGTTTGATCAACGTGGTTTCCTCTCTGCAGCTTTCTTCTCTACACCGACATCTTAACCGCATGTCAGAACTGCGTTTTCACCTGCATATTGAAAGATTGTGATTAAATCCAAAGTTTAGATCTCATTTTAGGTTGTTTCCTTCGTGTTTTATATGTAAGCTTCTCATTTGATTATTGAGAGTCGGTATAGATCATATGCTTTCCAAAATCATATATCATACCTTCAAATACCATCTCATTTCTAAAATAAGATGACCGACATTAGAATTTGGTTTATCTCAATATCTCACAAGTGAGATCATGTCTTCTAGTTCAATAATGAACATGTATGATCCCTTTAAAGAAGTTGTATTCCTCATTTGTCTGTATATGCACACTAGCTTGCTAGTGTATAGACCATGATTAGGTCATGAACCTATCGATTTGCCAAATGTGCATACCCATGCATACAGTAATACATTTATCATCGATTAAAGGGTGTGTGCATGTAGTATGACAACATACGATATATGCTTTAGTTATCTTAGTCTCACTAAGGCGACTCTTTGACCTAACTCATATGACATCAAAATATCTATTCCTATACAGAGGACCTACATCAAGAGGCCGGTCGGATGTCAGCCTTCAGAGTATGTATTAGCATGTCCTTCTTAGGTTGGAGATCCTTTCTTGATAATCACTTAACAGTGCGATTGAGTCCTTAATCGAACCCATTAGATATTCAACCCTGCACTAGACTTTATGATAAAACCTTTAGATCAATAGTTGTATGATATCAAGCTGGCCATGGTACATAATCCCAATTGTATGAAGGGACCTATTATACAAAATAGTTATTCTTTCTCTCATATTAAGAGGTGATTTGCAATAACTTTTATTGCATAAAGATTTACCATGGACTCACATGTCCAAGAAATACTCAATCTAAATATACAATTGAATGGATATTATAACTCGAAATATACATTGTATTCGTAAAAATGTTATTTAGTGAATAAAGATTAAATTTTAATAAATACATGATTATTTATATAAATCTCATGCAATTAGATAAATAAAGAATATATATAAACACTAGTAATATAAATTCTCCAAGTTTAATATGTTTTCAGAATTACCCAATTTTATTGGGATTTGTACACTTTTACCCCCCACTGAGTTTCTACAAATAAATTTGTCCCCTACAGTTTGTACAATACCACTTGTTCCCCTACCTTGTTTCGTTGTTAATACGTGTACCCTTCAATTAGTTTTACTGTCTATGAGGCAAAGTGAACTACGTTTTGCACAACACAATGTCTAGTTAAGTGATATTTTCTTATAATTGCGCTCCTGAATTTTTTTCCCACATCATTTTCTTCTCAATCCCCCCTCCTCTCAGAGATACCCTCCTCTTGCCCGACCACCATGAGCTCGATGTTTTCCTACCTCCTCACTACTTGTTCCACTACCTTAATTTTATTGATGATGTCAATCTCTCCATAGAGGAGGATGGGCAGATGAAGGTAAAGGGTGGGGCAGGGTTAGGGATGAAGAATTCGTGGCAAATGGCTTAGGAGTTGAGGATTTGCTTGGTAGTGGGGGAAGAGGGGTAGGACGGGAGTTGGGTTGGAGAAGGTTCGAGACTGGGGTCCATAGAACAAGGTAGAGGAGGGATGGGATGGCAGGAGGGGCTTGAGGACGAGTTGGTCAAGAAGGAGAAGGGTCAAGGTAGTAAAGGAGGATTGACTTGAGGAGGTCAACGAATGATGCGGCTACAAAGAGCTCAGGATGATACGGAGGGGGATGCAAGGAGCTCGAGGCAGTGGTGAGGGGAGAGTTCTCAAGGTGGAGGAGTTGCTGGGGTGGTGGGGGAGGGGGAGGGCTCAGTGGAGGGGGTGGTTTCTAGTTGGTTGGGTAAGATGGATGCATTGGCTTTCCATGGTATGTTATACCAAAAAGTATAAAAGAATTGGAGGAGAACTAGAGATAGATGGAGGTGGACGGCGGAGAGGACGAAGTAGGAGTAGGAAGGAATACGATGAGGGAGGGAGAGGAGAATAAAAATTGCACTTGTACCCCTCTTTTTTGTCCCATTATATTTCGTCTCATAAGTTAACATCTATTTGGGAGGGGAGTGAGTGACAACTAACACAAGCAACATGACTGTTAATGGCTAAAGAAGGTAGGGAGATAAGACATATCGCAAAAAAAGGTAGGACTATAATTGTATTTGCAGAAACTCAAAGGTCATAATGGTAAAAAAATGTTGAATTTATTTCATACTTCTATTTATTTGTGACCTCCAACAAATCTCTTTCCCCGTCACTAAAAAGGACAATGCGGCACCCCCCATCTTTTGGAATAAAATAAGAGGAATACCACGTTATAATCTAAATTCCATTACATCTTTATTCTTATTTAATCTTTTTATAATGTAAACAAAATATATAATAGACAATAAAAATTTAAAAAAAATAAATGTATGATATTGGTATATTAAAGTTGGATTATACAGTAATATATAATGCAAATAAAATCAATTTTAAATTTAATATATTTCAATATTAATATAAAATAGAATATGGTATAAATAATTATTGAATATTTATTGATATTAATTATATATTCTAGAATTAGAAATACAATGATGTATACAAAGATATAAAGTAGATAATTGGCAACTAATATTAATTGACATACTACTATATATTAATTTAATATATTTATAATAACTAATATATTAGATAATAATATAGTATTTAAACAAAAAAATTGGTTAACTAAGATACTTTTAGTTTATTGGGTGCTTATGCACTATTTTGTTTGATTTCTTTTATGTTATACAAGCAAGCTTAGAGGTTTTATCATACTCAGGGAAGAACATCCACCCTAACCCCAACCTCCTTCCTCAAGTGATTTGACCATAAATAGTCACTTAGAAATTTAGAAAATTGTCAAAAACTGTTGAAATTCCTAAAAAAATCAATGACTTCTACAAGTTTATAAAAGTGTTCATAGCGTTCCGACATATGATTCGTTATGCTTCAAGGATTCACAAGCTTGCATAAAAAGACCGACTAGGCTGATAAGTCAATTCATTTAATTGATTCAATGGGGTAGGCGATTCGATTAGGCTCCTTAACCCATTAGCCAGCTAATAACTGGTCGACCTAATCGGTCGACTAATCGATCAATTGGAGTCATACGATACCCACCTTCCCACGTATACATGTAACTCAATAACTTGATTAAATGATTTAGGGACTTATCATCCTACAATAATCTCTTACTTCTGGCCTCCCCTCATTCTCGCGATATTTTCCCAAATAACACAATCCTAAGGAAATCCCCTAGACTAACCCACCTTTCACATTGTCAATGTCACCTCCTCCTTTTCAACTCACCGCGCCTCGAGCTCCCTCTCCTCATCTCTACCATAAGCTCCAGTTCACCTCCACCGGTCCACCCCACTTTTGTCACCATCTCCACTAGCACTAGGCTCCAGCTCGCCTCCTCCCCTCCACCCCACTTTTTTCACCATCTCCACTAGCACTAGGCTCCAGCTCTCCTCCACCTCATTCGCATCTCCACTACCATGAGCTCCAGGCTCCAACTCACCTCCCCATGTCTCTCTCTTAGCACAAAGATCAAGGATAGAATTTTTACCTTTTCAATAAACTTTGTATTTGTCTTGTTTATTTATTTGATATATTTGTTTATTATTATCTCGTAAATGTTTAGTTTTAAAATATATAGTGAATATTTATAGAGAATATTGAGTCTTTATTATAAATTATTACAAAGGGATATGGTGAATGTTTAGGCTCTATTTATAGATACCGCAACTGAATGCTTAGTTACGAAGATGTATGGACATTGCAACTGAATGATTAGACTATATTCATGGACATAGTAGTTTGCTTTACACACACTGCCACTTAGTTTTTTATTTTTTTAATATTTATATTTAGATTTTGAATGATTTTACTACGAACATTGCAATTGAATTATTTGAATATGGACACTGCAATTGAGTGATTTGAATATGAATAGCACAAACAGTGAATATATAGTTTTTATAAATGATTATGGTAAACAATTTTATTAAACGGTAAAGGATGAATGTTTACCCTTTATAATTGATTATTTTTTAAGGAGAATATGTGAAATATAATTTTATAGTGTAGATGGTTACACCTCCTACAAATGTAACCTCGGGTAGCAATACATTTTTTTATGTGACACCATAATCAAATGATAATGCATGGAAGTTTGGCTATCGTTAAAATTGTTATGATCCAAATATAGTTATATGCATGGTGTGCAAGAAGGTAGTGAAAGGAGGAATTTATATAATCAAACATCTTATAAATCAAAGGGGTAAGTACTCTGGATGTCATAAGGTCGATGAAGAGATCAATAAACAAATATTATCATATATAAATAATGTCATCCACAAGCAAATTCAGAATAATATCATGAATTGAGAATATGCGGGCTTATATTGATATTGGAGATGTTGAATAAGTGAAACTATTCTCAATTATATGAGTTTATGAAGCAAAACATGGCAATCTGAGGAGAATCACGTCTGATGATCTTAAAAGATATTTTTTTCCAAGGATCATTTCAAGGATCAATGATAAAGGGTTATCTTTGATATATGTGATTTTATATATATATATATATATATATATGAGGTAAATGGGGCTGTCCCCAGGGAGTAGCCAACTTGGCTACTCCCACCCCTATTTTTCCTTCATTTTTTTATTTTTTTGGAAAATAAAAATTTGTATATTCATCATTATATCCCCCTCACATTCTATTAAAATTTCGTCAGAAACAGAGACTCCTACGGCCTTCATACAAACATAGTCGATTTAAAAAATCCTGCGACCGTTAAAAAAATGACGTCTGGATGGAGGGCTTAGGAGTCTCTGTTTCTGACGAAATTTTAATAGAATGTGAGAGGGATATAATGATGAATATACAAATTTTTATTTTCCAAAAAAATAAAAAAATGAGGAAAAAATAGGGGTGGGAGTAGCCAAGTTGGCTACTCCCTGGGGGCAGCCCCATTTTACCCCATATATATATATATATATATATATATATATATATATATATATAAGCAACATTCCCTTTCAAGGTAATTGGATAGTATAGTCATGATCTCAAACTTCCTACAAGGTACAGGATAAGTGGCCCATATTTAAAGAAGGTAACAAAGAGAATATATGATGACTTACAATGTCATTGAGACATGTGGAAGCTGACAGGATGTTATATAATGAAGACCGACACGTGTACAAATAGGTCAGAATGGAGCATCATGAACTTCTGTGTCAATTTCTCACTGCGAACTTCATTTTCGATGTTCATAGATGCATCCAATGAGATACATAAAGTAGATTATATCATTCAATTTTTTGATGAATGCATAAATGGAGTTCAATTCTGATTGTGGTATATAATGCTTTGGTCAATGTAGGACAATACGATTGTTTCTTTAAAAACATCTACAAATATGGTGAACTTCGTATACCGCTCATTCCATTTATATGGATTTGGAAGAGAAAGCATAGTGTCAAAGGTGAAGAGTGCAATTACGAATAATAAAACACTCGCGGTAATCATTTTTGCTCACATAAAGACTCTAAGCTTGATGTGAAAGTTTATTAATAAGAGAGACATTGTCAGACGTGGGTAAACGATGTTCCGTTAAATCCGAGCTATCGCGATTCAGGTCGAGGACGGGGGTCAAAAAGCAAGCTTAGGCAAGAAGCCGGAGTGTCAGAGGCGAACTGAAAGCAAAAGTGATAAGGGATTGGACTCTCTCCCACATATCAGGCAGGCAATGTAGCGCAGACAATCAAGAGCTCACTCGAGTAAAAGCAAGGCAAACCAATAGTGAGATTCCCTCTATAAAAAGAAGTTAGAAGTGCGAGTCCGCAACAGTTTCCGCACCGTTCATCCCACTCTCCCTAATCAAGTAGGATACAGGGCAGGTAAATCGGTTGAACTCCACTTAGCGCATTCGAGGCGGTAGGAGTAACAAATTTTCTCATAGTAGAAAGTATTTTAGAGAAAAAAAGACAAGATGAGGTTGATATTATATTTGAATGATTGGAGTAATTTCAAATGACCAAAGACTAAAAAGGTAGAGAAAGAGACGTCCACAATCTCAGACTCGCCTTTTTGGCATCACACTACATTTGCAATCCAAATTTTTATATCTTTGGTATGCTTATTGTATGCGGTTGACGTAGTTCGGAAGTCACCCATGGGCATTCTCTTTGGAGGGCTTGAAGAGGCCAAATAAGAGATAATGGCGTCGCGTGATGGACTAGAGTCATCTTATAAAATATTTATGGATGCTATTATCTCCAAGATCAAAGGAAGGTGTGAAACTCCGTTGCATCTTGTAGCTTATTTTTGAATTCATACTTTTTATAAGTGGTGAAGAAATGATATATGGATTGCATGGAAACGTTTTACCCAAATTTGGACGGACAAGACATCATTAAACAATGGAGTTTCTTTGCTTCTAGACATGTACAAGTAATGTTTGGAAAGCCATTAGCTATGAGATAATGATTGAGAAATGATGAAACTTTCTCATTAGGTAAACTGTTTTTTTTAGTTCATTTCAGTCATCTTTGAGTTTATTAATTCAACCAATTCTTTATTTTAACAACTAATTGTGGTCTATTTACAAAGATAAGAGACCACACTTAATATCCATGGACATTAAAGATCTGAAGGTTGACTTATTCATTTTCCAGATGTGAGCGTTATTAAGTATGTTTTATTGAGTAACGACTCTATTGACCAACATAATAAGAATATTAGTAATTGAAAACAAGTTTGTAATCTTCCTTGCAATTTTGCTTTCAAATCCACACAAAGAAGAAGCGTAGGTTGGAGACAAATAGACCAAACGATCTTGTTCATATGCATTTCAATTCCAACCTGAAGGAATGTTGACTTGAGCAACGAAGAGACCATATTTCTTCTCATGACCATGTACGTTTAGGTGAATTGATTGGTGATGTCAATCTACAAGCTCAATGTGATGAGATTTCCCTAGGTTCAAGATTGGCATGGGTTCAATATCAATGCAAGTGGTGCTGGGGGAAATTTTAGATACAAGAAGAAGCCAAAGAGGTGAATATGTGAAGGGAGCTTCATCTTTAGGCTCAACTGTTATATTTATAAATGAGGAAGAGGAGGAATTTGATTCTGAAGAAAAGAATGAAGTAGATTATTATGATGACCTTGATTTGGATGATGATGACATTGATGATGACGTTGATACTAAAATTTATTATTTAAGAGTGTTTGTAATTTAACATGTTGTAGTTGGCCTAAAACATTAGTTCTAGTTTTATATCAAAAAATATGTTCTTAACTTGCTTCTTTAATTTATTCTTTTATTTTTATTGCTTCTTTTATTTCATTATTATATTATTGAAGATGTACAAATAGATGCAAATATATAAGAATGCACAAAAATCGACTTAGATATTGAAAATAAACTAATACAAAATTGACTAAAGATTCAACTGAATTTGATTACCAACTTCGACAAGCTTGGTTTTTAATATTAAAAATGAAATTTAAGTCATGTTGAATCAATTCTACCCCAAAAAATCAATAAAAATTCGTGTAAATTCTCGAGTCAATGTGTTTGACTCAAAATTTCTATTATACTCCATAGATATTCCTATAATCTTGTTTATTGTAATTTTTATCTGATATTTTGTTGAATCAAGTGTGTTAAACAACGATAACAGATGTGTAGACACATGATTTTCGCGTGTTCATTTTGACTATGTTGTCGAGGACTCACAACATTGAGTATTCTTATTTTTTGTCATTTTCATGTAATTTAGGCCATTTGAATATTTTATATTTCATATTACATATATAAAAAACAAAAGTAAAATATTTTATTTATATTATTTTCTTTTAATGTCAATTATGCACAAGCATTGTAATTGGTCAATCTTTTCTTCCATGTCAAAGCAATGAATGAGGGGTCAACTCAAAACTTAGATTTGCACCAACAATGCATGAACTTTAATATCACTATAAACTTAAGCATTTTAGGTTGTCTCACATTCATTGCTAAAGAATGTTTTTTACAAGATACTAAAATAAATTCTCGATTGGATTCATCTCTATCATTTCAGTCTACCCATAAATTTAAAAGGATCACAAATGTGTATGCTCTCTTATATCAAACTAATCGAAAAGGTCATTGTTGTGGTATAGATGGAATCAGTGAAATTTGAATTCTTGATTGTTGCACTTGGGACAAATATTTATGCGCACTCACAGAACTTAGGCCATGACACAAATCTAACATGGAAATAATTTTATTACTGATTTCAAATATGCTTATTTATTTCTCATTGGAAAAACGCATGGTTCTTCTAAGTAGAGTGAGCACACCATCCTTAAGGAATAAGTTGCCATTGTTTACAATGGTTCGTACTTTCACTCATACTGGCTGGAAAAAAGGGTGTGTGTATGAATCCATGCCAATCATCATTCCATCTATTGTGTGAAAGATTTTATCATGCAATAAAAAATATAAGTCCATGCACAACAATTAGTGTAAAGTTGGAGAAATGCTTTTTTTATTTCTGTTTAATTATGCATGCTTAGCAAACGATCATTAGGAGATCTAGTCCACGAACCAATCGAGCACACCCTTTTCATCATTCTCTATCTTCTCGTTCCTCGTAACCAAAGTCCAAACCTAAACCTAAAATAATAGGAGAGAATAATGACATTGTGGTGGTCATCATGAATCAACTTAGTTTAACAACATAAAGTAAGGTGAATAAAAGCCTGACTCAATCAATTCTTTCAGCGCTCGATTATGATTCATATCTGCAATCAGCATTACTTGGCAATAGAAAACACTCTTCCATAGGCTTAAATTTCTGAAGCCATCATCTTTTTTAAATAATTATAGTAGTCAACTTGTTAATTCCTAAATATCATGGAAATGAGTCCGAAGATCTCTTACAATAAGAGTTCCTTGCTATGTATGGCATCATGAACATTCCCAACATAGAGCAAGAGCAAATCCACATGAAAAGCTTTCCTTTTTCACTTAAGGAAAAAGCAAATTAACGGCGTTGTTATCATGGTAAGTCGATCTCTGGCAGACTACCCTTAGGAAAGATATCCTCAAGAAATAGTTTCACATAGGAAGTATCAATTCCATCATGAAACAAATCTTATTTTTTTTCTAAAAAATGCAGTTAACCAACTCAAGTTGCATGGGAAAGATTCATAGATCTATAGAGGAAGTGGCATGATCGTGTAATTAAGAAATCAGATTGGTGCTAGTTCTTTGTTTCTCTACTTAGAGCTTGTCTTATTACCTTAGATTTAACAATGACACACACTAATCGTCATTCATAAATTGTGTATATTTGACTTGTAGGTATACAAGTTGTATAAACTTTCAAGAAGAAATCAAAAGATCAAAGACATTATATAAGAAATTACTCTTTCTTGATGTAAGATCGATGTTGTAATTGTATTGAAACTTTTTGCATTGCTTGTATCAAGGTGCAAGCTTGAGAGAATCATAAAATCTTCCCTAATATGGGCTACCTCAAAACAAGGTTAGATCATATATCTGGTTGATATGCTTGAATCATTTGGTCGACCAATATCTGATCAACAAACCTTATATTATGATCAATCATTTCTTAATTGATTTTTTATAGGTTTGATTAACCTGCAAGTTGTACATGATCGATCACTTCTTGATCAACCATTTGAGAGTTATGATCGATCACTTTTTGAATTCATATCCATGGCTCTATAACGACTACTTTTAATCGATGGATCGAAGTTGACCTGATCAATCAACATTTATGGACTGGTAGTTCAACAATAGTGGATCTTCATAATTTGCAATCAATTTTGTTTCCATTGTCCGTATTTTTGAAGGTTCGACCCTACCACTATGTAAAGGACCGCATACATGTTGTTGTAAGACACGCTACAACTCACAACAACAAAGCAATCTTCTCTAGAAATGTTCAACTCTCTCTCTCTGTGTGTGTGTGTGTGTGTGTGTGTTCTTCACGCTTTTAAGGATTCTTAGAGAGAATTCAATTTTCGAGAGCTACTCTTACTATTCATATTAGCAAAAATCTCAAAAGTCAACATTCGATTTTCTCTAAGCAATCAAGATCCTCTGTGACTAGTCAGAGACATCTTTCTGCAGGAAACAACTCCATTGATGATATTATCCAAGGTATATTATTTCATTCACATGTGCTACTTTTCTTAGAGACAGAATAAGTTTTTGTGCTCATTATTGACATAACTATTTAGCAATTTACCTCTGTTGTTATAACAAAGTTGTTATACTATTTACAAAAATGATCCTTTTTGTAGGAAATCACGATGTACAATCCAAATGTGTAGGTTTCTTGAACAGTCGGAATCTGCCCATCCAAGAAGATCATAGGACACTTGGAGTCTACCCAGCCTCTCGAGGTTGCCATAGTATTTGATCTGTTGGTGTTGAATTTGGCGTGTTGATTCAAGGTTGTAAAGTGTATTAGTGTTTGATCCAAGAGCTTTGTAAATGGTTGAATTATCCATCCAAATGACTTTGAATAGTGAAGTAATTGATCAGCTCGGTTGATCAAAAGTCCTAAGTCAGATTGACTTGGGTTCTGGTTTTCACTCACTCTTGTTTCCTCATAAACATCTTTGTGCATTGTGGTTGGATATTTGGTTTGCTTGTCTATATTCTTTAAATTCCACATTTTACTTTAAGATGCCACAAAAATTAGATATTACTCCACAACCCCCCCCCCAACCTCTAGTAGTATTGTGATCCTAAGACTCTCATTTAGTATTAGAGACCATGTTCAATGTTCAAGTGCAAACGAAGTAACTCTTGTCGGCACATATGGCAACAATAAAAACAACTCATTCAAGAATTAGTCAACCATCAAGCATCCTTCCTTTCATGGTATACACTATGACTATTGGAAATATAGAATGCAGATTTTCATTGAGTCCATACGTTCCAAAATGGGGAACATCATAGAAACCTAGTATGCTTGCACAGTTGCCATGGTAGGGATGAAACTGACCAGTAGACAAGAAGCAAGTGGCATACAATTAGAAGAAGAAGGGCCACTTCAAAAGTATTTCCCTCTACTAAAGAAAAGCCATAGTAAGTGTCGCAAATCATGCAAGAAAAAGAAAGGTGATATTGACAGAAAGATGGGGCATTTCAGGCATCAATGGCAAGTACTTCAAGAAGAAAGCTTTGCAAGCTATATGGGACTCCTCATACTCAATCGAAAGCGATAGGACAATTTAGACAATAAAGAATCTCTGCTAAGACTCGTGTCCATCTATAATTAGGATATCAATCAAGGAAAGTAGATTTTTATGCGGAAACCAAGATCTCTTCATCAAGATAGACTCCAAGGAAGGTGGGACAGATGCCTTTAGCAACAATTATTAGTTTTTTATTTCTCTACATATAACTTATTCGTATTTCTCTTATTACTTTCGTTTTAATGATGACACTCATTAATGACAAGTTTCTCACAAAGTATGTATCTTTGACTCGCAGGAATATAGGTTGTATCAAGCATCTCAAGAAGATATCAAAAGATTAAAGACTTGATTCAAGAAGTTACTTTTTTGTGTTGCGACTTTAATGTAGTAAGGGGAGTATTATTCAATATGGATATGTACTATTCACATTTAAGTTGGCTATTTGTATGGATATTTTATTGCTCGTATAATTATATTTTATTTAATTATTACATGATAATGATGATTTTTATGTCGAAATTCAAAAGAAGGGTGGAAAAAACCAATATATAGATATTGAAATATCTATCGCTTAACTATTTAAGGCTTTAATAGAGTGAACCATATTTTTACCACTAAACTCTACATGCTACAATTTCATTATTGTATATTAATGGACCTTTTATCGAACAAAGGAATAAGACATAATCAAGACAATACCAGAATTATGAAAATTTTAGTGTCGATGCCTATCCGGATTACTTGACTTGATAAAATCAAATAGTTGAAGTAAGTTTGCTTATTATTTCATTCATTAGTTGAGATTTGTTGACTTTGTATATTATTTTGTTGTAGTTGTAAATAAATTATCTTATTGTAGTTATAGATCCACTGCGATCTTGAAATTATTTAATAATGAAAACAACAACCCTAGTAATCATCTTCATATCTGGTTTACTTATAAGTTTTATTTCGTATGCCTTATATATTGCTTTTGGGAAACCTTCACAATAACTAAGAGTGAGGTATACAGAGACTAGTTGATTGGAGTAATGAGTCTCCCAATATCAAAGCTTATTGTATTGTTCGTATCAAGTTCTAAGACTAAGAGCTCAACAAATATTTCCTAATCTGGACCAGCAAGGAACAAACTCAGAACCTTGATATTACTGATCACCTTAAAGATTATTATTGACTAGCATCTGATTAACCAAACTAAATTCCCATTGATCACTTCTTAAATGATTATGTTATAGGTTTGATCAACAAACCAATTGTACCTGATCGATCACTTCCTGATCGACCAATTGAGAGTCCTTATCGAGCACTTTTTGAATTCATCTCAACATCTCTATAATGGCTATTTTTTATCCATCAACTAAAGTTGATCTCATCGATCAACGTCAATTAATCAATAAATATTTGTGGACTAATCAATCAACAACAGTGAATGTTTATGATTTGTTAGCAATTTGTACTTTCAATGACTACATTTTGCAATTTTTTAACCTACCATTATATAAAGGATCCCATACCCATTATTGGAAGACACAATAGAGCTCATAGCAACAGAATAATCTTTTTTGCAATCCTTCTACTCTCTCTTTCCTTCATGCTTTTAAGGACTCTTAGCCACTTTGATTATTTAGATTAAAATCTCTGCAAGTCTACATTTGATTGCCTCTCAGAATCCTCATTGGTCGGTCAGAGATATTTTTCTAAGGGCAACAACACACTGTTGAATATATTTTTCTAAAAATATTATTTTATTCACATGTGCTACTTTTATCAGAGATAATATTATTTCATGTGCACATTATTGACATAATTGTGAGTATTGCGATCACGACACCACTAGAGGGGATGAATATTGGTTCAATGCAATTTTAAAACTTTTTGAGGAATATTTAGCAAGCACATAAACAATCAGCCAAGTATTCCAATCAACACACTTTGTATGGTATTTTAGCATGGAAACTAACTTGGGGAAAAACCATGACCTGAGTCTTCCTGACTCGGGATTTCTCGATTAGCCAAGCTAATCAACTACTTCACTAAAGCCTGAGATATTTACGTAGATATCTCAACCGTTTACAAAGCTGATGCTTCGGAATCTAGAAACAAACACCAAGATCAACACTATAGATCAAATGTTGTAGCATAAGTAGAAGAGCATGCGATATTTTGAATTTCATCCATGTTTCCTTGGATATCTCACGTCTAAGGGATTATCTGCATACTTACGATTAGACATCTAACGTCATGTAGAAAGATAGTTCAGTAGAAACAAAGAGATATAGCAGTAACCTTGTCCAGATAATATTATCGTCGTGGATATCAAGAAAGTATTTCTCTAATAAAGAACATCGATATCTAGAGATAAAACAACATTATATAATTGCACTAAAAAAATCACAGATAGTAGCGTATCAATTATATCACAGATAGCACATGTCGATACTCAAATATAAAACAAATAATAAATATCACGGCGTTGGAAAGGTTGCCAAAAGATATCTAACCACAACTAGATGATCTTGAAAAGACTGCTAAATAGAAAAAACTTTGCTTCATCGCTTTTAAACTGGAAATATTATTCTCAAAAGATCAAAATAATCAACGAACAAGAGAAAGAATATCGAGGAAATCACTCAGAGAGAGCTTCTTGCTTTTTTAGAGAATATTGGAGTGATTGCTCGAATTGTGTATATTCGGATAATGTGTATGGGGTCAATTATATGAGGGCTCAAGAAAAATGACCTTGGAAACAATAGGCATGAAATGAAGTGTGATTTTCTTATACGATCGATTAAGATAAATACTATGATCATACAAATGTTAATGATCGATCAAATGAAGAGCTATGAACAATCAATTGATGACCTTTTGAATGGAACTCAAAGTATGAACTATAAGTCCAATAGGTATGATCGATAAGGAATGATCGATCTGTAGAGCACATGATCAATAAGTGATGATCGATTAGTGTCAATATATGATCAATAATTTCATGAATTCTTGATCTCTTGAAAAGGAAACTTTCAGTTGAAGCTTGTTAAGGTTACATATTTTTCAAAACAATACATATAAATAATTAAATAACTTTGAACAAGTATAAGCAAGAAGGCTGAGATTTTGCTTCTCTTGAGAGAGTGACCACTCTTCACAGTTATGTCGAGCTGAGATCCGCTCTTGTAGTCCTACAATCACAAAGAATGTGCGAGCGACTACAATATAATATTGGTTATATCATCTTTAAAATCACACAGAAATAAAGAACTAGCAATATATCAACAAAATGAGAGTCCTGATCGAACACTTTTGAATTCATCTCAACATTTCTATAATGGTAACTTTTGAACGATCAACTGAAGCTGATCTCATCGATCAACCTCGATCGATCTATAAATATTTGTGGACTAATCAATCAACAACAATGTATCTTTGTGATTTGTTACCAATTTTATTTTCAATGACTATATCTTGCAATGTTTGACCCCACCATTATATAAAGGAGTTGGAAGACATACCATAGCTAATAGCAACAGAGCAATCTTCTCTGAAATCAGTCTACTCTCTCTCTCACTCTCCCTCGTCTTCATGCTTTTAAGGATTCTTAGAGGTATTTCAAAATTTAATAGCTACTTTTATTATTTAGATTATAAAAATATCTCAAAGTCTACGTTTGATTGCCTCTTACACTCCTATGTGGCTAGTCAGAGACATCTTTCTAAGGGGAACAACACGTTACCGATTATATTTTCCAAGTGATATTATTATATTTACATGTGTTATTTTTGTCAGAGATAATATTATTTTGTGTGCGTATTATTGACATATTTGTGAGTATTGAGATCGTGATACCACTAGAGGGGGTGAATAGTTGTTCGAGGTAGTTTTAAATTGTTTCGCATAATATTTAGCAAGCACAAAAATAACCAAAGAAACAATCCAATCAGTACATTTTGTATGGTATTTTAGCATGAAAACCCACCTAGGTAAAAACCACGACCCGAGTTTTTCTGATTCGAGATTTCCCAATTAGTCGAGCTAATCAACTACTTCACTAAAGCCTGAGATATTTACGCAGATTTACAGAGCTGACTCTTCATAATCTTGGATCAAACACCAAGATCAACACTGCATATCAAATATTGTAGCATAATCAGAAGAGTAGTAGAGATTTTGACTTTTTTGTGTTTCCTTAGATATCTCACATCCAAGAGCTTCTCTGCACACTTAAGATTAGAGACCTAAAGTCCTGCAGAAAGATGTAAACTAGAAACAAAGAGATACAACAGTAACCTCGTCTAGATAGTATTATCATCGTAGGTATCAAGAGAGTCTTTCTTCAATAAATAACATCGATATCTAGAGTTAAAACAACATTATATAATTGCACTAAAAAATAAATAGATATCATCATAACAACTATATCATAGATAGCACATGTGGATAGTCAATATCAAATAAATAATGAATATCACTGCATCGGGAAGACTATCAAAAAGATATCTGACTACAATCAGACAAACTTGAAAGATAGGTGAACAAAAAACTTTGCTTAATAGCTTTCAACCGAAAATATTCTTCTCGGGAGATTGAACAGATATATGAATATGAGAAAGAATATCGAGGAAATCACTCAAAGATATCTTCTTGCTTTTCTAAAGAATATATGAGTGATTGATCGAATGGTGTGTGTTCTAATAATGGGTATGGGGTCCCTTATAAAGGGGCTCAATATAAAAGACCGTTGAGAACAAAACAGGCATGAAATGAAGTATGATTTCCTCATATGATCGATCATGACAAATAGTATGATTGATTAACCGCCAATAATCGGTCACCTGAGGACCTATGATCGATCAGTGATGACAGTTTGAATGGAATTCAAAATATGATTGACAAGTCCAATAGGTATGATCGACAAGGAATGATCGATCTGTAGAGCACACATGGTCGATAAGTGATGATCAATCAATGTCAATATATGATCAATAAATTCATGAATTCTTGATCTCCGAAAAAGGAAACTTTAAGTTGATGTTTGTTGAGGTTACAACCTTTTCAAAATAATATAGATAAATAATTACAACACTTTTGAACAAGGACAAGCAATAAGGTTGAGATTTTTCTCTGCTTGAGATTAACGACTCTTCGAAATCATGACGACCTAAGATCCACACTTGCAATCCTACAATCATAAAGAATATGCGAGCGACTGTGATATAATCATGTGTGTATGTCATCTTTAAAATCACGGAGAAGCAACGAACTAACAATAGCTGCTTAGAAATATGTCTCTATTGTTGATATAACAAAAGTTAGTATATTGTTTCTTGAGAAAATCATTTCTACAAGAAATCTTGGTGTTAGATCAAATTGTGCAAATTTCTTGGATAGACAACGGTTGCCCATCTAAGAAAGTTAGAGGGCAATCGTAGTTTGTAAATCTTCTCGACGTTTCTATAATGTTTGATCCGTTGGTATTGACTTTGGCGTGTTTATCCAATGTTGTAAAGTGTATTGGTGCTTGATCCAAGAGCTTTGTAAAAGGTTGAGCTATATACGCAAATAACTCATAATAGTGAGTAGTTGATTGGCTTGGTTGATCAAAAGTATTGATTTAGATAGACTTGGATTGTGAGTTTTACCCAATTGTATTTCCATGTAAATGTTTATGGGGATTTTGGTTAAATATCCAGTTTGCTTATATATATTCTTTATAATTTTACATTTTATTTTTAACTATCATAAAAATTAGATAGGACTATCCCCTCACCCTAGTAATGTTGTGATCCTCAAGAAATCCCATTTAGTATTAGAGTTTGTGTTCAAGTGTATACATAGTAACTCTCCTCGGCACATATAGTAACTATAGGCAGAAGCAATAGCAACAACTTATTCGAGAATCAGTTAACCATTAGGTCTCAACCCTTGGACAATTGAATTATAACTGTTGAAAATTCAGAATGTACATTTTCTCTGAGTCTATAGATTTCGAAGTATGGAACATCACAGAAATCAAATATACTCAACTATTCATCATGATGGAAATGAAATTGATTGATGTAGACAAGAAGCAAGCGACATATAGCTCCAAAGCCATGAATGCTATATTTTGCGCTATTACAAAAGAAGAATTCAACAATAAGAATGTCTGTCATTGTAATGAGATCTAGAACAAGCTCGATGTCACCTATGAAGGCATAAGAAAAGTCAAGGAAACTAGGATCAACCTTCTACAACAACACTATGAGCTATTTAAGATGCAAGAAGGAGTATCCATTAGATATATGTACACCACATTTAAGGTATCATAAATAGTTTTAAAAATCTTAATGTGAAGAAAGAGGAATCTATATAGACCAAGAAGATACTCAAATCACTCATAATCGACCAGAGGACTACTGTAACTATCATCAAAAGAAGTGAACAACTCAAACAATCTCTCGATGGATGATCTTAATGGTAAACTCCTCTCCTACAAAGTTGAGAAGAGATAAGAAAAGGAAGATGGAATAGAAATCAAGAAAAAGAGGACTTTAGCACTAAAAACAGAAGACATCACCTCATCTGATGAAATATCGGAAGATGACATCCCCATGGTAGCCAAACGATTCAGGAAGTTCATGAAAAAATATGCTCAGAAAAAGGAAACCGCAATGTTATGCTTCAGTTGCAAGAAGAAGAAGGGTCACTTCAAGAAGGATATACTTAAGAGAAACCACAATGAGCATCACCGATCCAAGAATCACAAGCCACATAAAACAAAAAGGTGATCATGAACGAAAGAAAGGACACTTCAAACATCACTGCAAGCACTTAGGGCTCGTTCGATTCGGGAATAAGCATGAATAAGGATGGGGTATAAGGAGAATAAGCGTCTATTCTTTGTTCGGCTGGATGATAGGAATAAGGAGAATAAGGTGAAATAAAGGTAGGTAAGGTGGGATAAAGATAAGAATAAGAGTGAAATAAGATGGAATAATAGAGAATAGTCGTACCACTGGGAACCGTGTCGGGAGGAGAATTGGCCCCTTATTCCAGGGCTTATTCTCCAACCAAACAGGGCCTTAAAGAAGAAAGTTTTACAAGCCACATGGGACCCCTTTGACTCAAATGAAAGTGTCTTGGATAACTTAAATAATAAATAAGCCATGTTAAGACTTCTAGCCATCAAAAACTAGGCAACCTCTAATGAAAATAATGATGATGAAATTAAAGATGCCACCATAGATTTACATGATCTAGTTGTTAAATTGAAAAGGAAAATAAATTTCTTAAAGCAACGGTGTGCATCAGACAAGTAGAACATGAATCTAAAGTAGAATAGCTTATAAAAAATATTCGAGCTTAATAACTATCTTTTTTTATATTTCGAGAAGGAGCATGTAAAAGAAATTAGCATACTCAGGAGTAATATAGAAAACCTAGAATATATTATTTCTGAACTAAAAAAATTAAAAGTTGGGTTCTTGTACATGATCTAACTATATTATTAGAGGAAAAGAAAACTTATAATTATGAGGTGTTCCGTACCATTTTAAAATTAAGTTTAGAATTGGTTATGAATCTTCTAATAAAACTAACACAATAGTTCAAACCCTGTTATAGTTGATGTAGACAAGACAAAACTGTAAGGATAATGAACCTTGGAGAAATTCAAGATCCATGCTAAAACCTCCAAGGACCCAAAAGAAATGGGCATTGGAAGGATCAATCAATTGTTCAGCAAAATCTAAGAAGAAGGAAAAGACATGTCATAGTTGGATACACCATCAACACATTGGCATGATCAAGCACTCTTTCGCAAGATATCAAGCGAGACAAGTGAGAAAAATGAATCTGGATAGTGGATGCTCTAAGCACATGATTGGAGAACAAGATCTCTTCATGAAGATATACACCAAGGAGGGTGGGACGATTACGTTTGATGACAATCACATAAGTACAAACACTGGAAAAACGTACAATTGGCAACTCCCTCACTTCTTTTGTAAATTTTGTCCTTGTTAAAGGTTTGAAACATAATTTGCTTAGTGTATCTTAGATCTGTGATAAAGGTTTAAAGAAATTTTTTTAAGAACTATTTTGAAGTCTAAAAGAGGACATACCAGAAGTCTTTCTTAAAGGAGATATGCATTAAGAGGTTGGTTAGAAATAAATCTTTAGAGAAAGATTGTCATACATTTCTTAGAATAGAGATCACTATTGGATATCACATGTTAATGCATGGTATTCAGTATGGCCATTGCACAAAACCCTAATTGTACAAAGGGACCTTAATTTAATTGCATTCACAAACATTCATTTCAAATGGACATGAGAACATAATAATTTTTATTGCATTAATGGGTCACCAAGGGCTTAAAAGTCCAACACTCCATACCTTATCTCTCCTACAATATCTACATCTCTTTGTCGATATCTTCCATGCCTGCCACGCATCTCTTCAAGCTTCCAACTACACAATCGACTACTCTCCCTTGGCAAAAAACCCAACAGGCACCCACTACCTCATTCACTCACTTCATGCTCACTTGTAGCCTCCATCCAATGCACTCCACTCACCGGATGACCCTTGCCCGACCATTACCCCGTATCTGCCACTATCTCAGGTTGAGCCTAGCAGCCTTCCTCACCCATGTGATTGTACATGAGACATAGGTCGTGTGACGACCACACCAACCTCGACGACATATGATGAGGCTTTCACCACTATCGCAATCCTTCCTTGGTGATACTTAAGCTTGGTTCGAATTGCTCAAACATCAAGTAATGACCTTGTTATCCATTGTGCCCTGATTCCCCAGGAGACGTCTCCATCTTTTTCAGGTAGTCTTCCTTTTCCTCTTTCATTTTCCATCTTTTCTTCTATTTTTCGTTGTTATGTCTTATTCCCTTCATTCACAGACACTTACTATCCACCTTCACTATAACTCATACACCTCCATGTACCCCTTCTCAAATCAAATTAACCCCCTCTTCTCTCCTCCAGAACACCTTCACCATCGACCCATTCCTACTCCTTGCATAGGAGGAGAACCCATTGGTCTTTCACCCAATTAGGACCTCCATCAACATCCCACTCATCTTGATCATGTTGTAACCTATGAAGGAGAACTTATGCATCATTGATCGGAGATTGGGACACCACTCCGGTCTCCCCTCTCTTATTTGACTAGGTAGCACATATACAGTGCTCTAGGCACCATCACAACTCTATCCCGCTTCTGCCTACTCTGTTAAATCCTCACTGAGCTTCCAGGACTACCAACATCATCATCGTCGTCATCGCAAGATCAGGCTAGAGCTCGAGGAGCCCCGTCGAAGCTCTACTCCATTTCCACCTCGTACGGATGAGCTCAGAGGAGGATGTTATGCATCAACCCTTGGATCAAACCCCTCGATCAAGATCCAATGGTCCACACAGTTCGAGCTATAAATCATCTTATTTCAGCCCCTTTGTAATGTCATCGTCCAACCGTGAAGGGGTTTCCAACGTCAGATCATCACCATTGCTTCATCGTCGCCACTCATTTCTACTAAGATTTGGATTGTAGGATCTCGCTCGATCCAATGGTGTTGAATCCCCTTCTAAGCATCCATCCACATTACGTGCCTTGGAGAGTCCAAAGCCTCACTAGAGTCTTCTTCGCATGCCAAGTGGTGTGTTTGCATTACATCTTCCATCGAGTTGAGATCCAACATGTGCGTGAAGCACGTGGGTGGGTAATTTACAGCACTCGCTCACACCTTTCCATAATTGTAGATAAACCCTTCCTCATCGGCTATCACGTGGCCCGTTGGGTAAAATTACAAGAAGGCTCCTGTGGCTTTCTAGAATAGCAAAAAAGGGCCATTAAGCTTGGACAAATTGCATAGAACACTCTCTAAGTTCTCATATTTATAGATACGCCTCTGTGTATTTTTTAAATTAGTTTTTAATTAGTTAAATTTGCATTTAGGCACATGTACTATTTTATGTATAACGTTTGCTGGAGGCCTTTGTATTACATGAATTTGTATCATTTTAGAGCTTATTTGATGCTTTTTTAATATGGCATGTAATAGGACTTGATTGGACATCAGTGAAATTAACTTCTGAACATAGAAATTCCTTGACTTTAGCGACTTATATAATTTGCTAAAACATGCACAGTTATCCATTTTGATGCAAATAAATAGCCTATTGAAGCTTGACTTATCTAGAACTTAGTAATAAGGTTACCATCCTTATTTAAGGATTTTTAATCCCTAATTTTTTGGTTGAATTGAATTGAGTTGTTAAGGAAGTTATGTGCATTGATTCACTTGATCAATATTATGTAAATGCATCATGTTGTGATCTGCTAAAGAAACATTGGATTGGGTAGCCTATAATACTTGTTGTGCATTTTATTCAGGAGCTTTTGTGGTTGTCTTTACATAGCATTCTGTAGCAATGTATCATACTTTAACTTGCATAGAAACTCAAAAAATACCATGCACTTCGCCGAGATTAATTCGATTATAAATCATGCCTCATTCGACTCATTAACTTGAGAGTAAATTACATGAATGTTGTCTTGCTCAGTCTAACGAAACAAATAGCTGCACCTACTAATATATACTTGTGTTGTTCTGCATAGGCCATCTTCTTGAAAGCAAGTTATCATCAGTAACACACATAAATATAAATAATATGAACGATAACTGAAGATACATTGATGCTTACACTATTCATGTGAAGAAGGCGATGATTGTGGCATTGTCTCTTTTTATAGATACTTTTTTTCTTATTTCAAGTTTACAAAACCAAACAAAGTCAATGCATGTAATTATGCATGAAGGCGGTGATTTTGTATATTTATCTATAATGAAGGCAAGTTACAGCATATCAAGATATTAAAACATCTAATTAGTACAATAATAAACCTAGGTTTAATTTAACCACCCATGAGTCATTAACTGAAGCTTAAATTCGACATGACATGAGATAACATGTAAGTCTATCAACGGTCCATGCAATTTTTAAAAATTTAAGCACGCTAAGTTTACTCGTTACAGTTGTGAAATTAATAACTACTTAATATTTGCACTAGGATTATGACTGTTAGTACATCATGAAGTTATACAATGAAAAATACGTCTCATTGATATCGCATGTGCAAGGGTTATCTATAGCAACATCATCTTGAAAAGGGTATGATGCAAAATATGTGAAGGATTGTTCATACAATTTCCCCCTTCCACTTCACACTTAAGGTGTCGTTTTGGGCTTTGAGCCCATTCCAGCGCCTCATGTACCAAAATTTTTGTTTCTAAAATAACTTACTCTCGCCCCCTTCCCCCTCTAGCGAACTCCACCGCCTTTGTTCTCCCGCCTTGCCCCAGTGGCTTAGCCTCTAGTGAGCACTTGGGGCCCACGAGCTATCCACCCTACTTCTAGAAGGTCGGGGTCATGATTTCAGGCATATCTACCTTCCTCATTCATCATCAGCTTTGACTCCCACTCTGTTTTGAAAAACTAGTTGTTTTGCAACAATGACATCTGGCTCCGTCGCCTCTGCTACACAATTTCCTCCCAGTTCGGCCTCTACCCCACCACAGTGATCAATTCCTATGACGGGCAACGTATGTCTCATCTTTGTTTTTCTATGTTGTTCTTTGCTTTCTTATTTCTTCCGCCTCCACCATCTTGTTGCATTTCTCACGATGGATAGATCTTCCAATCTTGTAAGTTCGTACAATAGTTAAATGCAATTCCCCCTTTAAGGATATATCGAAATATATATATTATTTTAAATATGAGAACTTTAATGACTATTTATATAATTAAGATTAAATTTGATTTTTCAAAGGTCCTAATATAAAATCCACTTTTTTGAAATATAATAATTTATTTACCTATTAAAAATAAAAAAATCGGTTGGCTTGAATGCTGGCACACTGTTGGCACGTGAAACTTGAGGATCGGTTAATGGATGATATGTGGAGTCATCGTTATCCCCAAATAATCCCGCAACAAATAAACAATTTTTTTCTTCTCAAGCAGCAAAATTAACTACAAGCGAATAATGAAGAAAGAGAATTTTTTTCTACTTATTTACCTGTATAGTGGACAGGATCGAACTCAGGGAGGCTACAATTCCCGAGGGTTATTCAAGTAATCGATGAAAACTCAATTAAGAGAAAAGAAAGAATCTCAAAGGCAAATTATCCTTGATTTTTGTGGAATTTTTCTCTTTTTATTATTTTTTATTTTTTTATTTCTCTTTTTTCTAATTTTATTAATGAATTTTACAATTTTTTTAAATTTCAAATAAGGAACAGTATGCACAAGAAAAGAACTACGCACACCACATTCTTTTTGTATTTTTTCAATTATATTAAACATACTCAGAAAAATATAGAGAAAATATTTTTGGATTTTAAAGACTTTGAAATGTTTTTGAGAATTTTTGTAGAATTTTCAAATATTTTTGTATTTTTCTAAAAATCAATCATTATAAAAATGATAAACAATGCACAACTTGGAATAATTTGCAACTTTAAAATATTTTAAATGTCTAAAACTCTTGGCAACTATTTTTATAATGAAATATAGGCAAATAGATACAAACAAGAACTGAAATCATGATTTTTGGATTTCTGTAGATGTTTTTATGATTTTTATAAGATTTTTAGTTTTTTCAATTTTTGTGTTTTGAAAAGAATTAATGCACGAAATTTGGTTAGTAATTAAAAGATAATAAAATAAAACTACTTTATTTTTTGAGTTTTTAGAGAAATTTTTGAATTATGAAATTTTGAATTTCACGAAGAGAAAAGGACATTATTTTTTATTTTTAAATAATAACAAATGATGATAAAATGCAATGCAAAAATTACCGCAGATAGATCAACTAAACAGGTGATAACATAATTTTTTGCACAATTTATTTAGCAACAAAAGTATTTATTTCAATAAGAAAAGCAAGAAAAATAAAGGTTTGGAATTTAGGGACTGAAATGCAAATATTGAAAGTTTTTACATAAAATAATAATAAAAATAACGTGTAGGGTGTGAAATGAAAATTACCCAGGTAGTTGTTTGTTGCACGTGGTTGGGTTGGAGCAGGGATCTTTGAAGAAATTATGGAATCTACAAGGGGCTGGATGTAAATTTACCCAAATAAAGTGCGTGTGTTGCACGTGATAAGTGTTGGAAGGGGCTCTTTTGGAATTTCGGAAACGCCTAGGGGTATATATAATTTCTCCAATTTTTTTACAATCCCCCCTAGGATTCTTTATCTTTCTTCGTTCTCAAGCAACAAACGAGGGGGCGCCAGGGGAAAGACGGGGCGTCGCCCCTCGTTTCTTCTCCTCCAAGGGCGGCGGATTGGTCGTATTGGCAAGAGGCGCGGGGCCTCAGATGGTGGAGATGGTGCTGGGGGGCCTCGCACGGGACCGACGGTGGAACACACGGGTCTGTGGTGGCATCGCGTAGGCTTACGCGAGGAGGTAGCCGGCGGTAATGGCGGTCCAAGCGACACTACCGCAATGGGGCGACGTTGTGGTCAGGCGGAGAAGGGATCTACGACTGGGAAACTCCATCCCATTTGGCAGAGGCTGGCGGCCCAATGACGATGGCTGGAAGTTACGACGGATATGGCTGTGAATCTGGGCCGACGGTGCAACACAGGAGGCAGCGATGGCTTCTAGCGGATTGGTGGGCTGAGGACGCGACGGTTATGGAGGCGGCGCGACCGAGGGCTGGGGGCCAAGGATGCCGCAATGGACGGCGACGGTGCTACGACGATGACGGTGGCACTGCGGCTGACAGCTGTGGGCGGTGGAGGAGCCCACGGGCGGTGGTGCGGCGGCCGCAGGCGGAGCCGCGGGCGGATCTAAATGGAAGGGCGACGACGTGGAGGGTCGCTGTTTCGGCGGAAGTTTTTTTTGTAAATCAAAAACAAAAATAAAAAACCTTTTTTATATTTCTTCACATAAACTGTAAATATGTTTTTTAAATTTATTTATTTGTTTGTTTTTTTAATTTATCCTGCAAAACAAATGTTAGAAACAAAGGTTAGATATATATATATATATTATTTTTTGTTTTTTTATTTATAAACAAATGAGGACGTGAGCACGACGGTTCGGTCCCAAAATAAAAATAGAAGACGTGAATGGAGATCCGACGAAAAATGAGGAATGGATCCAAGTCTCCGACCACCGTGTGTGGCCGGAGTTGATAGATCGTGAAAGGTAGAAAAGAATGGGTAGAGATTGAGAAAGTGAGATGAAATATCGGATCGGACGAATCAAATCATGATGGTGGATTCTAAGATCTAAATAAAAAAATAACGATGAATTGTGAAAAATTAAACTAAGGTTAATCTAGGTGAAAAATAAGAAGAAAATGTGGATCTCGACTTAGGAGCGGAAAAATACCGTGATCGCCTCGACGAAGGCCGACTTGCTGTCACTAGATGGCTCGGAGGCTAGGCGCCCTTCTGCAACAAGAAGACTCTCGGAGATCGGTCTCCTCTCACCATAGATTGATCAAGTTGAAAAGACTGACGAGGAGCCATATTAATACGTAGAATGAAATTTGAATTTTTAACTTTTTGGATGAGGATAAGAGATAAGAGAAAAGAAAATTGAAATGAGATAAAGATAAAAGCAATTAGTGTTTAAAAAATATTGACAAAAATTAACTATTTTTTTGTATTTTCGCCACTTTATTTATTTGAAAATTAAAGGTGATTTTTTTTATTTTTTGTGGTAGTTAGTTAAGAAAATTAAATATATACATATGTTATATACATATATGAAATTATATACATGGGTAAATAAGAAATTTATTTTTTTATTATATTTTTATTATTTTTATTTTATATAATTAGTAAAAATATTTACAAATATTTACAGATGCAATATGTACAAATAAGTGGTGAAATTGCATAAACCACCCTAAAAAACCAACTTTTGAACCGTAACTCCAAAAATTATGAAATCACAACCATTTTAAAGATAATTTAATTTAAAATACAATGGAAGTAAGTTTGGTTCAATCTGAGTTCATACGGAGCTAGGATTGATCTTTCAATTATCGCTTAATGACTTTTTCTAGATGTGGTTACTTTTATTATATACATGATTTCATTGTGCAATTATTTTTATTATTTAGCAAGTATTTTTATTTATGAATTTTATTTTAAAAATTATTTTATTTAAGGTCAATTTTGTACAAATAAAATAGTGTTAGTTTTATACATATTTACACAAAATTGAGAAGTATTTACAACACACATTTTTTGGATTTTCTTATTAAGGACCCTATCTCCCCTTACTTTATTCTTGATCGATCAGGTCAAGTCCTGACCTTCTCTTGGGTTCGGGTCAGCCTGTATCTATTACATATATACAGTCTTCTTTTATTTTCTTTATTTTTTCATTATTTCTTTCTTTATTTATTTTAGGTTAAAATAATATATACAAATACAACATTTACACACAGATGCAAATTAATAAGAACATGGAGTTGGTATTATATACATGTATTTTATAAAGGGGTTTTAAGCAAAATGAATTAAGATGATGAATCACATATTCCTCACACACCTCTAGGGTCTGTTTGGATACCGGGTTCCCAGGATAATCAGTTTACACCCCTGCATTGATGGGTTGGATTTCCATTACAAATCAATGTGGTATCACATCACATTCCTTGTTCCAACCTTCTCCAACCATTATAACCATCCAAACAACTACTATTCACACGAGGTTACCCCAACCCAGTATCATTCCTTACATTTTGTGGGCCCTAGACTAAAGAAAAAAAGGGCCCTTACAAAAAAAATAATAAGAGCAAATTGTCGCTAGTGTGTTTACCATTAAGTATAAAATGAAAGATTCTATTTTTGGAAAACAATCAACCCTTATATAATCTCATTAAATTTTTTATTTTTGCATTGAGTTGTTCACCAAAAATTTTAATACAGAGAGGCCTACTTTTCAGTATGTGGTTTCACCGAAAATTCAATTATGTAAGGGCCCACTAGGTGATGAGCACAAGATCCGCCTCTTTAATAATCGATAATTGTAGTATAAGAGGCAGAAATCGGTCAATCAAAAATCACAAACTTTGAATGTTGTGGAATATTTTTACTTGGCAAGTCTACCAAGGTCGAGCATAGGGAACGGTGATTCTTAGTTGCGTGGTTTTAAATTAAATTAAAGAATTAATTAATGTTTGATTAATTTCTGTGTTGGAAAAATATAATACAAATGCGAAGAAATGCAATGACAAAGAAATAAACAGAGACACTAATTCAGCTCAGGATCTGTGACTTTTCATGCTTAAAATCAATTAATGCAGTTACTTAATCCTCAATTCACATCACAGATTGAAAAAGATTACGTCCAGAAAAAATATCTCCAGAAGCAGGCAAGAAGGAAAATATTTCTGAGAAATAATCCTGCAAATTACTGAGATAAGGCAAATGATTCTATTGATAAATCATTATTCTCTAATCGAAGCCTCAATAAAACTGACCTGTAAAAAATGACAGATCAATGTCTATCCTTCGTAAGAACACCCCTGTAAGAATTGATTCATCAATTTATCCTTGAAAATATAACATAAATATGTCAAAATTAGCCTGCATTTGTTCCTCAAATAATAATTATCAATAAACAACCTCATATCTATCCACAACTATGCTAAATTATAGAGCATGAAAATAACTTCAAAATGACATATTATATGCTTAAATCAGAGTTCGTATGAGAAAGATATGCTAAAATGAAATTGTAGGGACTAAACTGTAAATAAAATAAAAATTTTCTTGCAAAGAGGTCCTTCGAGGGGCTTATCTGTAATTTAGCAAAGTCGGAGGGTCCCTTCTATAATTTACGGGGGTATATTTGTAATATTTGGAAACTTCAGGGGCGTTAGTGAAATTTGCCCCCAACGCACGTGCATCGCACGTGTGACTCGAGGTTCGGGAACGAGGCGAAGGCTCGAGAATGCCGAGCCTGTGGTTCGGCGGTGAAGCTCAGGATCGAGTGGCATGGATCAGGCTCGGATGGTGGGGCTCAGGATCGGACGCCCGAGCTTTCGTGGCAAGCTGCTGTCGCTTCGGATGACCCGAGCCTCGAGGCTGGGGCCAAGCTCGGGTCGGCTGTTGTAGCTTGATCATGGTCGTTGGATCAAGGGCTGGCCCTAATCCAACGGTAGTTATAGGCCGAGCGGTCTTGGGTGGAAGAACGGTGCGCGGCACCCTCGACGACGGAGGAGAGGTGCAGAGGCGAAGTGCGCCGGCTGCAGGCGAGAGGCGTGGCGAGGGCGGTCGAGTGGGCTTTGGACGGTCGTCACATGATCGGTGGAGGATGGCGGGGCTCGAGCACGGCCGGGCGACGGTGATATACTTACAGGAGGTTAATCGGGAAAAAAGGGGGGCGGCGAAGCCCATGCACGGTGAAGCGCGGAGGGAAAACGGAGGGGCAGGGGTTCCAGCCTGTGCAAGGTCGGCAATGGCTGGTGGCAGAGCGAAGGGGCGGTCGAGGCGCGGGGGTCGTGCCCTTGGAGAAGGACGAGAAGGCGAGGAATAAGGGGGTACCTAGCGTGGCGGGATTAGCTCAAGGATGACGGTCAAAACTGGGAGAGGGTCTCGATTTTGTTCTTCGCTCGATACTGTGGCAGCGCAGAGCTGAGCAACGACGAAGAGCAGCTGCGACAAGGAACAGAGGTCCCTTGGATCTCACCGGAGGAGGTGTCATCGCGCACCCTGTTCGACACTTGCTGTCAATAAGGAGGAAGGGGGATCTTGAGGATCTACACATATGGTGAATACCTGAAATGGCAGGAGATGGAGGCTTTTATCGGAGCGAGGGTGGCGGCGGTTACGTGAGGAGGAGGTGGACGGTTGGGCATTGACGAGTATGGTGTGTAACGGCTAAAGGTCGTGCATGGCGGAGCCGCACAACGGAGAAACGGCTTGAGATGGAAGAAGGTAGGGTCACGTGCTGGGCACGTGACCCAGAGTGGCCTGGAGGGAGACAAAGTGGGGGGCACGTGGCACGCCCAAGAGCTGCCATGTGGCATCCAAAAAATTCAAAATTATAGAGGAAAGAAAAATGAAAAAAATAAGAGTACCTCGGATCGAAAAATTTCCTTCACGGAAGTTGTTCGTCTCGATGAGAGCTACAACTTTCATGAAGGAGACAGGAGCAAAAGAGATCAACTGTGTGAAGTGGTATTTTTGGTGGTTCTCCATGTGTATAGAAAACCGGATTTTTGGGGTTTTGTAATTTTTTGGTAGTTTTAAAGAGGATAAAAAATCTAGAAAAAATACGATAAAATACAAGGAAATTAATTACACACTAATCTGAATTTTTTGGATTTTTAATAAATAAGAAAGTGGGAAAATAAAATAGAAGTATGAAACACACAATTTTTGTACAGACCGACAACGGACACCCAGATACGATCAGTTTCTTTGATTTCAATTTTAATCTGGATTTGGATTTTTGTGTCACTTAATAAAACTTTTATCAAAGGACACAGATGAAGAAGAATTATAATTAAAAGGCTTAATTATGTACATAAAAACTTCAGTCAAAAATAGCAAAAAGTTAAAATGCGCAAAAGAGGCCCAAAACCCAACTTTCACATACGAGCTCTGAATTTTACGAAATTGGTCTTGTTTTGAAGGTATTTGAAAATGGAATACTTTAAAAGTGGTAGACAAAAATTGGACACTGTATGAGGGAGATATGATCATTTTAGTCCATCAGATGTGAAATCAGACTTTGGGATTATTTGACAATTATTTAAGTTAGTATATTGTTAGTAATATCTACATAATGGAAGTGGTTTGGTGTCAATCAGAGTTAGGATGAATTAATTAAAAATATGAGAAGTTAGTGGCTTTTTAGGCTAATTTACAATGGAATTTTTAATGCAATTATGCATGATGAAATGCAAATATTATTTACATATGTATAAATGCTAATTATGCTCTATTGATGATTAGATGCATGTGAATTTTGCAGAACATGGTCTAATTGACCAATTTTAGCATGATGAATACGAGATTCATCATACCCCTGTACTTAGAACATGCTCGTCCTCGAGCATCAATGAATGAATGACTTAGTTGAATATATCCCTAACTGTGCATATAAATTTTCAAGGCTCAATTCATAGAAGACCCTTAATTTGAGTGATCCTAAAATTCTGGGCTCAACCATGCTTTAATCAGAAAGAATCCAACTTTTCTAATTTTCAGACTCTCTATTTGTACATATAATATAAGGACTTGATTTTTAGTGTACTGCATTCATGAGAGTCAAGTTGAGACATCACCCAATTTTCCAATCCAAGAGACTCTCCTCTAGACCTAATCCTCAACACTAGGGAATAAGTCTATTCTTACTTCAGTCAACCGTCTCATTAGTTTTTCAGACTTAGAAGTGTAGATGGACGACCAGATGATGGATGGCATAGGAATGTGTCTAATTTTCTCTCCCTCACATTGGAACAAGGTGCCTCTCGAGTGCTTTAATACTCAACACAAGTATATTTTTATTTTGTTGATCAATGTGTCCGTCAAAAGAATTTGGATTCGTATGCACTTGTTTTTCTGGGAGTACACCGGGGTATGTCTCTTTTGAGTATCTAAGATACCTTCGACACCCAGACTTGTATCGCTTACGATGTAGAACCCTTTTTTGGTGTCAGTCCGACTCCTTGGTCCTAATTAGTGCTTGGTCCAAGTGGACACTTTGAAAATGTTTGGGAGCGCTCATCGTTGGCGGAAGCTCATTTATAATTTTGACTTTGGATGATAGAGTTTTTCTTTGACATTTCATTGCTTTTGTTGGCTAGCTCCACTGCTTTTACCAAAAGTTGGTGCACACTGATCAACAATTATCATTAAGTTTCATCACACCCTGACACATAGGTAAATATCAAAGAGATAGCATATGAACTTGTTCACATACTGGCTAGGGTTTTGCTGACACTCAGGTTTTCTGAAGCCTTCATTAACTTTGTCCCATCCTCGAATATCATTAGATCGGGTCTAAACTCAAATCTCTAGTCCTAGTTCCTCAAATGATATCTCAAATCGTCTCATCAATCATGCAGTTGTGAATGTGATTGTGCTGATCAAATTATTTTGAAGGTAGAGACGAAGACTGAAATATAGCGCTCAATCTTTCAAACTAGGGAAGTGTGGATATTTAAGTTCAAAACCCTAATGACTAAGGCCGGCTAACTCAGATTCTCAAGATCACAGAAATCAAATGTCCTCCAAATCCTCAAGCCTTGAGTGATAGTGAATGTGTCAGGAATATATCAACTAAGGAATGCATGAAATGCTTGATGAAATGCAAGACCATGAGTGAATTTTTTAATGCAATTTTTGTATGCATTTTTTTGTGTTTTTTTGTGTGTTTTTTTTTGAAAAAAAGGTATTATAAACATAATATACACTACTTGTACCCATCCCCAATGTTAGATAAAACGATTAAAGTATGAGCTATGGATAAAGTCGATAGAATATATACAAACACCCCCCTATACTTAGCGAGTGCTATGTCCTCATGGCACAAAGTGAAATGTAGACATATCTCGTACTAAGTATAACTTAAACAATAAAAATAGAAGTCGACGTGCCCGCCTATACTTAGACTTTTGAGGGACTAAGCATGGAAGAAAAGGATGAAATGAGGCAGTCGAGGTTGAATACAAAGAATAAAAGTGATGTACACACAATGAAATCGGTCCCCTTAAACTAACTATCGGGCGACTGAGAGCGGGTTGATGGATATACATGAGAGTATTGGATTCGAAGAGGTGGTTTATTTACGCGGTTCAAATCTTTCATCAAAAGTTATGCCTTGAGTGAAGGAGATCTCTTCTACTTGCACCAACTGTTGATTGGATTCCACAAAGTGTTTAAGTAGCTGGCCGTTGACTATAGATGTTTGCTTGCTATCTGCGGTCTCTAAGATCTCAACGCTTCCGTTATTATGTACCTCTCTTACGATGAAGGGCCCCATCCATTTTTATTTCAATTTACCTTTGAAAATTTTCAGTTTTGCATTAAATAACCAAACTTTCTGCCCTTGGACAAAGATCTTTATTCGAATGTTCTTGTCATGCCATCTTTTTACTTTGTCCTTGTAAATGGTGCTATTTTCTAAGCATGATTCCGGATTTCAGATAGTTCGTTCAAATCCATTTCTTGGTTTGTTTCCCTTGGTGATAGTTCCAATTAATCTTTTTGATTGCCCATTCTAATTTATGCACGAGTTCTGCGGGCAAATGGCAAAGCTTTCCATATACCATTCGAAACGGGGATGTGCCCAATGGGGTCTTATAAGTCGTCCGATAAGCCCATAGAACCTGGTCCAGGAGTTGGGACCAGTTCTTCCTGTCAGGGCGGACGAGTTTCTGTAAAATTCCTTTAACCTCCCCGTTTGACACCTCAGCCATGCCATTGGATTGTGGATGGTAAGGACTAGCGACACGGTGCTCGATGTTGTATTCCTTAATCAACTTCTTCACCTCCCGGTTGACAAAGTGGCTACCACCATCAGATATTAATATTTTTGAAATTCCAAACCTTGAAATAATAGTATCTTTCAAAAACTTGCAAACAGTTTTGCTATCTGTTGCTGGAGTAGGGATAGCCTCCACCCACCTAGATAAATAATCTACCGCGAAAAGAATATATTCAAATCCTTGACTATTAGGGAATGAGCCCATAAAGTCAATGCACCATGCATCGAATACATAACAAATGATCACTGATTGCATAGGCATGGCATCTTTGGAACTAATGGTCCATCCCATTCTCTGACAGACGGGGAACGACCGGACAAAATTGTAAGCATCTTTAAACAAGACTGGCTAGTAAAATCCACATTGCGGTATCTTCTTTGCGGTCCTCTTCCCAGAATGATGTCCTCCCTCCTCTAGGGTGTGGCATAGATTGAGGATACTTTGGTATTCCTCTTGAGGAATACATCTTCTCCATATGCAATCCGATCCTTCAAAGAAAAGGAACGGATCCTCCCAATGATAGTGTCTCGCTTCAGATATGAGTCGATCGATTTTATTCCTGGGCCAACCCTGAGGAACTTTCTTAGAGACAAGATAATTTACCGTGTCGGTATACCAAGGGAGTGAGTCAATAGCAGAAATTGACTCGTCTGGGAAGGTCTCACGGATGGATTCAGATTCAGGTATTATGTTATGTTTGATCTGTAATAAATGATCAGCCATGACATTCTTAACCCCAGGTTTGTCTTTAATCTCTAAATCAAATTCCTGAAGTAATAGTATCCACTTAAGGAGTCGTGCTTTTACGTCTTTTTTGTCCATTAAGTATCGAATGGCAGAATGGTCTGTGTAAACTATCACCTTCGATCCTAGAAGTATAGATCGAAATATTTCCAAGGCAAAAACTACAGCAAGCATTTCCTTTTTGGTCACAGTGTAATTTTTCTGAGCAGGGTCTAAAACTTTGCTTGCGTAGTGAATAACATACGGGATTCCATCTTTTCGTTGTCCTAACACAGCCCCTACTGTGAAATCATATGCGTCTATCACGATCTTGAAGGGAAGAGACCAATCGGGAGCTTGTAGGATGGGAGTCTCAATGATCCTCCTTTTGAGTAGTTCAAAGTCTTCAAGACACTTATGATCTACCAAGAACTCGGTGTCTTTCCCTAGGAGGTCAGTAAGCGGTCGGGCAATTTTTGAAAAATACTTAATAAATCTCCTGTAAAATCCGACATGCCTAGGAAAGAATGTACTTATTTCACATTGGTAGGTGGCTCGAGCTTCTTGATCACATCGACTTTGGCAGGGTCAACCTCCATTCCATTCTTCGAGATGGCATGCCCCAATACAATGCCCTCCTTTACCATGAAATGGCTTTTCTCCCAATAAAGCACCAGATTCACTTTCCTACACTTTTGGAGGACTCGATCCAGGTGCGCTAGACAATCATCGGATGAAATGGACCGAGAAGTCATCCATGAAGACCTCCAGGAAATCCCCAACCATGTCAGCAAAAATCGCAATCGTGCATCGTTGAAAGGTGCTGGGGGCATTGCAAAGCCCAAAAGGCAATCGCTTGAATGCGTATGTGCCGAAAGAACATGCAAAAGTAGTCTTTTTCTGGTTCCCAGGGGAGATGGCAACCTGATTGTAGCCCGAGTACCCGTCTAAGAAACAAAAGTATTCTCTCCCTGCCAATCTCTCCAGAATTTGATCAATAAAAGGCGGTGGAAAGTGATCCTTCTTCGTTGCGGCATTCAGACGCCTGTAATCCACACAGACACGCCATGACATAGGTACCCGTGTCGTGATCTCTTCTCCCTCCGCATTGGTGATAATTTGAAGTCCTGACTTTTTCGGAAGAACATGCAAAGGTGACACCCACTTGGAGTCGGAGCTGGGATATATGAAACCAGCCTTACACCATTTTTCGATCTCAGTCTTAACCACTTCCCGTAAGTTTGGATTCAACCTACGTTGGCATTCACGGGAGGGTTTAGCATTATCCTCCAGGTAAATATGGTGTGAGCACAGGGCTAGGTTTATCCCTAGAAGATCAGACAATCTCCAGCCTATAGACTTGCGATTTTTCTCCAAAACATTAAGCAGGCGGATCTCCTGCTCTTCGGTCAGATGTGAACTGATGATGCCTGAAAAGCGTCCCCTATCTCCTGCAAGGAAGGCATACTTAAGCATAGGGGGAAATGGTTTGAGTTCATGTAGGTCTATGTTTTTGCTCGAATCTGGTCCCCTCAGTGGTGCTTCTTGTTGTGATGTGGATGCTTGTAGTGTATCAATATCGGCCACCATCATGGGTGTTTCTGGGATCAGATCGCTACTGATGAAATGTGTTGTGGCAAGCGCCGCGTCCGATATGTGTACCTTACTCAGGATTGTCCATAAGGAGAATGGATTGATAGGTCTAGAGGGGCCTCCGAGTCTCCTAGAGTATAAGTAGATGCATGAATGAGCTGACAGACTAAATCATCAACAATTTTCTCTCCAGATGAGGTTGATTCTATCATAGCGGTTGGGTCCTTTCTCCAGGGCCCAACTGTTGCTTCTGTATATTCTGTCTCAGTTTCTGATTTTTCAAACTCGGTGCTCGACTCAGTATCAGGCCTTTGAAACCTAGTTTGCTTCATTTTAAGTTCCACTTTTCCAAACTAGATTCTCCCGAATGTGTAATCGAATATAGCTCCTGTGGTCCTAAGGAAGGGCCGCCCTAGTATCATTTGGGAGTCTTTACCATTTTTAGGGACATCCATGTCAAGTATTGTGAAGCTTACTGGGTAATTTTGTCCCTCTATGTTGATGACAACATTTCGAATCTCCCTCCTAGGTCTTTTAGTTGATGTATCTGCGAATTGAAGACCAACTGCAGATTGCTTAAGAGGACCTAGATTTAGATGCTCAAATAGGATTGTGGGCATGAGATTGATAGATGAGCCATTGTCTAGCCATGTTCTTGCAAACTTGATTTCTTTGATTTAGATAGTGACAAAGTGAGCACCCATGTCTCTTTTCTTTCTTGACAGCTCCTTTTTTATTAGACGAGATGTGGCAACAGAGAGTAGGTGTTTCTTTGTTCAGCTAGGAGTCTGTTTGCTGGCCCTTGTTGGTGTGCATCTCACCTTAAGGTACTTTCGAAAAGCTGAGTCTCTTTCTATCATCTCGTCTAGGGACAGAGTGACCTTAATATTTTCTTTGTAGATGCGGGCCATCTTGTCATGATTTTTTGGTTTTTTATGTTTTTCTTCTTTCCTGCCGTAAGAGCACGGGGGAAAGGGATGGACTTATTGTGACCAAAAACATCACTTTTATTGAATGAAAAATTGTTTACATGACCCGGACTAAAAATAGGGAAATTGGTGGTCAGTTGCTGTTGATTTCTTGGTGACGTTTCTTCATCAGACTCAGAATCTGATTCTCCATTATCTCCAGTTGTATAGTATATCACGGGTGGTGTGGGTCGGTCTTCTTCTTTCTCCTCATGTCTTCCTTCCTCAATTCCCCCAGGATTGTGTGAATTTGTGGACACTGGGGCTATGTCACTGTGTTCCTTTGCTCGATCAGGCATGGTTATGGTCCTTCCGCTCCTAACCATTATTATTTGACAAGAGCTCGTGTTCAGGTATGGAACACTCAAATATTAATACCTGATTATGTCCGAGACTATTTGGGTTCGCTTGGACTTGAGCTGGAATCACGACCTGTGGTGCGGTCACCTCATCTCTCCATCAAAAGAGTCGATTTATGTCGACTCTCATGTCATGAAGTTCGTCCAGCACTCGCTGGAGTTCCGGAGAGATAGAAGAGGAGGAGGAGCCCTGGCCCTGCCTGATATTGTCTGAATTGGCCCTGCTGGCCTTAGCGTTGATTCTGTTAAGGTTGAGGTAGTGGGTTCTGATAACCCATGCGGTACTGTTGCGTTTGAGACTGGTAGGTGGGTCGGGTTTGTGGTGGATGAGGGTACGGAGTAGAGTTTTAGTTTGAACGGTTGACAGGTTCAAGGGTATACCATACTCCGTTTATCTCCATGACTTGTGGATGTTCCTTGTAGATAGCTTGAGCGGAGATTTCTTCAGTTCGATGGGACAAGACTTGGTCTCCACCCCAATGGCTCTGTTGCACTACGCCAGGACCTTAAATGTAGTGAATTTGGTGTGGGGGGGGTAGGGGGTGAAGTCAAAGTGGATATCTGAATCTTAGATACCCTATCAGCTAATTTCTCCATTTGTTTAGGCAATTTAGCCAAATTCTCCATATCAGATGATTTATGGAGTTCATCCACCTTTTTATAAATCTGCTCGACCATAGTTAGCTTATTAGCTATTATTTCCATATCAGCACTCCTATCGGTCATCAGATTATTCACCATCTTTTTGGAGCCAGCTATGTAAGCTCGGCTGGTGGTTTGTGCACGGTTGGATTCAGCCAGTCTCTTGAACACCTTGTAGACGGTGTCCTCGTGGCGTCCCATGTAGCTTCCTCCGCTAGATGCACTTAGTAACCCTTGAGTCTCAGGATTCAGCTCGCTAACAAGACTTTGGACCAGCATCATTTTACTTATCCCATGTCCTGGGTATTTCTGGATTAAGTCTGTAAATATTTCGCAGGTTTCATGGAATGGTTCGCTCGGGTGTTGAGTAAAGTTCATGAGCTTGATCCTCATCTGATTGATTCTACTAATTTGGTAGAATTTCTTTAAAAATATAGTCTTGAATGTGGCCCATTTAGTGACTACTTCCCCTAAGTTTTTCAGCCAGTAAGCCGCCTTATTAGTCAAGGCGAAGGGGACAACTCTCAACCTTATGTAGTCTTGGCTAACCCTAGTGTGGCATAGGTTAGCACATACTAACTTGAAATCATGGAGGAATATATATGGTTCTTCATGATTATTCCCTCCGAACTTCGGCAATAGTGCAAGGAAATGCGGTTTGTGTTGGAACGCATCCTTAAGGGGTACCGGCCTTAACCAGTTATAGTCATCATCCAATTCAGGGAGGTACGTGTCTTCCATACGTCGCAGCCTCCGTGTTGCATAACTGCTATCTGTGCCCTAAGCAGTTCATTGTGTTGTTCAGCAGCGATAATCCTAGCCAAGAGTGCTCGAATGGGGTCATTGTCATTCTTGTCGTCACCAGGGTTCTTCTTTGGAGGCATTGTGATTCACCTTCAGAAGAAAAGATTTCAGAGTTAAGTGTCGGAATTAAGTGAAGATTTGCCAAGGACAAAGGTTTCCTTAGTGGAGGAGTAGAATGAAGGGTTAATCTGGGATTAACTGGACCCTGAAGGAGGAGGAGTGCTAAAGATGATGACCCTAAGACTAAGAGGAGTCGAGAAGAAAATCTTCATGAGAGCGCATACACAAAGCAAACACAAGTCAAATTTTTAGATTCACCCACTCAACACAGATGAAGGCACGTCAGGGTTCGGCCGCTTATCTTTTCAATTTTAATTTAATGACAAAACAATCTTGAAAATTAAGCAGAGCTATTAGGTTCCGAAATATTTCACAAAGACTGTCTCGAGTTCGTACAACTAGTTGCACCTACTTTCAACCAGTATAGGTGTAAGTACGGACCGTTTAAATGGCTACCCATGTTACTTAAGGATGGAGCCTTCTGCAGTGTCCTCTAAACTACCAACTCTGCTAAGGGAAGTCGGATCGAAAAACGGCTACCCGAGCCCCTCACTGAAAAGTAGCTAATTGTTTTTAAAAATGGTAGTCTTTGTGAAATTCCTCAGTTTTGGCTCTGTCCTAAGTGTGTGATCTAATCCTTACAAAAAATGAGTGGGATTCTCTCCACCAGACACAGGTTAATTTTATATCAGTTTTATTTACAGTCACCTCGATTAGCAGTCCCAGTTTTAAATTAAGGTTATCACTGAAATTTAAATGAGCACAAAAATTCACGCCTAACGAGCAGTCCCAATTCCTTTAATTCCTAAGTTGTAAAACTTGAGGAAGGAGAATCGAAAAAGCCAATGCAAACGTAAATAAATGATGCATGCTTAAGAGAAAGACTTACAGTGAATCCTCGTGTCTTCATGTGGGATGCAATACAAGGAATTAAAACTTACACTAAATGATATGCACAGATGAAAAAAACGCCCTAAACAGATAGTTCTATTAGCGGGAAGAATTGATTTCAAAATTTGGCTAATGTTGAACGATCTATAGTGCACATAGTTAGTGAGAGTGTGACCTAAGAATTACGAGCATAATCAATGATAAATAAGCAAGCGTATATGTGCCTAAGTCCTATGCCACTCAAGCCAGGTCCTAACCACACAAAAGGGGTTGAAATAGACCCGACATGCCACAGAAAAGTTCAGTCTATATTACAAGAGTTCAAAGAGAATGACCCTAAAATAATGTAGAAATTTAATCCTAAACTAAGCTCTCTCTCACAAAGATTAAAATTCAATGTTCCGTCCTTGCAGATCCTTGATTATATCCCAAAATTTTGCTCCTAGTAGTCTGCAAAGAGAGAAATTGTGGTTAGTATCCGAAGTAAGAAAGAAATGCAAAATAAAATGCAGAAAAAATGACACAAAAATTAATTTCACAAAAATTAATTACAAGACATGATTTAAAACCCTAAAAATTTGTTGTCCTCGACAACGACGCCATTTGATGAGCATGAAATCCGCCTATTTAATAATCGATAATTATAGTATAGGAGGCAGAAATCGGTCGATCAAAAACCACAAAATTTGAATGTTGTGGAATATTTTTAGTTGGCAAGTCTACCAAGTTCGAACACAGGGAATGGTGATGCTTAGTTGCATGGTTTTAAAATAAATTAAATAATTAATTTATATTTGGTTAATTTCTATGTTGGGAAAATATAATACAAATGCGATGAAATGGAGACACTAATTCGGCTCAGGATCTGTGACTTTTCACGCTTAAAATCCTCAATTAATGTAGTTAATTAATCCTCAATTCACATCACAGATTGAAAAAGATTACATCCAGAAAAATATCTCCAGAAGCAGGCAAGAAGGAAAATATTTCTGAGAAACAATCATGTAAATTACTGAGATAAGGCAAATGATTCTATTGATAAATCATTATTATCTAATCGAAGCCTCGATCAAATTGATCATGTAAAAGAGTGAGAGATCATTGTCTATCCTTCATAAGAACACCCCTGTAAGAATTGATTCATCAATTTATCCATGAAAATATAACATAAATATGTCAAAATTAGCCAGCATTTGTCAACAGAGATCCTCGAATAATAATTATCAATAAACAACCTCAGATCTGTCCACAAACTATGTTAAATGATTGAGCATGAAAATATCTTCAAAATGACATAGTATGTGCTTAAATTAGAGTTCGTATGAGAAAGATATGCTAAAATGAAATTGCAAGGACTAAACTGTAAATAAAATAAAGTTTTTCTTGCAAAGAGGTCCTTAGAGGGGCTTATCTGTAATTTAGCATAGTCGGAGGGCCCTTCTATAATTTACCCCTGGAGGGGGTATATTTGTAATATCTGGAACTTTAGGGGGTGTTAGTGCAATTTGCCCCCAACGTACGTGCGCTTGGAGGGTCAGGAACGAGGCGGAGGCTCGGGAATGCCGACCTGTGGTTCGTCGGTGAAGCTCAGGTTCGGGTGGCGTGGCTCATGCTCGGATGGCGAGGATCAGGCTTGGACGCCCGAGCATTCTTGGCAAGCTGATGTCTCTTCGGATGACCCGAGCCCCGAGGCTGGGGCCGAGGCTCGGGTCGGCAGTCGTAGCTTGATCAGGGTTGTTGGATCAAGGGCTGGCCCTGATCCAACGACAGTTGTAGGTCGAGCAGGCTTCAAAGGAAGAGTAGCGGGCGGCCGAAGGATACGGAGAATCCTTAAGCGCATCGCGGAAGTGTGTTGATCGCATCTCATGCGATCGGGGCGACTAATCGCACTAGTCGATGGGTGCAGCGGAATTTAGAAATTTTAAATCAAGAGATGAAACCACATGATCACAAGAACGTTTCTTGGATCATTTCATCAAACCACAAAGTATTAGATATACCTCTTGAAGCGTGGTTGCGATCACGAGATCTCTAAAGCAAGAGATCCTCCTGACTCAAGTCCGATCTTCGAAGATGGCACTTGCAGGCGCGATGATGAGACGCGTTCCTCTCGCAATCCTCGATGAAGATCCAAGCCTTGAATCTCCTTATTTCGTCCAACGAAATCCGTCGATGGAGATCCATGAATAATCGAAGCGACATCACAACGGCGTGGAGACGATTGCTTGTTCCCTCAGTGCACAAGGTGGACGACCACCTTAGAGAGAGAGAGAGAGATGGCGAGAATGAGAAAGAAAGAGAGTAGGCATGTAGAATGAATGTGTATCTAAAAAATCTAGGGTTTTCCTCTTTATATACTAGTTTGGGAGTTCATGAATCACAATCCATGGCATACACAAAATCAATGGTTAGATTGACATGTGTATTAAATCAATGGCCATGATCATTGTTGTTCAAAAAACAACAATTTATTAATTTATATTAAGTCAAATATTTGTTGAATTATCATCAACATAATTTAATTCAATAAAACTAATAATCATAAGATAAGGAGATAATAATTAAAATAAGATACTAATCCACCCAAAATCATGGGGTGTCACCCATGACCAAGTCATGGGTGACACCACCTCATGATTTGGTGGATTATCTCCTCCTTTTAATTCATATCATTATCTTTTGTTTATTTGCAATATTATCCACTAAATTAGTTCCCAATTAACTAGTGTATATTTATTGCAGAATTATCCACTAAATTAATTCCCAATTAATTAGTTAATATTTCAATCATGCCATTGAAAAAATGTGAATCATATTCACAGCCCAAAATAAATTGTAAATTACATTTCCAATTAATTGCTTAATGTGAATCCAATTGACATTAACAATTAACAAATGCCATTTACATAGGTGCTCTCTCTCCAATATATTATACATCACATTTATAATATATACACATATATTATGGATATCACTGTCCACAATCTGCATTTCCTCGATAATTAAATCCCATTTAATTATCTTAGATAATCATTCTCATAATATGAATCCCATTCATATTATTCTTGATAATTAAATCTCATTTACTTATCATCATCTTGTTGCTTGGTGATGAATCTGCGATTCGTCATCTTTATTCATTTATTTTAGCTTAAAATCCCTTATAAAACACCTGCATATAATGCTAACTCCATATTTTTACTAACTTGCATTTGTGTGTAAATATTGTACATTCCTTACCAATTTTAACCTAAAATAAATAAAGAAAGAAAGAAAGGAAAAATAAAGAAAAAAGAAAGAAAGAAAGGAAGACTGTATACAGGCTGACCCGAACCCCGAGAGAAGGTCAAGACTTGACCTGATCGACCAGGAATAAAGTAGGGGGAGATAGGGTCCTTAACCAGAAAATCCAAAAAAATGTGTTTCTCACTTATTTTGTGTATATCTGTATAAAACTAACACTAATTTATTTGTATCTTAATTGATCCCAAATCAAATAACATTCAAAATCAAAGTTGTAAATAAAAATGGGTCCTAATTAATAAAACTGATTGCACAATTAAATCATGTACAGAATAAAAGTAGCCACACTTGGAAAAAAGCCACTAAGCACTAATTGAAAGATTAATTCCGGCTCCATATGATCTCAAATTGAACCAATATCACTTCCATTGAATTGTAAATTAAATTATCTTCAAAATGGCTGTGATTTTATAATTTTTGGAGTTACGGTTGAAAAGTCGGTTTTCTGGGGTGGTTTGTGCAATTTTCCCTTGTATTTTGTGCATATTGTATTTGTATATACATTTGTAAATATTTTTACTAATTATTTAAAATAAAAATAAAAATAAAAAATAATAATAACATTGTTAAAACAAAAAAAGGCTAATTTCCTCATTTAACCCTTGTATATAATACCATATATGTATATAATACATGTATATAGTTGCTATTTTTAACTAACCATCATAAAAAATAAAAAAATAACATTTTTTAATTCAAATAAATAAAGTGACAAAATTCAAAAAAAATAGATAATTTTGTAAATAATTTTATCTTTCTATTTTATCTCTCATGTTATCTCTTCCACCAAAAAAATCTCTCTTATCTTCTTATCCAAAAATTCAAAAATTCAAATGTCTCTCTTTTCTATTTATATGGCTCCATCTCCCTCATTCCAACCTGATCAATCTTTAGAGAGAGGAGCCCGATCTCTGAGAGAAATTTCGTCGAGGAAGTTGCCTAGCCTCCAAGTTGTCCGGTGACAGCGAGTCGGCCTTGTCGAGGCGATCACGGTCCATTTTCCGCTCCTAAGGTGAGATCCAAATTTTTCTTCGCATTTTATCTTAGTTCAATCATAGTTCTATTTTTCGCATTTTTTTTCCGTTGTCATTTTTTTTCTAGATCTTAAAAAAATCTCCATCTCGATTTGATCTGCCATCGACTCGATTTTTCATCTCACTTTCTTGATCTCTACGCGTTCTATCTCTACCATTCACGATCTATCACCTCCGACCACGCACGGTGGTCGGAGAGTCGGATTCGAATCCCTCACCGTTCGCCGAATCCCCATTCACTTCCTGATTTTGTAGATAAATAAAAAATTTTGCTTTTACTTCTAACGTTTGTTTTGCAGGATAATAAAAAAAACCTCTGTTGTATCTAACGTTTGTTTTGCAGGGAAAACTTTATAAAAAAAATCATTTCTTATTTCTTCTATTTTCTTATTTTCGGATTTGAAAAAAAAATAAAAAAAAGGTTTTTTCTCCTTGATTTGTTCACTGTTTACATAATAAAAACAAAAAAAAATAAAAAAATAAAAAAAAAAGTTTTTCCTTCTGTTATTTATTTACTGTTTACATTACATAATAAAATTACAAAAAAAATAAAAACGAAAAAAAAAATCCACGACAGGCGGCAGGGCCACAACCCCCGCCGCCCGTCTGACGCCGTCTTCCGCCGCTGGCACCGCCGCACCCCCTGCGCTAGCCCTCCTCCGCCGACGGGGCCCGCCGTCCCACCTCCAGCAAGCGACGCCAGCACCTGCTGCACCACCGAGCGACACGCACAATGCTCGACGTCCCCCCCCCCCCCCCGTGGCGGAGCCCGACTCCTCTCCAAGCAGCGCCGCCTTCGACGCCGACCTCCGCGCCAGCGGCGCGAACCCGCCTTCGTCCAATCTTCTCCGCGCCATCAAACGCCGGTGCCGCAGCCACCTGCGGCTAGGCTCGCCGTCGCTCCTCCAGCCCGCGCCGCCCCGATCTTGGCGCCTCCCCGCTCTGCAATCCACCGCGGCGCACAGCCGCCATCGCGCCTCCTCCTTGCGCCACGCATCTCCGCCGCTGCCTCGGAGAAGAAGAAGAGTGGGCGGCGGGCGGCGGCCCCCTTTGGCCCTCCTTGTGGCTGCCCTGAACGAAGGAAACCCAAAGCCCTAGGGTTTCCTTTGGCTTTTGATAAAAAAAAGGGGAAAATTGCATAGTCAGCCTTGGTACTTTCTAAAATTACAACTAGGCCCCTGCCAGAGCCTGAAGCATATAACGTCCACATAATACGAGGGAAAATTGCATCTTCAGCCCTTGAAAGTTTCAGATATTGCAGAGACATCCCCGCCTTCAAATCGGACCACATGATTATGGGTAATTTGCGATATTCACTCTGAAATTCATTTTCATTACATTTCAGTCCAGAACTTTTCCATAATTACAATTTGGTCCCCGAACTGCAGAGCAATAACTTGCTTGATCTTTTTATTGAAATAAATGTCATTTTTTGATCCAAAAATTTTGAGAAAAATTTGTGCTATGCTCTTCATGTGATTGTTTTATTAGCATAAACTTTTCATTGTATTTTGACTTCATTTGATATTATTAAAAAAATCAAAAACAATGCCTTTTTGTCTGCTTGAAATTCCAAAATTCATAAAAATTCGAAAATAACTCTAAAAATTCCAAAAAAAATTATATTAGTTGTATTTCATTGTCTTCTAATTTCTGACCAATTTTCACGCATTAATTATTTATAAAACCCAAAAAAATTGAAAAACATCAAAAATCTTATAAAAATCATAAAAAATTCTACAAAAATCGAAAAATTGTGATTTTAATTCCTGTGTGTAGATAATGGTTTCTAGTTTGTCTTAAAAATAATTTCCAGGAGTTTTGGGCATTTAAAAGATTTCTAAATTGCAAATTACTCCAGGCTGTGCACAATTTCTATTTCTCACTGTTTGATTTTTAGAAAAATACAAAAACATCTGAAAATTCCACAAAAATTCTTAAAAACATTTCAAAACTTTTAAAACCCAAAAATATTTTCTTTGAATTTTTCTGAGCATTTTTGACTAATTGAAAAATTGCAAAAAGAGTTGATGTGTGTAGTATTGATCCTTGGAATCATTGCTTTTTGTCGTTTTTGAAAATTAAAAAAATTGCAAAATCAAAATCACTAAAAATTTGAAAATCAGAAAATACAAAAAATTAGAAATAAAACAAAAATAAAAAAAATAAGATAAAAAAATCACGAAAACCAAGGATAGTTGTCCTTTGAGATTCCTGTTTTCTCTTGATTGATTTTCGATTAATTGAATAACCCTCGGGAATTGTAGCCTCCCTGAGTTCGACCCTATCCGCTATACAGGTTAATAAGTAGCAAAAATTAAAAAAAAAATCTTTTGTTGACGCGGGATTTTGGGGAAAAACAACGACCCTATTTTTACAATTAATTTCCAATCCTCGAATTTTGCGTTCAACAAAATGGCGCCGTTGCCGGGGAGGCACGGCGAGGGTAGTTAGGTTTCTCTTTTGACCTGCTATTCTTGGTTGTAAATATCTGTTTATCTGTTTGCCACATTATTCCATTGTTCATATTCATTGCATTTATTTCATCATTTTCTCATATTTGAAAATTGTGTTTCTTACACATTCTCTTTTCTTTTTCTTGCGAGGGCCCGCGGAGCGAAGGAGGCGATCCTAGGAGAGCCGAAGCACCCAAGCGACGTGGAGGCGACTTGATTCTTCACCAAGCCGCAGGATAGCGTGAGAAGAGGAGAAGAAGAATTGAAAGAGCCGAAAAAAAAAGAGAAAAAGAAAAGAGAGAGAGAGAGAGAGTCTTTATTTTCTAGCATTTGAACTCTTGTAAACGGACATTCATTTGTTGCGGGATCTGTTTCGTCAAGTGCCGGTGCACTTGGGGGACCTCACCGGTTTTGTTTTCATCGCCTTTATTTTCTTTGTTTTCCGTGGATTTCGAGAGCCACCTATTGATTTCTTTAATTAATTTGCTTGAGCCAGGTAATTAATTAAGTCCAAACACCCTAAACAAGAATTTCTGTGCCTATAGAGTAAATCGTAAGTTGGACTTAGTCAAATTAACTTGTTCTTGCCCGTTAATAGAAGTTATCATCTAGGACGGTTTACTTGCATTTGCATATAGGTTAGTTTACTTTCTGTATTTAAATTCTGCGCGGATCACTTGCATGTAGAGTGCTGGCGGCAAGGTACGCATCTCTAACCCCTACATGCATCATCGTTTTTAATCGCGCATTGGCATTTCCGATCTCCTCCCTTGTTTTCACTCACATAAGTTAAAAAGGAAATTGGACACTCGGTAGGCGATTCTTTGAAAATATCTTAACCAAGTGACAACTGCCTAAAATTTGGGACTGTAAAAGAAAACTCGACCATAAAAAAATACAAGGAAAAATCATTATTTTGGGGAGAGTAACCCCCTCATTGTATTCGTTTTAACTTGCTCGCGTACACACTAAGGTTAGTGCCCAAATCCCATAATTCAACCTAAGTGTATGTACAACTTTGTGATTATCACCTAACTCTAAAACATACAAAATTAAGAGATCGAACCTTCACGGTCTTCACATTGCGTTGAGTTGGTGAATTGGGGGTTTGTATTGTGTTTGATTGTTTGTGTGCATACCAGATCTTTTCTGTGCATTTGCGCCTTTTTCTCCATATCTTTTGGCTTGACCCTCGTGCTCTCCCATCATTTGTTTCGAAGATGGCCGAATGGAGTTATTCTAATCCGATCTTCGCAGATACCTTGTACTCTCCAGACGATCCACCTTCCCTTTTCCAGGAGGATCTTCCTCCTGATGTTTGTGCATATCCGCCTAACCCATTATTTCAGGAGACGGAGGACTTTGATTTTCACCCACCCTCATTCAACCCACCCGATCCTGGGATTTTGGAGTCACCTTTCATGATTTCCACACTTAACACATTGAATCAAATGGTGGAGCATATGAATTCGAAGATTTCCAATTTTATTAACATAAATGAGAGACAGAACGCTGCTCCAATGTTTGAGGATATTGATTCACTCGAGGATAATCATGAGAGCTTGAAATCATCCAAAACGAAAAAAATGAGAAAATTTTGAAAATACAAAAAGATTCTGGGAGACATATTATTGATTCATTTTGTGAGAAAATAACCCAAATGCCCGATCATTTACCCACACAGCCATGTCCCAACCTAGATCCCGAGGATGCCACTGTACAGACTGCTCTTGGCAATCCTCATGTAAATGCTGATTCCGACCTCCTCCCTTGTATGGATGAGGTCCAAAAAATTCAAAAAAATGTTGACTAAACCCGAAGTGGTGGCCACCCTTCATGAGATCATTAAAGCCCCACTTCAACAGGCCATGACAGATTTATCTACTCCTCAACACAAGAAGAGAAAGAGAAGGAGAAGATCTGAGCATCACATCTTGACCATGGCCACTGCCTACGCTATCTCTCACCGTCCATATTTTAAGAAAGGGAACACGGCCACACCTCTTGTGAGTTGCTCCATATCTGACTATTCTTGTGATAACGCTCTCCTTGACGGCGGTTCGTCAATTAACATAATACCCTTCTCTATGGTACAGTCTCTTCATCTTGGGCCTCTCAAGAAAACCAGGATGATAGTTCAATTTGCTGATGGATCTATCAAGAGGCCGAAGGGTATTTTAGAAAATACTGTCATTATCATTCAGGGCATGGATTTTACTTCGGGTTTTGTTGTAATGCCCATGGAGACCTCCACCCCTGTGGAGCACCCTCCAATCATCCTGGGACGGCCTTTCCTTGCCTCTGCAGGAGCCGTTATTGACTATGGTTCAGGAGAGATTCGCTTCCGTTCTGGTGAAGGGAGCGATGTGTTAATCACTACACCCACTACCATCCAGAAACCCGCATCCCATGAGAGCCCGCCCGTGTTAGACAACCCCAAGGACTTTGATTATGATGATAATACCAGAGATTTTTGCTATATGATGGATGATACTGAGACCCGGGAATTCCTCTTCAAGGAGGAGGACTCGGAAAGCATAGACCTTGGAGTTCCCTCTTCTGGTATGTGGCGATGCATTGACGACATCCGCGGGATTTACACGATAGACACCCTAGAGTGGAAGGCAGACTCTGAGACTGGACAGGACGGACACGATTTGACTACTTTCACTGATAAGTCCGTTCCTACTCACCCTGATAAAGAAGAGACCGATCAGGCCAAATTTGATTTGATTGCTTTTATAAAGGAATTTGGGCCTTTTGATAAAGATGATGATCCGGTAGAGGCTCGCCAGGCTGAAATTGATCCTACTTTTTCTGATAATGATTTCGAGCCATTCTACTTTGATATTTGCGAGACTTCCCAAGCAGGACATGGTCACACTACTTCCAATAACCGGTTTAGGCCTGCACAATCTGAAACCGCTGAGGATATAATTTTGGTCGATCCTACTCAATTTATGTCTAATGATGATCCCAATATAGACCTACATCTTGTCAAATCCATACCTCAGCGGTCCCGCAAGAAGGTTCGTTTTCGACCTTCTTAACCTTTGTAAATCCACTCCTCTTGTATATCCTTTCATTTCACTCTGTCTTCTCCCGTTTTATCATTCACCCCTTTTCCGTGTATATGTATATATATATGCTATACTTAGGATGTGCTTTATCCTAAGTATAGGGGGTGAAGGATTTGTGTTGTTCATATTCGTCCTGTTTATCACCCTTGTTATTGTTGCCTATACTTAGGGATACTCTACCCTAAGTATAGGGGGGTGATGTTGTTCATATCGTGTCTCTGTGAGTCTGTACATTCTCTTCATCGGTTTTCCCCTTTGTACATTCCACTATACTTAGGATTACTTGATCCTAAGTATAGGGGGGTCACCAACTTCTCTTCATTTTATCTTTTCTTTGAGTCATTGTAGCATAGGAGTCTTTTCACCTTTCTTTGCTTAGCACAAGTTATGTCTTCCTTTGTCGCTCTCTGATCACTATGAGGACATAGTTCGAGCTAAGTATAGGGGGTGTCGTATATATTGTATATATACTTTAGACAACTCGTACTTTTAAATACATTTATTTGAGGGGTTATGTGTATATTTTGTAAAATCCACGTGTGTAAAAAAACAAACAAAAAAACACAAAAAAAAACAACAACAAAAATAACAAAAAAAACAAAAAAAACAAACAAACAAAAAAACAAAACAAAACAAAAAAAACAAAACAAAACAAAACAAAAACAAAAAAGAAAACAAAAAAACACAAAACAAAAACAAAACAAAAAAATGGGAAGAGAGAGAGAGAAAAAAACAAAAAAACACATAAAAAAACAAAAAAAAGTCTCTTATATGTACTTGTATATATTACTAACCCTTTCTCCTTTAAAAAAAACTACAAAACCAAAATTCATAAAAAATTTGCATAAAAAACTTTCTTTTACATCTGCATTTTTCTCCAAAAATCCATAAAAAGTTTAAAATTAGAAAATTGTTTAAAAAAATGGTTCTTTTCACATGTGCATCATTCTTTAAAAAAAACTCTCTGCATTGTTCATAGTCTGCATGTGCATGTGCATTTTTCTGGATAGTATTGATATTTAAACTATGTCTGGAATAAAATTGAAGAATGGAGCTTAGTTGGACCTTAATCCACCTAATTCTTAGAGGAACTTCACCGAGAAATAGGATTTTAGAAGCTTCAGGTCTTTGACTTAATTCTTTGAGTTCCACATGACAATGTGCAGCATTTGACTCTTAGTGTCTAACCTGGTCTCTTCATTCTGGGTACAACTCTGGAATAGCGAATTAATTTGTACTCCTGCACTATGCACTTAGCTCAACTCAGACGGGATGTTGGAAGACTGTATGAGTTTCTTTTCTGGTAGCGTGGAAATCTAAAGACCGGAGTACGGGTTGAAATAAAGCTTCGGAAAAGGGATGGACGGCTGGGCACAATTTTTTCTAAGACCCCAAAACATGTACGGAAAAAAAAAGATTCTATATCCGTAGGGGCACAACAAGATCCAAGCAGAACCACCAAAACTCCAAATACAAAGAAGCTACTACCAAATAAATATCTGACAAAAAAGGTCCAAGCTTCAAGAAAACCTGCAGATCTTGGTGGAGACTCGGCTACACTGGCCAGCTTCACAAGGAGAGGTGACTACACTAAACCACCCTCCAGTTCTTTTCTCATTCTTCTAACTTCTCCCCCAATTCGATTGTGAACACAGCACGACAGACCTTAGAAGGAAATACCTGACTCCCCGAGGACGAGTTATTGGAGAGGAGATTTGCATGGTAGTCCGGCATTCAGGATGGGAAGAGCTAAAATTTTTCACACACATGAGTCGATTATTCAATGTTCATAGGGTATGCTTTGGGAAGAGGATCGATCTAAGATGACTTCTGGGCCAAAACTGTGACAATGATGTGTAGAACTTGAAGGCTGTTGGTTTTAAAATTCTAAGTCTCACCGAAGTTCTGACACACAAATAATCCAAATGTCCGACAGAGCTCCAAACTACAATTTTATGAAGATAAGTTTAATACTCAATATTGTCCTACTTTCTTTATTTTCCCTTTCTTTTTCTTCTGCACTTATTCTTTCAAATAAGTGTTTGCTAAGGGACTAGCAAGGGTAAAGCATAGGGGGATGATGAATCTGCGATTCGTCATCTTTATTCATTTATTTTAGCTTAAAATCCCTTATAAAACACCTGCATATAATGCTAACTCTATATTTTTACTAACTTGCATTTGTGTGTAAATATTGTACATTCCTTACTAATTTTAACCTAAAATAAATAAATAAATAAAGAAAGGAAAAATAAAGAAAAAAAAGAAAGAAAGAAAGACTGTATACAGGCTGACCCGAACCCCGAGAGAAGGTCAAGACTTGACCTGATCGGCCAGGAATAAAGTAGGGGGAGATAGGGTCCTTAACCAGAAAATCCAAAAAAAATGTGTTTCTCACTTATTTTGTGTATATCTGTATAAAACTAACACTAATTTATTTGTACCTTAATTGACCCCAAATCAAATAACATTCAAAATCAAAGTTGTAAATAAAAATGGGTCCTAATTAATAAAACTGATTGCACAATTAAATCATGTACAGAATAAAAGTAGCCACACTTGGAAAAAAGCCACTAAGCACTAATTGAAAGATTAATTCCGGCTCCATATGATCTCAAATTGAACCAATATCACTTCCATTGAATTGTAAATTAAATTATCTTCAAAATGGCTGTGATTTTATAATTTTTGGAGTTACGGTTGAAAAGTCGGTTTTCTGGGGTGGTTTGGGCTATTTTTCCTTGTATTTTGTGCATATTGTATTTGTATATACATTTGTAAATATTTTTACTAATTATTTAAAATAAAAATAAAAATAAAAAATAATAATAACATTGTTAAAACAAAAAAAGGCTAATTTCCTCATTTAACCCTTGTATATAATACCATATATGTATATAATACATGTATATAGTTGCTATTTTTAACTAACCATCATAAAAAAATAAAAAAATAACATTTTTTAATTCAAATAAATAAAGTGATGAAAATTCAAAAAAATTAGATAATTTTGTAAATAATTTTATCTTTCTATTTTATCTCTCATGTTATCTCTTCCACCAAAAAAATCTCTCTTATCTTCTTATCCAAAAATTCAAAAATTCAAATGTCTCTCTTTTCTATTTATATGGCTCCATCTCCCTCATTCCAACCTGATCAATCTTTAGAGAGAGGAGCCCGATCTCCGAGAGAAATTTCGTCGAGGAAGTTGCCTAGCCTCCAAGTCGTCCGGTGACAGCGAGTCGGCCTTGTCGAGGCGATCACGGTCCATTTTCCGCTCCTAAGGTGAGATCCAAATTTTTCTTCGCATTTTATCTTAGTTCAATCGTAGTTCTATTTTTCGCATTTTTTTTCCGTTGTCATTTTTTTTCTAGATCTTAAAAAAATTCTCCATCTCGATTTGATCTGCCATCGACTCGATTTTTCATCTCACTTTCTTGATCTCTACGCGTTCTATCTCTACCATTCACGATCTATCAACTCCGACCACGCACGGTGGTCGGAGAGTCAGATTCGAATCCCTCACCGTTCGCCGAATCCCCATTCACTTCTGATGAATCTGCGATTCGTCATCTTTATTCATTTATTTTAGCTTAAAATCCCTTATAAAACACCTGTATATAACGCTAACTCCATATTCTTACTAACTTGCATTTGTGTGTAAATATTGTACATTTCTTACTAATTTTAACCTAAAATAAATAAATAAAGAAAGAAAGGAAAAATAAAGAAAAGAAAATAAAAAAAGGAAGACTGTATACAGGATGACCCGAACCCCGAGAGAAGGTCAAGACTTGACCTGATCGACCAGAAATAAAGTAGGGGGAGATAGAGTCCTCAACCAGAAAATCCAAAAAAAATGTGTTTCTCACTTATTTTGTGCATATATGTATAAAACTAACACTAATTTATTTGTACCTTAATTGACCTCAAATCAAATAACATTCAAAATCAAAGTTGTAAATAAAAATGGGTCCTAATTAATAAAACTGATTGCACAATTAAATCATGTACAGAATAAAAGTAGCCACACTTGGAAAAAGCCACTAAGCACTAATTGAAAGATCAATTCCGGCTCCATATGATCTCAAATTGAACAAATATCACTTCCACTGAATTCTAAATTAAATTATCTTCAAAATGACTGTGATTTTATAATTTTTGGAGTTACGGTTGAAAAGTTGGTTTTCTGGGGTGGTTTGTGCAATTTTTCCTTGTATTTTATGCATATTGTATTTGTATATATATTTGTAAATATTTTTACTAATTATGTAAAATAAAAATAAAAATAAAAAAATAATAATAACATTGTTAAAACAAAAAAAAGGCTAATTTCCTCATTTAACCCTTGTATATAATACCATATATGTATATAGTACATGTATATAGTTGTTATTTTTAACTAACCATCTTAAAAAAATAAAAAATTAACATTTTTTAATTCAAATAAATAAAGTGACGAAAATTCAAAAAAATAGATAATTTTGTAAATAATTTTATCCTTCTATTTTATCTCTCATGTTATCTCTTCCACCAAAAAAATCAAAAATTCATCTCTTATCCAAAAAATTCAAAATTCAAATTCATCTCTTTTCTATTTATATGGCTCCATCTCCCTCATTCCAACCTGATCAATCTTTAGAGAGAGGAGCCCGATCTCCGAGAGAAATTTCGTCGAGGAAGTTGCCTAGCCTCCAAGCCGTCCGGTTACAGCGAGTCGGCCTTGTCGAGGCGATCACGGTCTATTTTCCGCTCCTAAGGTGAGATCCGTATTTTTCTTTGCATCTTTATCGTAGTTTAATCGCTCTTTATTTTATCGCATTTTGTTATTGTCATTTTGTTCGTCTAGATCATAAAAAAAAAATTCTCCATCTCGATTTGATCCGCCATCGACTCGATTTTCCATGTCATCTTCGCAATCTCTCCACGTTCTATTTTCTACCGTTCACGATCTCTCAACTCCGGCCGCGTACGGTGGCCGGAGATCGGATTCAAGTCCCTCATCTCTCGCCGAATCCCCATCCATATTCCGATTTTGTAGATAAATAAATTTTTTTCTTTACTTCTAACGTTTGTTTTGCAGGATAAATAAAAAAAATAAAAAAACATTTCTTTATTCCTTTATTTCCTGTTTTTCGGATTTAAAAAAAAAATAAAAAAAGTTGTTCTTCTTTTATTTACTGTTTACATAAAAAACAAAAAAAAATAAAATAATAAAAAAAAAGAGAACGGTAGCCAGGAGGGCCGCCGTCTCCTCCTCCTGCTGAAGCCGCGCCATCACGCGGCCGCCACCAGCCGCTCGACGCCGCCGCAACTCCGCTCCACCACCCGCAGGACCTCCTCCACGCGGCGCCCCACCGCAGCCACCTGCGGCACCCAGCAGCGCCGCCCCGTCGCCCACGTCCTCGCCACCGAAGCCTCCTCCTTCGCGCGCTCCGCCGCCCAGCGAAGCCGCCACGCCGCTCGACGCCGACCTCCTGCACCTGTTGAAGCCGCCACTCGCCTAGCAGCCACGCGCGCGCGACGCCCGCCCGCGTGGAAGAAGCAGTCGCGGGGCGGCGCCCCTTGGTGCTCCCCTTTTGCTTTGGCCCTCTTTGAAACGAAGGCCCTCTCTAGGGTTGGGGGCTTGTGATCCAATATTTTATTTGAAATTTTTGCAACATTGATCCTGAAAGATTCAGCAAATTCGAAAGTGTCCCTACCAAATTAATTTAACTTGGGGGAATTACAATCAAGCCCTCCAGACATTGCTGAAATTGCCAAGAAGCCCCTGCCAGAGACTGAGCACATGCCAAGCACATGAGATATTGGTAAAATTGCATATTATTTTTTTCTCCTGGTTATTTTTGTTATCTATTTGCTGCGAAAACATTGAATATTTACGTTTTGGTCCTTAAACTGCAGAACAATTGAACTTCTTGATCTTTTCATTGAAATAAAGGTTATTTGTGATCCAACAATTTTGAGAAAATTGTGCTATGCTCTTAATGTGATTCTTTTATTAGCATAAATTTTTCATTACATTTTGTCTTCATTTGGTATTATTAAAAAAATCAAAAACAGTGTCTTTTTGTTCTCTTGAAATTCGAAAATTCATAAAAAATCGAAAATAGTTCCAAAAATTCCAAAAAAATTAGAGTAGTTGTATTTCATTGTCTTTTAATTTCTGACCAATTTTCACGCACTATTCATTTATAAAATCCAAAAAAATTGAAAAACATCAAAAATATTATAAAAATCATAAAAAATTCTACAAAAATCAAAAAAATAGTGATTTCAGTTCCTGTTTGTAGATAATTGTTTCTAATTTCTTTTAAAAATAATTGCGAGGAGTTTTGGATAATTAAAAGATTTTTAAATTGCAAATTACTCCAGGCTGTGCACATTTTCTTATTTTCTCACTGTTTGATTTTTAGAAAAATACAAAAACATCTGAAAATTCCACAAAAATTCTCAAAAACATTCCAAAACTTTTAAAACCCAAAAATATTTTCTTTCAATTTTTATGAGCATTTTTGGCATAATTGAAAAATTACAAAAAAGTTGGTGTGCGTGTTTTTAATCTTGTGAATATTGCATCGTGTTATTTTTGAAAATAAAAAATTGAAAAATAAAAATCACTAAAAATTTGAAAGTCAGAAAATATAAAAAAAATTAGAAATAAAAAAAACTAAAAAAAATAAAAAGTTCAAAAAATCACAAAACCAAGGATAGTTGTCCTTTGAGATTCCTGTTTTCTCTTGATTGATTTCAATTAATGAATAACCATCGGGAATTGTAGCCTCCCTGAGTTCGACCCTGTCCGCTATACAGGTTAATAAGTAGCAAAATTTAAAAAAAAAATATTTTTTGTTGACGCGGGATTTTGGGGATAAACAACGACCCTACACTTTTTACCAATTAATTTCCGTCCGAAAATTCCGACTCAACAAATGCGCCGTTGCCGGGGAGGCACGGTGAGGGTAGTTAGGTTTCTCTTTTGACCTGCTATTCTTTGTTGTAAATATCTGTTTGCCACATTATTCCATTGTTCATATCCATTGCATTCATTTCATCATTTTCTCATATTTGAAAATTGTGTTTCTTACACATTCTCTTTTCTTTTTCTTGCGAGGGCCCGCGGAGCGAAGGAGGCGATCCTAGGAGAGCCGAAGCACCCAAGCGACGTGGAGGCGGCTTGATTCTTCACCAAGCCGCAGGATAGCGTGAGAAGAGGAGAAGAAAATTGAAAGAGCCAAAAAAAAGAGAGAAAGAAAAAAAAAAGAAAGAGAGAGAGTTTTTATTTCATTTGAACTCTTGTAAACGGACATTCATTTGTTGCGGGGTCTGTTTCGCCAAGTGCCGGTGCACTTGGGGGACCTCACCGGTTTTGTTTCATCGCTTTATTTTCTTTGTTTTCCGCAGATTTCGAAAGCCACCTATTGATTTCTTTAATTAATTTGCTTGAGCCAGGTAATTAATTAGGTCCAAACACCTTAAACAAGAATTTCTGTACCTATAGAGTAGATCGTAATTTGGACTTAGTCAAATTAACTTGTTCTTGCCCGTTAATAGAAGTTATCATCTAGGACGGTTCACGTGCATTTGCATATAGGTTAGTTTATTTTCTTTATTTAAATTCTGCGCGGATACTTGCATGTAGAGTGCTGGCGACAAGGTACGCATCTCTAACCCCTGCATGCATCATCGTTTTTAATCGCGCATTGGCATTTCCGATCTCCTCCCTTGTTTTCACTCACATAAGTTAAAAAGGAAATTGGACACTCGGTAGGCGATTCTTTGAAAATATTTTAACCAAAGTGATAAACTGCCTAAAATTTGGGACTGCTAAAGAAAACTCGACCCTAAAAAATACAAGGAAAAATCATTATTTTGGGGAGAGTAACCCCCTCATTGTATTCGTTTTAACTTGCTCGCGTACACACTAAGGTTAGTGCCCACATCCCATAATTCAACCTAAGTGTTTGTACAACTTTGTGATTATCACTACTCTAAAACAGATAAGATTAAGAGACCGAACCTTCACGGTCTTCACATTGCGTTGAGTTGGTGAATTGGGGGGTTTGTATTGTGTTTGATTGCTTGTGTGCATACCAGATCTTTTCTGTGCATTTGCGCCTTTTTCTCCATATCTTTTGGCTTGACCCTCGTGCTCTTCCATCATTTGTTTCGAAGATGGTTGACTGGAGTTATTCTAATCCGATCTTCGCAGATACCTCGTACTCTCCAGACGATCCACCTTCTCTTTTCCAGGAGGATCTTCCTCCTGATGTTTGTGCATATCCGCCTAACCCATTATTTCAGGAGACGGAGGACTTTGATTTTTCACCCACCATCATTCAACCCACCCGATCCTGGGATTTTGGAGTCACCTTTCATGATTTCCACACTTAACACATTGAATCAAATGGTGGAGCATATGAATTCGAAGATTTCCAATTTTATTAACATAAATGAGAGACAGAACGCTGCTCCAATGTTTGAGGATATTGATTCACTCGAGGATAATCATGAGAGCTTGAAATCATCCAAAACACAAAAAAATGAGAAAATTTTGAAAATACAAAAAGATTCTGGAGACATATTATTGATTCATTTAGTGAGAAAAGAACCCAAATGCTCGATCATTTACGCACACAGCCATGTCCCAACCTAGATCCCGAGGATGCCACTGTATAGACTGCTCTTGGCAATCCTCATGTAAATGCTGATTCCGACCTCCTCCTTGTATGGGATGAGGTCCAAAAATTCAAAAAAATGTTGACTAAACCCGAAGTGGTGGCCACCCTTCATGAGATCATTAAATCCCCACTTCAACAGGCCATGACAGATTTATCTACTCCTCAACACAAGAAGAGAAAGAGAAGGAGAAGATCTGAGCGTCACATCTTGACCATGGCCACTGCCTACGCCATCTCTCACCGTCCGTATTTTAAGAAAGGGAATACGATCACACCTCTTGTGAGATGCTCCATATCTGACTATTCTTGTGATAACGCTCTCTTGACGGCGGTTCATCAATCAACATAATACCCTTCTCTATGGTACAGTCTCTTCATCTTGGGCCTCTCAAGAAAACCAGGATGATAGTTCAATTTGCTGATGGATCTATCAAGAGGCCGAAGGGTATTTTAGAAAATGCTGTCATTCTTATTCAGGGCATGGATTTTACTTCGGATTTGTTGTAATGCCCATGGAACCTCCACCCTGTGGAGCACCCTCCAATCATCCTGGGACAGCCTTCCTTGCCTCTGCAGGAGCCGTTATTGACTATGGTTCAGGAGAGATTCGCTTCCGTTCTGATGTAGGGAGTGATGTGTTAATCACTACACCCACCACCGTCCAGAAACCCGCATCCCATGAGAACCCACCCGTGTTAGACAACCCCAAGGAATTTGATTATGATGATAATACAAGAGATTTTGCTATATGATGGATGATACTGAGACCCGGGAATTCTCTTCAAGGAGGAGGACTCGGAAAGCATAGACCTTGGAGTTCCCTCTTCTGGTACGTGGCGATGCATTGATGGACATCCGCGGAATTTACACGATAGACACCCTAGAGCGGAAGGCAGACCCTGAGACTAGACAGGAAGGACATGATTCGACTACTTTCCACTGATAAGTCCATTCCTACTCACCCTGATAAAGAAGAGACCAATCAGGCCAAATTTGATTTGATTGCTTTTATAAAGGAATTTGGTCCTTTTGATAAAGATGATGATCCAGTAGAGGCTCGCCAAGCTGAAATTGATCCTACTTTTTCTGATAATGATTACGAGCCATTTTACTTTGAGGTTTGCAAGACTTCCCAGGCAGGACATGACCACACTACTTCCAATAATCGTTTAGGCCTGCACAATCTGAAACCGCTGAGGATATAATTTTGGTCGATCCTACTCAATTTATGTTAAACGATGATCCCAATATCGACCTACATCTTGTCAATCCATACCTCAGCGGTCCCGCAAAAGGTTCGTTTTCGACCTTCTTAACCTTTGTAAATCCACTCCTCTTGTATATCCTTTCGTTTCACTCTGTCTTCTCCCGTTTTATCATTCACCCCTTTTCCGTGTGTGTGTGTATATATGCTATACTTAGGATGTGCTTTATCCTAAGTATAGGGGGGGTTGAAGGATTTGTGTGTTCATATTCGTCTGTTTATCACCCTTGTGTTGTTGCCTATACTTAGGGATACTCTACCCTAAGTATGGGGGGGTGATGTTGTTCATATCGTGTCTTTGTGAGTCTGTACATTCTCTTCATCGGTTTTCTCCTTTGTACATTCCACTATACTTAGGATTACTTGATCCTAAGTATAGGGGGGGATCACCAACTTCTCTTCATTTTATCTTTTCTTTGAGTCGTTGTAGCATAGGAGTCTTTTCACCTTTCTTTGCTTAGCACGAGTTAGTCTTCCTTCGTCGCTCTCTGATCACTATGAGGACATAGTTCAAGCTAGTATAGGGGGTGTCGTATATATTGTATATATACTTTAGACATAACTCGTACTTTTAAATATATTTATTTGAGGGTTATGTGTATATTTATAAAATCACATAAAAAAACAACAAAAAAACACACAAAAAAACAACAAAAATAATAAAAAAACAACAAAAAAACAAACAAACAAAACAAAAAACAAAACAAAACAAAACAAAAAAAAAAAACAAAAAAAAACAAACAAAAAAACACAAAAAAAACAACAAACAAACAAACAAAAAAATGGGAAGAGAGAAAAAAACAAACAAAACAAAAACAAAAAAAACATAAAAAAAGTCTCTTGTATATACTTGTATATATTACTAACATTTTCTCCTTTAAAAAAAACTACAAAACCAAAATCATAAAAATTTGCATAAAAATTTTTTTTTTCACATCTGCATTTTTCTCCAAAAATCCATAAAAAGTTCAAAATTTGAAAATTGTATAAAAAATGGTTCTTTTCACAGGTGCATCATTCCTTAAAAAAAAACTCTCTGCATTGTCATAGTCTGCATTTGCATGTGCATTTTTCTGGATAGTATTGATATTTAAACTATGTCTGGAATAAATTTGAAGAATGGAGCTTAGTTGGACCTTAATCCACCTAATTCTAAGAGGAACTTCACGAGAAATAGGATTTTAAAAGCTTCAGGTCTTTGACTTAATTCTTTGAGTTCCACATGACAATGTGCAGCATTTGACTCTTAGTGTCTAACCTGGTCTCTTCATTCTGGGTACAACTCTGGAATAGCGAATTAATTTGTACTCCTGCACTATGCACTTAGCTCAACTAAGACGGGATGTTGGAAGATTGTATGAGTTTCTTTTCTGGTAGCGTGGAAATCTAAAGACCGGAGTAACGGGTGTGAAATAAAGCTTCGGAAAAGGATGGACGGCTGGGCACAATTTTTTCTAAGACCCCAAAAAATGTGGAAAAAAAAGATTCTATATCGTAGGGGCACAACAAGATCCAAGCAGAACACCAAAACTCCAAATACAAAGAAGCTACTACCAAATAAAAATCTGACCAAAAAGGTCCAAGCTTCAAGAAAACCTGCAGATCTTGGTGGAGACTCGGCTACACTGGCCAGCTTCACAAGGAGAGGTGACTACACCAACCCACCCTCCAGTTCTTTTCCTCATCTTCTAACTTCTCCCCCAATTCGATTGTGAACACAGCACGACAGACCTTAGAAGAAAATACCTGACTCCCCGAGGACGAGTTATTGGAGAGGAGATTTGCATGGTAGTCCGGCATTCTGGATGGGAAGAGCTAAAATTTTTCACACACATGAGTCGATTATTCAATGTTCATAGGGTATGCTTTGGGAAGAGGATCGATCTAAGATGACTTCTGGGCCAAAACTGTGACAATGATGTGTAGAACTTGAAGCTGTTGGTTTTAAAATTCTAAGTCTCACAGAAGTTTCGACACACAATAATCCAAAGGTCCGACAGAGCTCCAAACTACAATTTTATGAAGATAAGTTTAATACTCAATATTGTCCTACTTTCTTTATTTTCCTTTCTTTTTCTTCTTCACTTATTCTTTCAAATAAGTGTTTGCTAAGGGACTAGCAAAGGTAAAGCATAGGGGGATGACGAATCTGCGATTCTTCATCTTTATTCATTTATTTTAGCTTAAAATCCCTTATAAAACACCTGCATATAACGCTAACTCCATATTCTTACTAACTTGCATTTGTGTGTAAATATTGTACATTTCTTACTAATTTTAACCTAAAATAAATAAATAAATAAAGAAAGGAAAAATAAAGAAAAGAAAATAAAAAAAAGGAAGACTGTATACAGGATGACCCGAACCCCGAGAGAAGGTCAAGACTTGACCTGATCGACCAGAAATAAAGTAGGGGGAGATAGGGTCCTCAACCAGAAAATCCAAAAAAAAATGTGTTTCTCACTTATTTTGTGCATATATGTATAAAACTAACACTAATTTATTTGTACCTTAATTGACCCCAAATCAAATAACATTCAAAATCAAAGTTGTAAATAAAAATGGGTCCTAATTAATAAAACTGATTGCACAATTAAATCATGTACAGAATAAAAGTAGCCACACTTGGAAAAAGCCACTAAGCACTAATTGAAAGATCAATTCCGGCTCCATATGATCTCAAATTGAACAAATATCACTTCCATTGAATTCTAAATTAAATTATCTTCAAAATGACTGTGATTTTATAATTTTTGGAGTTACGGTTGAAAAGTTGGTTTTCTGGGGCGGTTTGTGCAATTTTTCCTTGTATTTTGTGCATATTGTATTTGTATATATATTTGTAAATATTTTTACTAATTATGTAAAATAAAAATAAAAATAAAAAAATAATAATAACATTGTTAAAACAAAAAAAGGCTAATTTCCTCATTTAACCATTGTATTTAATACCATATATGTATATAGTACATGTATATAGTTGCTATTTTTAACTAACCATCTTAAAAAAATAAAAAATTAACATTTTTTAATTCAAATAAATAAAGTGACGAAAATTCAAAAAAAATAGATAATTTTGTAAATAATTTTATCCTTCTATTTTATCTCTCATGTTATCTCTTCCACCAAAAAAATCAAAAATTCATCTCTTATCCAAAAAATTCAAAATTCAAAATTCATCTCTTTTCTATTTATATGGCTCCATCTCCCTCATTCCAACCTGATCAATCTTTAGATAGAGGAGCCCGATCTCCGAGAGAAATTTCGTCGAGGAAGTTGCCTAGCCTCCAAGCCATCCGGTGACAGCGAGTCGGCCTTGTCGAGGCGATCACGGTCTATTTTCCGCTCCTAAGGTGAGATCCGTATTTTTCTTTGCATCTTTATCGTAGTTTAATCGCTCTTTATTTTATCGCATTTTGTTATTGTCATTTTGTTCGTCTAGATCGTAAAAAAAAATTTCTCCATCTCGATTTGATCCGCCATCGACTCGATTTTCCATCTCATCTTCGCAATCTCTCCACGTTCTATTTTCTACCGTTCACGATCTCTCAACTCCGGCCGCGTACGGTGGCCGGAGATCGGATTCAAGTCCCTCATCTCTCGCCGAATCCCCATCCATATTCCGATTTTGTAGATAAATAAATTTTTTTCTTTACTTCTAACGTTTGTTTTGCAGGATAAATAAAAAAAATAAAAAAACATTTCTTTATTCCTTTATTTCCTGTTTTTCGGATTTACAAAAAAATAAAAAAAAAGTTGTTCTTCTTTTATTTACTGTTTACATAAAAAACAAAAAAAATAAAAAAATAAAAAAAAAGAGAACGGCAGCCAAGAGGGCCGCCGTCTCCTCCTCCTGCTGAAGCCGCGCCATCACGCGGCCGCCACCAGCCGCTCGACGCCGCCGCAACTCCGCTCCACCACCCGCAGGACCTCCTCCACGCGGCGCCCCACCGCAGCCACCTGCGGCACCCAGCAGCGCCGCCCCGCCGCCCACGTCCTCGCCACCGAAGCCTCCTCCTTCGCGCGCTCCGCCGCCCAGCGAAGCCGCCATGCCGCTCGACGCCGACCTCCTGCACCTGTTGAAGCCGCCACTCGCCTAGCAGCCACGCGCGCGCGACACGCGCCCGCCCGCGTGGAAGAAGCAGTCGCGGGGCGGCGCCCCTTGGTGCTCCCCTTTTGCTTTGGCCCTCTTTGAAACGAAGGCCCTCTCTAGGGTTGGGGGCTTGTGATCCAATATTTTATTTGAAATTTTTGCAACATTGATCCTGAAAGATTCAGCAAATCCGAAAGTGTCCCTACTAGATTAATTTAACTTGGGGGAATTACAATCAAGCCCTCCAGACATTGCTGAAATTGCCAAGAAGCCCCTGCCAGAGACTGAGCACATGCCAAGCACATGACATATTGGTAAAATTGCATATTATTTTTTTCTCCTGGTTATTTTTGTTATCTATTTGCTGCGAAAACATTGAATATTTACGTTTTGGTCCTTAAACTGCTGAACAATTGAACTTCTTGATCTTTTCATTGAAATAAAGGTTATTTGTGATCCAACAATTTTGAGAAAATTGTGTTATGCTCTTAATGTGATTCTTTCATTAGCATAAATTTTTCATTACATTTTGTCTTCATTTGGTATTATTAAAAAAATCAAAAACAGTGTCTTTTTGTTCACTTGAAATTCGAAAATTCATAAAAATTCGAAAATAGTTCCAAAAATTCAAAAAAAAATAGAGTAGTTGTATTTCATTGTCTTTTAATTTCTGACCAATTTTCACGCACTATTCATTTATAAAATCCAAAAAAATTGAAAAATATCAAAAATATTATAAAAATCATAAAAAATTCTACAAAAATCAAAAAATAGTGATTTCAGTTCCTGTTTGTAGATAATTGTTTCTAATTTCTTTTAAAAATAATTGCGAGGAGTTTTGGGCATTTAAAAGATTTTTAAATTGCAAATTACTCCAGGCTGTGCACATTTTCTTATTTTCTCACTGTTTGATTTTTAGAAAAATACAAAAACATCTGAAAATTCCACAAAAATTCTCAAAAACATTTCAAAACTTTTAAAACCCAAAAATATTTTCTTTCAATTTTTCTGAGCATTTTTGGCATAATTGAAAAATTACAAAAAGAGTTGGTGTGCGTGTTTTTAATCTTGTGAATATTGCATCGTGTTATTTTTGAAAATAAAAAAATTGAAAAATAAAAATCACTAAAAATTTGAAAGTCAGAAAATATAAAAAAAATTAGAAATAAAAAAAACTAAAAAAAATAAAAAGTTCGAAAAATCACAAAAACCAAGGATAGTTGTCCTTTGAGATTCCTGTTTTCTCTTGATTGATTTCAATTAATTGAATAACCCTCGGGAATTGTAGCCTCCCTGAGTTCGACCCTGTCCGCTATACAGGTTAATAAGTAGCAAAAATTAAAAAAAATATTTTTTGTTGACGCGGGATTTTGGGGATAAACAACGACCCTATTTTCACCAATTAATTCCAATCTCTAAAAATTCCGACTCAACAACTTCCCGATTTTGTAGATAAATAAAAAAATTTGCTTTTAGTTCTAACGTTTGTTTTGCAGGATAATAAAAAAACCTCTGTTGTATCTAACGTTTGTTTTGCAGGGAAAACTTTATAAAAAAATCATTTCTTATTTCTTCTATTTTCTTATTTTCAGATTTGAAAAAAAAAATAAAAAAAAGTTTTTTTCTCCTTGATTTGTTCACTGTTTACATAATAAAAACAAAAAAATAAAAAAAAATTTCCTTCTGTCATTTATTTACTGTTTACATTACATAATAAAATTACAAAAAAAAAACGAAAAAAAATCCACGGCAGGCGGCAGGGCCACAACCCCCGCCGCCCGTCTGACGCCGTCTTCCGCCGCTGGCACCGCCGCACCCCCTGCGCTAGCCCTCCTCCGCCGACGGGGCCCGCCGTCCCACCTCCAGCAAGCGACGCCAGCACCTGCTGCACCACCGAGCGACACGCACAACGCTCGCCGTCCCCCCCCCCCCCGTGGCGGAGCCCGACTCCTCTCCAAGCAGCGCCGCCTTCGACGCCGACCTCCGCGCCAGTGGCACGAACCCGCCTTCGTCCGATCTTCTCCGCGCCATCAAACGCCGGTGCCGCAGCCACCTGCGGCTAGGCTCGCCGTCGCTCCTCCAGCCCGCGCCGCCCCGATCTTGGCGCCTCCCCGCTCTGCAATCCACCGCGGCGCACAGCCGCCATCGCGCCTCCTCCTTGCGCCACGCATCTCCGCCGCTGCCTCAGAGAAGAAGAAGAGTGGGCGACGGGCGGCGGCCCCCTTTGGCCCTCCTTGTGGCTGCCCTGAACGAAGGAAACCCAAAGCCCTAGGGTTTCCTTTGGCTTTTGATAAAAAAAGGGGAAAATTGCATAGTCAGCCTTGGTACTTTCTAAATATACAACTAGGCCCCTGCCAGAGCCTGAAGCATATAACGTCCACATAATACGAGGGAAAATTGCATCTTCAGCCCTTGAAAGTTTCAGATATTGCAGAGACATCCCCGCCTTCAAATCGGATCACATGATTATGGGTAATTTGCGATATTCACTCTGAAATTCATTTTCATTACATTTCAGTCCAGAACTTTTCCATAATTACAATTTGGTCCCCGAACTACAGAACAATAACTTGCTTGATCTTTTTATTGAAATAAATGTCATTTTTTGATCCAAAAATTTTGAAAAAAATTGTGCTATGCTCTTCATGTGATTGTTTTATTAGCATAAACTTTTCATTGTATTTTGACTTCATTTGATATTATTAAAAAAATCAAAAACAATGCCTTTTTGTCTGCTTGAAATTCCAAAATTCATAAAAATTCGAAAATAACTCTAAAAATTCCAAAAAAATTAGATTAGTTGTATTTCATTATCTTCTAATTTCTGACCAATTTTCACGCATTAATTATTTATAAAACCCAAAAAAATTGAAAAACATCAAAAATCTTATAAAAATCATAAAAAATTCTACAAAAATCGAAAAATTGTGATTTCAATTCCTGTGTGTAGATAATGGTTTCTAGTTTGTCTTAAAAATAATTTCCAGGAGTTTTGGGCATTTAAAAGATTTCTAAATTGCAAATTACTCCAGGCTGTGCACATTTTCTATTTTCTCACTGTTTAATTTTTAGAAAAATACAAAAACATCTGAAAATTCCACAAAAATTCTTAAAAACATTTCAATACTTTTAAAACCCAAAAATATTTTCTTTGAATTTTTCTGAGCATTTTTTACAAATTGAAAAATTGCAAAAAGAGTTGATGTGTGTAGTATTGATCCTTGGAATCATTGCTTTGTGTCGTTTTTGAAAATTAAAAAAATTGCAAAATCAAAATCACTAAAAATTTGAAAATCAGAAAATACAAAAAATTAGAAATAAAACAAAAATAAAAAAATAAGATAAAAAAATCACGAAAACCAAGGATAGTTGTCCTTTGAGATTCCTGTTTTCTCTTGATTGATTTTCGATTAATTGAATAACCCTCGGGAATTGTAGCCTCCCTGAGTTCGACCCTGTCCGCTATACAGGTTAATAAGTAGCAAAAATTTAAAAAAAATAATCTTTTGTTGACGCGGGATTTTGGGGAAAAACAACGACCCTATTTTTACAATTAATTTCCAATCCTCGAATTTTGCGTTCAACACTTGGATACATAATTCATCAAATGAATTATTCTTGAACCCCTTCAAGAATAATGTGCTTTCTCCGTGGATACTTGGAGATAAGGACATGGCGATTGTATTGTTCCACATATTGACTTGGATGTTGAGATCTCATCTCAAATCCAGATCTTATGTACCTCCCACAGATGCTTGATTAAATCAAGACCTCAAATCTAATCTTCTCATTGTATCTGAATCTCATTCAGACCAATGTCCAACACTTGGACCAAGATTAGATTGCTTCTCTACTGAGAGGAGCCACTAAAATCCAAACCTGTTTCATCACTCCCTCGGAATGGAAGCGTCATGGTTATACAATCGTTTATGATCACATCACCCTCATGTATTCCCAATACCTGTACATCCTGCATACTGGAAGATCTATGATCAACCTAAAGATGTAGATCAATTTTACAATGTCTTCTTCAGGGATTGATCATCAAGTTTCTCAATCTTGGTCATTGGGAATCGGTATCGATCATATGCTTTCCTAAAGCATATATCATACCTTCAAATTCATGTCATGCTTCCAAAGCACGACGACCATGCATGGAATTTGATCGGTCCCAATACCTCTGAAGGATATGGTTAGATCCTCAAGCGCATCACGGAAGCGTGATCGTCGTATCGAATACGACGAAGAACGACTAGTCGCACTAGTTGTTCTATGCAGCGGAAATTAAAAAAATTTTCATGTGACGAAACCACATGATCCAAGAACACTTCTCGGATCGTTTCGTCTAAACCACAACCAAGTATTAGGTTTACCTCTTGAAGCGTGGTTGCGATCAAGTCTCTGAACGAAGAGACCTCCTGTCTCAAGTCCGATCCGTCGGAGGAGACGCTTGCGAGCGCGGGGATGAACCGCGTGCTTCTCGCAATCCATGTTGATGATCCAAGCGGCGGATCTCCTGATCTCGACACACGAGATCCGATGTCTTCTTCACGAGCGGGGCGCACCGAAGGAGACGGAGATCCACGAGCAAACCATCGGGCAGCATAACGACGATGCCGCGGCGATGAAGAACCTCTTTAGGGCATCCATGGTGGACGGCCACATGAGAGAGATGGAGAGAGGACGTGTAGAGAGAATGAGAGAGAGAGAGAGAGATTTGTTGCCTCAACTTATGTGTCTCCAGAAGAGCAATGGGGTGCCTCTCCTTTTATAGGGTTTTGGGATCCATGGATCTCAATCCATGTGTCAACACAAATCCAATGGTCCACATCAATTTGTGTTTCTTTCAATGGTCATGATTTGTTGCTAAAAACACAACAACAATTAATTTAATTTAAATTAAATATATGTTGATAAATCAACACAATTTAATTACAAAATTAAATCATCAATACATGGAGATAATGAAAGGAGAGAAAGCCTCCTTCCATGTGGAGAGGGGGGACGGCCTCCCTTTCCTAATGGGAGTGGTGGCCGTCCACCCTCCTCCATTAGGAAGGTGGCTATTTCACCTTTTATGTAATCTCCATTATTTGCAACAACTTTTGTTGCAAATTATTTCACAAAAAATAAATCCAATTTATTTTGTGAACATTGCAATCATGCCATTGAAAAATTGTGAATCACATTCACAACCCAAAACAAAATGTAAATTACATTTTCAATTTGATGTCCAATGTGAATCCAATTCACATTAACATTTAACTAACAAATGTAAATTACAAATAGCTCTCTCTTATATATTATAAATCACATTTATAATATATATGACTAATATGGATATTTCTATCCACATTATTCATATCCATGATAATTAAATCATATTTAATCATCTTGGATCTCTATTCTCTTGTGTCCAAATAATATGAATCACATTCACATCATTTACATCTTTGATAATTAAATCTCATTTAATTATCTAAGATAACTCTCTTTATAATATGAATCAAATTCATATTACTCATGATAATTAAATCACATTTAATTATCCATTTTCTCAATGCTCGGATACATATATCAACAATAGAATTATCCATGAACTCCTTCAAGGATAATGCGCTTTCTCCGCAGATACTTGGAGATAAGGACAGGGCGATTGTATTGTTCCACGTATAGTGACATGGATATTGAGATCGTATCTCAAATCCAGATCGCGGGCCTCCCATAGATGCTTGATTAAATCAAGACCGTAAATCTAATCTTCTCATTGTATCTGAATCACATTCAGATCAATGTCCAACACTTGGACCAAGATCAGATCACTTCTCTAATGAGAGGAGTCACTAAAATCCAGACCCGTTTCATCACTCCCTAGGAATGGAAGCGTCATGGTTATACAATCGTTTATGATCACATCACCCTCAGGTATTCCCAATACCTGTACATCCTGCATACTAGAAGACTCAGACTAAACCCGAAGTATTCGATCAACTTTATACTGCCTACTTCATGGTTTTATCAGTAAGTTTCTCATTCGATCATTGGGAGTCGGTATCGATCATATACTTTCCAAAAGCATATATCATACATAGGTCTTGATCATATACTTTCCAAAAGTATATATCAAACCTACAAATTCAGTCAAGCTTCCAAAGCGAGACGACCGTGCGCACGGAATTTGATTCTTCCCAATATCTCATGAGTGAGCTCATGTCTTCCGGTTCAGTAACTGAACCTGTATGATCCCTTTGAGAGATCGTATTACTCATATGCCCTTATATGCACACCAGCGCGCCGGTGTGTAGACCTTGATTAGGTCATCAACCTATTGGTCTGCCAAATGTACATACTTAGACATATAGCAACACATCTGTCTCCGGTCAGAGGATGCGTGCCTATATCCTGACAGCATACGATATAGGACTTTGGTTATCTCGATCTCGTTAAGTCAACTCTTTGACCTAACTAATCTGACACCTCCGAATCTCTATTCCTATGCAGAGGACCTGCATCAAGAGGTCGGTCAGATATCAGCCTTCAGAGATAAGGATTGCCATCTCCTACTCAGGCTGGAGATCATCTCTTAACAATCATTTGACGGTGCTTGATGAGTCCTCAATCTAACTCTTTAGATATTCATCCAAGCACCAGCCTCTATGATTCAATAGTTGAATCAACAGCTGTATGATCATCAAGATGGCCATGGTACATAACCCTAATTGTACTAAGGGACCTATTATGCAAATTATTCATTCTTCATTTGAGATTAAGGAGTGAATTGCAATAACATTTATTGCATAATGGCTCGCCGTGGGCTCGCATTTCCAACAACCTCATGAGTGAGCTCATGTCTTCCGGTTCATTAGTGAACCTGTATGATACCTTTGAGAGATCGTATTACTCATATGCCCTTACATGCACACGAGTTCGCCGGTGTATAGACCTGGGTTTGGTCATCAACCTATTGCTCTACCAAATCTACACACTCAGACATATAGTAACACATCTGTCTCCGGTCAGAGGATTTGTGCCTATGCCGTTACAGCATTCAACATAGGACTTAGGTTATCTCGATCTCATTAAGTTAACCCTTTGACCTAACTAATCTGACACCTCCGAATCACTATTCCCACGCAGAGGACCTGCATCAAGATGTCGGTCAGATATCAGCCTATGTGAGAAAGGATTGTCATCTCCTACTCAGGCTGGAGATCATCTCTTAATAATCATTTGACGGTGCTTGATGAGTCCTCTATCTAACTCTTTATATATTCATCGAAACACCAGCTTCTATGATTCATTTAATGAATCAACATCTATATGATAATCAAGATGGTCATGGTACATAACCCTAATTGTACAGAGGGACCTTATAGTGTATTCATTCATTTAATTTCAGAAAGGGAGGGAAACATCAATAACTTTTATTGATAAACATATATATTACAATAACATTTATTGTAAAAATGGTTCGCTCGGGGCTCACATGTCCAACAATCTCCCACTAGCCCTCAGAACCATTTAGGTACAATCCGTAAACCCATACTCATTACATGATGGTCGAAAACCTTCTGTATCAGAGTTTTGGTAAGAGGATCAGCAATGTTGTCGGCAGAGGCCACCTTGGTGATGATGATATCACCGCGCTTTTGAATCTCCCGAATGATGTGGTATTCCCTTTCCACGTGCTTGCTCTTTTGATGCCATCTGGGTTCCTTTGCCTGGGCAATGGCTCCCGTATTATCGCAGAGTAACGGGATGGGAGTATCAGAGGAAACTACGGAAAAATCCAAGTTGAAGTTGCGCAACCACACCGCCTCCTTTGCAGCATCCGATGCGGCAATGTATTAGGCTTCTGTTGTTGAATCTGGCGTAGTGTCCTCCTTCTTGCTTCTCCAGCTCACAGCACCGCCGTTTAACAGGAATACAAACCCTGATGTCGACTTTCATTCGTCAATATCCAACTGGAAGTCTGAATCTGTATATCCCAAAACTTGGAGATCACCATCTCCATAGACAAGATGTAATCTTGCGTTCGTCTTAGATATTTGAATATGTTCTTTACTACATTCTAGTGTTTCTCTCCGAAGCAGGATTAGTAACGACTTACCACTCCCACTGCATGGTAGATGTCTATCCCAGTACACATCATGGCATACATTAAGCTTCCTACACTGATGCATATGGGCATCCAGCCATGGCCTTCTTTTTCTCAACACTTTGAGGAGCCATCCCTTTAGACAAATGGATACCATGTCTTAAGGGGAGGAATCCTTTCTTGGAACTATCCATACAGAATCGTTTAAGAATCATTTTAATGTATCCATGTTGTGATAATCCCAATATCCTCTTTTCTCGGTTTCTTAACAACTTCAGGCCTAAGATGTAAGAGGCTTCTCCGAGATCTTTCATCTCAAAGGTATGAGATAGCCAAATCTTCACACTGGTCATCATTCCTGTATCATTCCCATTGATAAGGATATCATCTACGTAAAGCATGATGAACACAATGGCGCTCCCACTAAGCTTCTTGTAGACACAAGGTTCATCAGGTTTCTGCACAAAATCATAACTCTTTATGGTTTCGTCAAATCTGATGTTCCATCTACGAGAAGCTTGTTTGAGCCTATAGATGGATTTCTTTAGCTTGCGTACTTTTCCATCCTCAACTATGAAGCCCTGGGCTGCTCCATATAGATATCCTCCTCGAGGTATCCATTGCGGAAAGCTGTCTTGACATCCATCTGCCAGATGTCGTAGTCAAGAGATGCAACTATAGCTAACAGTGTCCTGATGGACTTAAGCATAGTTACATGAGAGAATGTCTCATCGTAGTCGATGCCTTCTCTTTGTGTGTAACCCTTGGCTATTAGTCGTGCCTTGAAAGTCTCTACTTTCCCATAATGTCCCCTTTTTCTCTTGAAGATCCAATTACCCCCAATGGTTTTACCCCTTTTGGTGGATCCTCTAGGGTCCATACACCATTCTTATGCATGGAGTCAGTTTCTGACTTCATTGTTAGCATCCATCTATCCATGTCATGATCCGCGAGTGCTTCATCAAATGAAGAAGGATCATTGTCAGTCTCACCTGACACAAGGAATCCATACCTTTTCAGGTGGTGCAACCACCTTCGAACTCCTTCAAAGAGGTATGGGTGTTTCATCTTTATTTATTCTTTCGGTTTCTTGTTCAGGAATCTCAGAACCCTCAGGGGATTCAATGAGTTCCTCTACTTCATTGTTGTCTTCACCTTTAAGGAAATCATCCTCTAGAAATTTCACATCCCTAAAGACAAAAACCTTTTGGGTCTAGGGTCATAAAGCTGGTATCCTATTCCATCTTTAACATATCCAATGAAGTAGCACTCCCAAGTGCGAGATTCTAGCTTACTTGCGTCCACGTTCTTCGCATGGACCAAGCAACCCCAAACCCTTAAGTGTTTAACACTTGGCTTGGTACCATACCAGAGCTCGTGAGGAGTCTTGGGTACAGACTTGCTAGGAATCTTGTTCAGGATATATATTGCAGTCTCTACAGCATATCCCCAGAAACTAAGAGGTAAACATGCTTTGCTCATCATTGAACGGACCATGTCCATGATGGTCCTGTTGTGTCTTTCAGCAATACCATTAAGTTGGGGGGTTCCAGGGGGAGTGAGATTGGAGACACTTCCATTATCTTTAAGATATTCCTTGAATTCATCTGAGAGGTACTCGCCACCTCGGTCAGATCGAATCCATTTAATCTTCCTATCGGTTTGGTTCTCAACCAAAGCCTTAAACTCTTTGAACTTTTCAAAGGTTTCAGATTTATGACGTAGTAGGAAGATAAACCCGTATCACGAATGGTCATCGATAAATGTCAAATCATATCGATATCCATTTCGAGTCGCAATACTGAAGGGACCACATACATCAGTATGCATTAGGTCAAGAATACCTTCGCATCTCGTAACCTTGTTACGGAAAGGCATCCTGGTCATTTTACCTTGAATGCAATGTTCACATGTAGGTAAGGATTGAACCTGTAGAAAATCTAAAGGTCCATCCTTTATCAATCTATTGATCCTATCAACAGATAAATAACCAAGCCTTTGATGCCAAACCATATTTGAATGATTTCCATTCTCTCAGGATCTTTTAGGGTTTTTATTATCAGTGGTAGTGACATTCATGACACATTCATCAATGCACAATTCATAGAGTCCACCTGAAGTCAGAAAACCTTCCGCAATAAATATATCATATTGATTAATGACTAACTTATTACATAAAAGGAAGGAATATCCATGTCTAACAAGCTTATATACAAATATCAAGTTCCTCCTGACTTCAGGTTCATAAAGACACCTTTAAGTACTAGTACTCGACCACTAGATAACGATAGTCGGTAGGTCCCGATGGCGACTGCTGCAACACTTGCATCAGATCCCATCTGGATGACTATCTCCCCTTACTCCAGATTCCTAGTTTCCTGAAACAAATGCAACGAATTGCATACATGAACAGAAGCACCAGAATCTACAACCCAACTTCCTTCTCATCGAACGAGAAATCTAGTTTCAATGATGAAAGTATATTTTATACTTGCTGGGGCTTTACCTTTGTCAGCCGACTTCAGGTTTTCTGGGCAGTTACGCCGCCAGTGCTCCGGCTTCTTACAGTGGTGACAGACATCGATCTTCTTCGATGTCATTAACGTGGAAGCGCTAGAAGATGAACCAACTCCTTTATTCTTCTTCTTTCTCTTCTGGGCCGGGCCCTTCCGAGAACCTTGCTTCCGACTGTGCTTTCCTCTTGCTTGTGCAACCATTGCACCAGCAGAGGGGCCATCCTTCCTTATTACGTCTTCAGCAGACTTTAATTCAGCTAACAACCCAATGTTAGTGAAATCACCTTTTCTCATATGATATGACATGACAAAGTTGTTGAAAGACTTAGGGAGCGACATGAGAATGAAATCAGCCTGCATATCAGAATACATGTAGGCTCCCAGGGTTTCCAATTCAGAGAGGTACCCAAACACTTTGAGTATGTGTTCTCTGACAAAGGTCCCTGCCTACATCTTGCAGCGAATAAGCTCTTTCATCACATTATAGCTTTGTGTGCGGTTTATGTCACCGAACATTTCCTTCAGATTCAGCATGATCTCTTGGCAATGGTTCATTTCCACATGCTGCTTCTGAAGCACATTGGAAAATGACCCAAGAATATAACACCTTGCCAAGTTATCATCTTCATTATATTTCTCATTAAAATATTTATCTTCCACAATCTAAGGGTTTACTATCTTGTTCTTGGATAGCACATACGAGATGCGCTCCGCAGATAGGACAAGGTCCAAATTTCGGATCCAATCCGAATAATTTGGTCTAGTCAACTGATTGACCTCCAGGAGCCTACCCAGTGGGTTCATGGACTTCATTTTCTAAAATTAAGAATGCACTATATTAGAATATATAAATAATTATATATTCATTTTTAAAACATTTGATTAAGGCATTTTATATCAATTTAGTCTTTCTATGTCAACTTTGAAAGATTATTCCCTTATTGACTTTCAAAGTAAGAGATATACTTATCGCTATATCTCAAGCAAGATCTAGGATCTCCTCTCTATCCTTATCACATCCCAATAATATGAGAAATTGTGACTCGAATAAAGAGAAGCGGGAACACATTCTGCCTTGCAAGTTCAACTTGCATTTCCTAATTTGGTCTTTAACACCCGGGCCCACCACCCCTAAGATGATGTTGACCCATTGTTAGTTGAACCAATCGTCAACGTGCTTAATACTCGCTATAAACAATCCAATATCGCCCCAATAATATGAGGACTTGACATTGGGGTCACTATTTATACAACCTTACTCTTTCGAGAAGCAAAGAACCCGATCCAAATAAATCATATATAGGATCTGTCACTTCGGACAGGTGTCTCCTATATACAATATCTGGCGAAGAAATCCTTTGCCTTGACGGGAGACCATGGATGTCACTTATGTGATCCTCCACCTCAAATTCAAATTGTAATAATTAATTATCGTGAATCATATTCACATAATTAATTCTTCCAAGGGAAATACACATCTATTCATAATAGAGTGTTTATTGGATATAACTAATTTAATCACATTAAATTAATCATCAATCCAATTATCAATCAACTAACTTGATTATTACTTGAATAGTAGGTATAACATCAAAGTACGTATTATTCGAATTTTAATAATTAGAAAAATACATTTTGACTTCTCCGGCATTATCGAGTCCCTACCGTTGTCATGGCCAGTACCGACGGGAGTGGGATGGACCATATCCGGTGCAACCCGCAACCCCAACGCTCCCCGACTAGTCACCATATCCACCTCAGGAAAGGATAATGCCAGATAGATCATTATGTACTTTGAGATGCTCATCGATTTTTCAACCGAAATTATACCATATAATATTCTTCAAAACAATTTTGATAATATTATAAGGTGATTTGCTAAACAAATCCCCAATCCTATTCAAGCAGGAGGGTTTTGCAGGTAAAAGTTGTCCTACAACTATTGTAGGATAAATTAGGGTTTTGCATGAAAACAATGTTTGTTGATGATTTCATAATTGTTGGACATGTGAGTCCCAGGTGAACCATTCTTACAATAAATTTTATTGTAATATATATATATATATATATATATATGTTTATCAATAAAAGTTGTTGGTGTTTCCCTCCCTTTCTGAAATTAAATGAATGAATGCACTATAAGGTCCCTCTGTACACTTAGGGTTATGTACCATGACCATCTTGATTATCATATAGCTATTGATTCATTAAATGAATCATAGAGGCTGGTGTTTCGATGAATATCTAAAGAGTTAGATAGAGGACTCATCAAGCACCGTCAAATGATGATTAAGATATGATCTCCTGCCTGAGTAGGAGATGACAATCCTTTCTTACATAGGCTGATATCTGACCGACATCTTGATGCAGGTCCTCTGCGTGGGAATAGTGATTCGGAGGTGTCAGATTAGTTAGGTCAAAGGGTTAACTTAACAAGATCGAGATAACATGAGTCCTATGTTGAATGCTGTAACAGTATAGGCACACATCCTCTGACCGAAGACAGATGTGTTACTATATGTCTGAGTGTGTACATTTGGCAGACCAATAAGTTGATGACCTAATCGAGGTCTATACACCGACGAGCTGGTGTGCATATAAGGGCATATGAGTAATACGATCTCTCAAAGGGATAATACATGTTCACTGATGAACCGGAAGACATGAGCTCACTCATGAGGTATTGGGACCGATCAAATTCCATGCATGATCGTCGTGCTTTGGAAGCATGACATGAATTTGAAGGTATGATATATGCTTTGGGAAAGCATATGATCGATGCTGATTCCCAATGACCAAGATTTAGAAACTTGATGACAATCCCTGAAGAAGATAGTGTAAAATTGATCTACATCTTCAGGTTGATCATAGATCTTATGTATGCATGATGTACAAGTATTGGGAATACCTGAGGGTGATGTGATCATAAACGATTGTATAACCATGACGCTTCCATTCGGAGGGAGTGATAAAACAGGTTTGGATTTTAGTGGCTCCTCTCAGTAGAGAAGCAAGCTAATCTTGGACCAAGTGTTGGACATTGGTCTGAATGAGATTCAGATGCAATGAGAAGATTAGATTTGCATTCTTAATTTAATCAAGCATTTGTGGGAGGTACGTAAGATCTGGATTTGAGATGAGATCTCAACATACAAGTCACTATACGTGGAATAATACAATCGCCCTGTCCTTATCTCCAAGTATCTACGGAGAAAGCACATTATTCTTGAAGGGGTTCAAGAATAATTCATTTGATGAATTATGTATCCACACAACAAGATGAAGATAATTAAATGAGATTTAATTATCAAGAATAATATGAATGGGATCCATATTATGAGAATGATTATCCAAGATAATTAAATGGGATTTAATTATCAAGGAAATGCAGATTGTGGATAGTGATATCCATATATCTGTTTATATTTTATAAATGTGATTTATAATAGGGATTTTTACCCGGTAGACCCTATAATCTTTTCCAATTACCTCTAGGACCTTCGAAACATCCTAATTCCTCCCCCAACCCTGTAAACTTGTTAACTCTTACCCTACAGACCCTGTGGTTAACCCCCGTTCTTTTACCCGTTAAAATTAACCAGATTCCTTTAGGTTATTTTATATTATACCCATTTTGTTTATTAAATTTCCATTTTGTGCCACTCCATCATCCCTGCCCCCTCCCCCCCTCCCCCGACGATGCTACCCCAGCCGCCCAAGCTCGCTGCTCCCCGCCGGCGATGCGCCCCCCCTCCGCGATGATGTTGCTGAAGGTCCCTGCTCCCTGCCCACATCCCCGACACGGGCCCCGATGGACCCCCCCCCCCCCCCACACGGCGATGTTGCGCCCCTCCGACCCCGATGGAGCCCCCCACCCCCCACCCCCGGCCGTCGCTCCCTATCCCTCCCTCCGATGGAGCCCCCCTCCCCGTCGGCTGCAGCCGCTTCCTGTTCCCTTACCCCGCCCACCCAAGCTTCTGCATCCAAATCGGCAAGAACCCTTATGTCTAATTTGCAGGATTTTTTCCTATTCTTTTTTTATTATTTCGGTAATCCTAACCATTTGATGGTAAATTGGTTACTTTAACTCAAGACTAACTCAAGTCTTTGACTTAAATATAGTTAAAATTGACGGTAGGGTTTGTTGGGTTAGACGGAGCAACTTTACGAGGTTAGGGGAGGAATTAGGATGTTTCAAAAGTCGCAGAGGTAATTGGAAAAGATTATAGGGTCTGCCGGGAAAAATCCCTTTATAATATATTAGAGAGAGAGAGAGCACCTTTGTAAATAGCATTTCTTAATTGTTAATGTGAATTGGATTCACATTAAGTAATTAATTAGAAATGTAATTTACAATTTAGTTTGGGCTGTGAATATGATTCATATTTTTTCAATGGCATGACTAAAATATTCACTAATTAATTGGAAATTAATTTAGTGGATGATTCTGCAATAAATATACACTAATTAATTGGGAATTAATTTAGTATATAATATTGCAAATAAACAAAAGATAGTGATATTATCCTATTTTAATTATTATCTCATTATCTTATGATCATTAATTTTATTGAATTAAATTATGTTGATGATAATTTAAAATATATTTGATTTAATATAAATTAATAAATTGTTGTTTTTTGAACAACAGTGATCATGACCATTAATTTAATACACATATCAGTCTAACCATTGATTTTGTGTATGCCATGGATTGTGATCCATGAACTCCCAAACTAGTATATAAAGAGGGCAACCTTAGCCCTTTGAGATACACATTCATTCTACATGCCTACTCTCTCTTTCATTCTCGCCATCTCTCTCTCTAAGGTGGTCGTCCACCTTGTGTTTCGAGGGAATATCAATCATCTCTACCCCCTTGTGCTCTCGCTTCGATTGCTCGTGGATCTCTATCATCTGATTTTATTGGACAAAATCAGGAGATACAAAGCCTGGAACTTCATCAAGGATTGCGGGAGGAACGTGTCTCATCATCGCGCCTGCAAGTGCCATCTTCGTAGATCGGACTTGAGTTAGGAGGATCTCTTGCTTTAGAGATCTCGTGATCACAACCACGCTTCAAGAGGTATTTCTAATACTTTGTGGTTTGATGAAACGATCCAAGAAACGTTCTTGTGATCATGTGGTTTCATCTCTTGATTTAAAATTTTTAAATTCTGCTGCATCCAACGACTAGTGCGACTAGTCACCCCGATCGCATGAGATGCGATCAACACGCTTCTGTGACGCGCTTAAGGATTCTTCGTATCCTTCAGCGGCACCCCCGACAGTGGAGGAGAGACGTGGAGGAAAAGCGCGTCGGCTGCAGGCAAGAGACGTGGCGGGGGCGACCAGCTGGGATGTGGCCGGTCGACTCACGACCGGCAGAGGACGGTGGGGCTTGAGCACAACCGGGCGAAGGTGATATACCTGCAGGAGGTTAACCGCGAAAAAGGGGGGGAGGGGGCGAAGCCCGTGCGCGGCAAAGCACAGAGGGAAAACGAAGGGGAAGGGGTTCCAACTTGTGCAAGGCCGACGGTGGTTGGTGGATGAGCGAAGGGGCGGTCGAGGCACGGGGGTCGTGCCCTTGGAGCAGGACCGGAAGGCGAGGAGGAAGGGGAACCTGGCGTGGCGGGAGTAGCTCGATGACGACAACCGGAGATGGGAGAGGGTCTCGATTTGGTCTTCGCTCGACACTGTGGCAGCGCAGAGCTGAGCGGCGATGGAGAGCAGCTGCGACAAGGAACAAAGGTCCCTTGGATCTCGCTGGAGGAGGTGTCGTAGCGCACCCTGTTCGACACTTGCTGTCACCAAGGAGGAAGTGGGAGATTGAAAATCTCCAGAAATGGCGGATACCTAAAATGGCCTGAGATGGAGGCTTTTATAGGAGCGAGGGTGGCAGCGGTTACATGAGGGGGAGGTGGACGGCTGGGCATTGACGGGGGTGGTGTGTAACGGCCAAAGGCCGTGCATGGCAGAGCCACGCATGGGAGAAACGGCTCGAGGTGAAGAAGGTGGGGTCACGTGCTGGACACGTGACCCGGAGTGGCCTGGAGAGAGACAAAGTGGGGGGGGCACGTGGCACGCCCAGGAGCTGCCAGGTGGCGCCCCCAAAAAAATTCAAAATTACAAAGGAATGAAAAATGAAAAAGAAATAAGAGGAGACTAATGAAACCATGTTTCATACCTATAATTCACTGAAATTAACCCCCTATCTTAGACTAGGGGTCAATAAAAACCAGATAAAGTCTTGTAATTATCAGAGTCGTTGAATAAATTAAAAATCACAAAAAATGTCAAAATTAAAACTGTGGTGTTCTTACCCTTAAAAATACCCTCAAAAATATTTGGTGCCTTCATTTGACCTCATCTTCATTTTTGGTCAACATGAAACTTGTAGATCTCATCGAGATCTACAACTTTCATATTTTGAGTTTTTCAAATTCGGCCATTTGACACCTCAAAAGTCACTTTCTAACTTCTAATAATCTGATTGGGCCACGTGGCCCTTTCTGGTTGAGCCACGTGGCCGCATCTCTTCGCGCCACGCCGCCCGTGCCCAGCCGCCATCGGATGAAGGCCTGGGATCCTTAATCACCACCGTCCATTGATGCTGTGATATCCACCGTTCGATCATCCCCATATCACATCTTCACTGCCCGCTAGCGCCTCGCCCATAGCCCGCCATGTGGTGCTTTGTGCGCCATTCGATCTCGCCTTCGCCTATTAATCTCCCTCGTTCTTTAAGCCACAGATATCGATCATCCGATCACGTCCTCGAACCCATCATAACCATCTGCTGGCGCTTCGCCCCCAGTACGCCACGTGGCATTAGCGACGTCATACGATCTCACCCCATCGATCTGATCTGCACCATTCGCTACCGCCCGCTTCGTCGCCGTTGGATCATTAGATCCAACGGCCACGAAGTCATCCCCTACCTCCGGTTGGTCCTCTCTCCCACGTTCGCCATCTTGCGAACCTCCTTCACCCTTTCTTTTTTCTCTGTGTCTCCATCCACTATCTCCACTACCCGAAGGCCCCACGACCTTCCCCCATCATCCCTTATCCTCGCGGGCCATCACTCCAACCATGTCAACCTCTCCACTACTCCATATTGCCCACGCAAGTTATGCCTATCATCTCCGGAACTGCCATTGCCGCCACCTTAAATACTCCATCTCCTCCGCCTGCCACAACCGTCCACCTTCACGAGGGGCGAGGCCCAGCCCTCCTCCTCCGCCCTGTGACAGTGGGAGGGCTAGGATCGAGCAACGATGACCTGCGCCCTCGGTGAGACCCGCTCGAGCTCCGAGGAATAGCCGCCCTTAATGTGCGACGACCCCGGGCATCTACGCGATGCTCAGCCCAGGCCCCGCTCCGCCTTAATCTCAGATGAGAACCTCTAAATCCCCAGCCACATTTTCTTTCTAATTCTCCTATTTTATTCGCTCTCTACGCTTTGTATCCATCTCCATTGATTACCCCTCGAGCTCCGCCTCACCCCCACCTTTCATGCGCTATCTACCGTTCACCCTCTTCTTCCTCCACACCCCGGATCACCTCCGACCCAACTCCTCCGCCCTCCATGGCGGAGGAGCTCTGAGCTCCCGCCTTCTCCACCTGCAACAGCTCCCTTCTCACGCCACGCTACACCCGCGAGTCACACAAGCTTTTGTTTTGGTCAGTTGCACTAACGTTTCAGGCATTCGCCAATGGTCGGAGAGTTCGCTGGAGCAAATTCCTTAGACTTCTTCACCGACATCCAAGCCTTCACAGAGCGTCCTAGATCTCGTAGATGGTTCCCTGAACGTCAATGAATACATTCTTTCATCAGAGAGCTGCTGAAGGCTTTCATGGAGCTTCATCTATGGAGGCGGAGCTATAGCTATTTCACCGGAGGCCCGATTCCTCCGCCAGCAGGAGATGCATGATGATGTGCAAGCACCGTTGGATGGCCTCTTCCCAGTGTCAATCCAATGGTCCATTGAAGGACACGATGAAGTCTTCGCCACGCTTCTATTACCGTCCGATCTTAAGATCGGGCGGTCTGTGATCGACCACGTGTCTCCACCAAAGAAAGTCCGAGCCTCATCGCCAGATTTATAGGCTCGGGTACTCCGAGCCTCATCCGAGCCTGAGCCTGATTCCTAGCATGCCCCGAGCATGTTACCGACCCTGGAAACTACGTGCCATGCACATGTGATTTGGGAAATTTGCATGGAAGCCCATGGGATTCTTCAAAATTGCATCCAGGTCCTAGAGTCACGCGCTATCCACGCATACCTAGGGTTATTTGCATTTTTACCCTCATGAGTTTTGATAATTGCAAATATGCCCCTGAGCATGTGGAACATTTACAGGGAAGGCCTCACACTTAATTTTAATTGCATTTTAGTCCTTCCCTGGGACCCATTTGTTAGTTACCTTTCATGTTTTCTTACAGTTATGCCCTTGTCTCCTTGTCTTCTTTCCTGCGTATTTTGAGCATCGTATCTCTGTTTCAGTTGATTTCAGTTTCATTTCGAAGCTTGCTTGATGAACATTTTAATGGAATGTTCAATTTGTGTTTTGGACACTGTGATTTTGATGTATTACTATAATAGCCAAGTGTCACTAGTTGCTTAAGCTTATGCCTTGTTTAAATTATCTATCAAGTTTTCTCTTGAATTAAACCTGGAATTGATTCATTTTTTTTATTTGCTCATCATTCTGACCTAGGGCATGTTCGCATTGCATTTAATTGCATATATTGCATGATTTAAAAAAATAAAAAAATGCATAGATTCAAATTTATTTAATGCATCTAGTCTTGCATGCATGCATAAATTGATCTACTGTCCTCTAACTAAACACGTAATTAATGAATAAGAGTCTGAATATCATGAGAGAGGCTCGTGTATCTGAGTTTGACCTTGGTTATATACCAAGTAAAATATAAAATACGACCATCTGATTTCATTGACATATCCAAATCAGATGGTCTTTGATCGATCTAATTCAGCCCGACTGCGATGACATCATAGTGCTAAACCCACACTCTTAAAGGGCTAAAATTATGGTTTATCAAAGGCCTCGTATCGAAAAATTTCCTTCCAAAAGTTGTTCGTCTCGACGAGATATAGAACTTTCATGAAGGACTCGAGAGCAAAAGAGATCACCTGTGCGAAGTTGTATTTTTGGTGGTTCTCCATGTATATAGAAAACCAGATTTTTGGGGTTTTTGTAATTTTTTTGGTAGTTTTAAAGAGCATAAAAAATCTAGAAAAAATACGACAATATACAAGGAAATTAATTACACACTAATCTATTTTTTTGGATTTTTAATAAATAAGGAAGTGGGAAAATAAAATAGAAGTATGAAACACACAATTTTATACATACCGACAACGGACACCCGGATACAGCCAATTTCTTTGATTTCAGTTTTAATCTGGTTTTGGATTTTTGTGTCGTATAATAAAACTTTCACCAAAGGATACATGTGAAGAAGAAATACAATTAAAAGGGTTAATTATATACATAAAAACTTCGGTCAAAAATAACAAAAAGTTAAAATACGCAAAAGAGGCCCAAAACCCAACTTTCACATATGAGCTCCGATTTTTTCGAAATTGGTCTTGTTTTGAAGGTATTTGAAAATGAAGTACTTTAAAAGTGAGGAGACCAAAATCAGACACTGTATGAGGGAGATATTATCGTTTTAATCCGTCCGATGTGAAATTAGACTTTGGGATTATTTGACACTTATTTGAGTTAGTATTTTTTTATTTTTTATTTAATATTGTTAGTAATATCTACACAATGGAGGTGGTTTGGGGTAATCGGAGTTAGGATGAATTAATTAAAAATATGAGAAGTTAGCGGCTTTTGGGCTAATTTACAAATGGAATTTTTAATGCAATTATGCATGATGAAATGCAAATATTATTTACGTATGTATGAATGCTAATTATGCTCTATTGATGATTAGATGCACGTGAATTTTGGAGAACAGAGCCTAATTTACCAAATTTAGCATTATGAATACGAGATTCATCACTAGGACAATCACTATTTCATTCCTAAACTAAAAATTATACCACGTGTAAAACTGGGTCTCTAAAGTTAGTGAGCCCTTGGCAATTGCACTTCAAAACTATGCTCAAGAATGACCTTGCCAACACTCACCCCGTCCAGTAACCAAACAGACCCCTAGGGTAACCTAGTTTGCCCTCTTGCATTCATGAGTTGGAATTCCATTACAAATTAATGTGACATCACATTCATTATTCCAACCCTCCCAAACTCTCATAACCATCCAAACATCTACTAGTTGCAATAAATTACCACAACCCACCCTATCCCAGTAACCAAACATGCTCCTATGGTATGTTTGCTTACTGGGATGAGTTGAGGTGACCTCCTGTGTTGAGGTGACCTCCTGTGAATAGTAGTTGTCTGGATGATTACGAAGGTTGTAAGAAGAAATGTTATATGATGTCACATTGATTTACAATGAAATTTCAACTATGAATAGAGGGTCGACCGCATTAACCATAACCAAAGCGACCCCGAAGGATAGTGTAATATTGACAACAATCTGAATGTAATTTTCCATAGATGCCACATCATAGGCCTCCAACGCGAAAGGAAGTGCAACCCATGAAGAAATTATCCAATGCTCCATCCGGATCAGCCAATCGACTTCTCCCAACGTTCTCCCTCATCAATTCAGATAACATAAAACCCCATCTTCTCTCCCACTCTCGCACGCAAGAGCTCGAGCCAACAGCTCGCCAATGGCTTCCCTCGCCGGATCCCCGCTGTTAAGAATTAGGGTTTCCCCGGAGCTCTCCCCGCACCTCCTCATGCCCTTCCCCTCGCGAAGGCCCTTCATGCGTTTCCGCCACCGGTCTTCCCGCGTCTCCGCCTCCGCTGCGGCCAGCGACGGGGAGGTGCGCGTGCGTTTCGCCCCATCGCCCACCGGGAATCTCCACGTTGGAGGAGCGAGAACGGCGCTCTTCAACTATTTGTTCGCCAGGTTTTTACTTGTAATATTGCTTCTTTTCTATTGCGAGTTCATGTTGGTGGGGCGAGAAAAGCCCGGGATTTTTGTTCGTTCTATGTTGCGTTTTTGTGGAGAAAAGGGAGGTGGTTTGGCGTGGGAATCGTGTTCTTACAGCTTAAGAGGCTTTGGCGTGTTAAAAGGTGGCAATATTCGAGCTATGTGATTAACGATGAGAATTGGATTCAGTGGATTGTAGTTTGTCGTGCCAATTCTCATGCTCTTAGATGTCGATTCGAACAGAAAAGGACAAATTCGGGATGGATAAGGGTTATATTGGTGGTCGTGAGATTTACGAGATCGTAATAGTACACGATGCTTTTGGAGGAGGATATGAAGTGACAGGTGGAGTGGAGGCAGTGCTTTAAGCAGACATGGATGAGAGAGAGGGATGCAAATAACTGCTTCTTCCATGCGGTGGGTCATGATAGGAGGTGGCACAATCTTACCATAGAGGCGAGTGATGTATATGTGGGGGCGAGCAAGCAACTGTAGCTGTTATAGTTGATCACATCCTTGAGATGAGAAGAAGGGTTCATTTTGATGGTGCTAGGTAGTTGGGCAGAGACGTGCCCTTGCTGTTTGATTCCCAAATCCCAAGTTTCTGAGCTTGTATACATCGGTCTTTGATTACTGTTGGGAAAAAGACTTCGATATTATTCAGAGAAACCCTAGGCTCTCTTATATAGGGAGAGACCTTAGGGGTAAATTACAGAGAGGTCTACCAAAGATAAGGAAATATCAAGAAAGATACATAAAGAGATAATAATGCTACGAACTATTTCTACACTCCCCCTCAAGGTGGAGCATAGATGTCTATCATGCTCAGCTTGGATGAACATCTCTGAAAAGGCCCTCTGAGCAGTGGCTTGGTGAATACATCTGCAGTATGATCTCCTGATCTCATATGTGCAGTAGATATCAATCCTCTCTGGATCAAGTCCCTAGTGTAATGGCAGTCAACTTCAATATGCTTGGTCCTTTCATGGAAAGCTGGATTATTGGAAATGAACAATGCTGCCTGATTGTCACACTGAAGCTTCATAGGTAGGGACACCGCTACATGTAGATCTTCTAGTACTGAACGAACCCACATCATTTCCGTGCTGGCTTGAGCCATGGCCCTATATTCGGATTCAGCACTGGACCTTGTCACAACAGTTTGTTTCTTGCTTTTCCAAGAAACCAAAGAGTCTCCAACAAACACTGCGAACCCTGAGGTTGATTTTCGATCCTTAGGGCATCCTGCATAATCTGCGTCTGCACACGCTGAGATAGATAAGTCTGTGCCCTTTCTGAATAGCAGCCCTGACCCTGGAGAAGACTTCAGATACCTCAGTATCATGTGTATAGCATCCATGTGAACCTGTCTTGGCTGCTCCATAAATTGGCTCACCCTGCTAACTGCAAATTGAATGTCTGGACGAGTTATGGTAATGTAGAGGAGTTTTCCCACCATTTCTCTATATCTCCTCTTATCTACTTCATCAGTATCACCATCATACAACTTCATGCTAGGGTCCATGGGAATACTTGATGGTTTGCATCCATCCATGCCAGTCTCAATCAGGAAGTCTGTAATGTACTTCCTTGGGTCATCACCAAGCCCTGTGCATTCCTTGCAAATTCCAACCCCAGAAAATATCTTAGGGTTCCAAGATCCTTTGTAACGAACTGACGACCTAGGAATGCCTTCGCCCTCTCTATGCCCTGAACATCGTCTCCTGTGACAAGAATATCATCCACATAGACCATAATGACAACCGTACCTGCCGATGACTTCTGGACAAACAACGAATGATCGACATTTGACCTCTTGAATCCCTGTCCCTCAATAAGGTTGGACAGCTTCTGGATACATGCTCTCGGACTCTGTTTGAGGCCATATATAGCCTTGTGAAGTCTACAAACCATGTGCTTCTCAGCAGTAAACCCAGGTGGCTGCTGCATGTAGACTTCCTCCTGTAAGTCCCCGTACAAAAAGGCATTCTTGACATCTAGTTGAGATATACTCCAATCACGGACCACAACAACAGATAGGAGAATACGAAGAGTAGAGTGTCTCGCCACGGGAGAAAATGTATCCATGTAATCCACACCATATGTTTGTGTAAACCCACGGGCGACCAAGCGTGCTTTGTACCTATCCAACGTGCCATCTGCATGATATTTGACTGTGAAGACCCATTTACAGCTTACAACGGATGCATCATAAGGTGCAGGGACCAAAGACCATGTGCCACGAGATTGTAAGGTCCTCATCTCTTCTTCCATTGCTAATCTCCAGCAATCATTCTTCAAAGCTTCCTGGTATGTCCGTGGTATATCCACGGAAGACAAGGCAGTGGCAAATCTCTGAAAATCACCAGTGAGGCGGTGAAAAGACACCTGTGAAGCAAATGGATAAGAGGCACACTGCCTCCTCTGCTTCCGAATAGCAATCGGAACATCAAGATCATCATCTGCTGTACTGGATGGGCTAGTGTCTGCCTGTACTGAAGGATCCTGCACATGTACCACACCTGACCCGTCAGTAGAAATGCCATCTGGACATACCTGAGGCGTGATGATTGGCTGCTGTGTAGTCTGAGCAGGACCTGACCGACGTGTATAGAATTTAGGTAACGGTGATATGATAGGCCGTGGAATGGGTGGAGGCGGAGGTGGCGGTGGTGGTGATGCTGGCGTGGGGACAGGCACAGAGGACGACTCAGGTGTACTCAATGTAGGTGGTGAAGGAACATAGATATCATCAGTGGTAGTGGATGGTACCATTCTGTCACCTGCAGGAGAAAAATACACGATCGACTCAAAGAAAGTGACATCAGCACTCACGAAGTACCTCTTAGTCACAGGATCATAACACCGGTATCCCTTCTGAGTTCTGGAATAACCAACAAAGACGCACTTGACTGCTCTAGGAGAGAGTTTGTCAAGTCCAGGGGATAAACGATGAACGAAAGCCACAGTACCGAAGACACGTGGAGTCAGTGAAAGTAACTCCTTGTCTGGAAAAATAAGGGAGATAGGTATCTTGTCACCAAGAACAGAGGATGGCATTCCGTTAACTAGATAGCATGCAGTAAGAACAGCGTCGCCCCAGAATGAAATAGGAGTACAACTCTGAATCAAAAGTGTTCGAGTAATATCCAAGAGATGGCGATGCTTTCTTTCCGCCACACCATTTTGTTGTGAGGTATATGTACAAGTGGTTTGGTGAATAATACCCTTTGATGAAAGAAATAAAGAGAGTGAGCGTGTACAAAATTCAAGGGCATTATCCGTACGAACATATTTGACAGAGGAAGAAAAAAACATTGTGCACTTCATTAAGCAAATTCTTAATCACATCTCCTGCTTCAGATTTATTTTTCAAAAGAAAGACCCATGACACACGAGTGAAATCATCCACTACCACAAGATAAAACCTGTGCCCCTGATGATCGGGAACACGACTCGGACCCCATATATCTATACGTAACAACTCAAAAGGGGAGCTACTGCTCCGACTCGGACGGCTTGGGAAGCTCGACCTGTGATGCTTTCCCAACTGACACGCTTCGCAACGAAAGGACGAACTAGGAGAGATTTGGGGCAGAAGGTGGCGCATTTTCTGAAGCGGAAGGTGACCAAACCGGAGATGCCAAATGTACGGAGAGACTGGTCCAGGAGAATGAGAGGAGACACCGGCATAGGAATCCCGAACCAGTCTATATAAACCATTCTGCTCAGAGCCACAACCAATCACCTTGCCCGTGAGTATGTCCTGAAAAAATGAGAGAAGACGGGTCAAATATAGCACGACAATTCAAATCCTTCGTAATCTGACTAATAGATAGCAAATTCATTGAGAACTCAGGAGCATATAAGACGTTCTGTAGCTGCGTAATGGAGGATAGGAAGACCTCCCCCTGTCCAACCAGGGGCGAATGGGTACCATCTGCTATCTGCACCGAACGGCCGGGAGGAATGTCCCTGTAGGCCTATAATCTACCTCTATCTCGACAGAGATGATGCGTGGCTCCGGAATCTATAACCCAGTCAGATATATCATGAGGTGTTGTGAAAGCAGTAGATCTACCTGAGGTGCTCGCAGCAGCGGATGAACTGGCAGAGGCAGTGGCAGCAATATCTGAAGAGCTACAAGACGAATCAGCAGATGAATGTGGCATAATATCTCGGAGACGAGCCACAAGTTCGTCAAATCGACTATCTGCAGTAGAGGGTAAGGGAGACTGAGAATGCTCTGCAACACGTGCCGATGCGGGGAATCCATGCTTAGAATAGCATGTCTCCTCTGAGTGTCCTGTGCGGTGACAATAGGAGCATGTCTGACTGAAGCAACCATCCCTTTCCTGGGGTCCACGGCCACGTCCACGACCACGACCAGAGTGCGGTCCACCTCTCCCACGCGAGACTGCCATCGCTGATGGGGGTGGAGTAGAAGAGCTGGAGGAGACTGGAATACGACTGAGCCTTCTGTAAACCTCCTCCACTGGAGGAATAACTGCATCAGCTAGGATCTGGGACCGAGCGGCATCATACTCAGGATCAAGAGCCGCTAGTAGAACACCCACCATGGTGGCGTTCCGAAACGTCTTCTGTTGCTCTGGAGTAGCAGTGAGTGGAATGGTACTGTATAACTTCTCAAACATCCCTCGTAGGGATGTGTATAGGGAATGGAGAGGTCTGCCACTCTGCTTCATTGTGAAAATGTCATGCTGAAGCTGCAACATCTTTGTCTCATTTCGCACCTGCGAATATGTAGTGGCGAGAATGTCCCACATTGCCTTGGCAGTGGGCTGATGGAGGACATCGTTGGTAATCTCCATCGTCAATGTACCGGACAACCAGACCTTCGCGTAAGCGTCGTCAGCCTCCCATGAGGCATATATCCCTGTCTTCTCTGCAGGCTCATCCTCGGTAAGAATGTGTTTCTTACCATTAAACTTCATGAGACTCATGAACTGCATAGCCCAGAGCTCATAGTTAGACCCGTCCATCTTCACTATTGGCGCAGGACCTTTGAATGCGCCGGCGGAGGGCATATCGACTTTCGATTCTGACATATTGCCGCTTGGAGAAGAACAAGGGGTTATAGACACAATGATGATGAATGTCTACACCAACTTCATCGGATTTGAGTGCGTATGTAGACGTTACGCACTCAAACCCATATATCGGACGAGTAGAGTGCTAGGGCACGCCTTGGAGAAGGTTTACAGCCCTTGAAAGGACGGGTTGGGCGACCGGCTGGGACCTACGACGACACACGGGGAGCCGCAGGCGGTGGGGGGGGACCACCGGGGACCCGCAGGCAGCGGCTGGTGGTTGCCGGCAGTGACTGGGACTGCCGGGAGTTGCCGGCGGTGGGTTGGAGGCGCCGGCAAGGCGCTGGCAGCGAACAGGAGACGCCGCTGGGGTGATGCTCGGCCTAGGGCTAGGTGCGCGAGAGCCCTGGAGAGAGGGAGGCGGGTGGGGAGGGGTGGGGCGGCTGGTGGAGAGCCCTAGGGCGGCTCTGATACCATGTTGGGAAAAAGACTTCGATATTATTCAGAGAAACCCTAGGCTCTCTTATATAGGGAGAGACCTTAGGGGTAAATTACAGAGAGGTCTACCAAAGATAAGGAAATATCAAGAAAGATACATAAAGAGATAATAATGCTACGAACTATTTCTACAATTACAACGTTGGTGGCTCTCCAAGCTCAAATGACTTTGAGTTTTTCCCCTCAAATTTTGAGACCCGATGGAGCTAGATGTGGTGGCATTGGTGGAGAAGTTGCGAGCAGAGAATTGTGGTTTCGAGAGGCTAAACCATTCACTAATCTTTCTGCGGCTTTAGAGAGCTGTGGCTCAATGTACAAATGACTTCCATCCGACTGTCGTTTCGAAATTAATTCACCTTATTATGGCAAATGTCCTGGCTAATAGACTCCATGGGATTCTTGGTTCCATCATTGACGCAGAAGACTTTTCTTTCGATAAGGCATATGATCGATGGTGTGGTTGATGCCTCAGAGATCATTACGTATTAGAAGAGAAAGACAATCAAGGGCGTGCTATTGAAGATTGATTTTTCCAAAGCCTATAATTGCATGACCTCTAGTCATGACTTGCCTCATGGATGTATTTCTTGGATGAAGAGATGTTGACGACGACCTCCTATTGGTGTTGGTGATTGGGCGATTAGGAATGGGGGTTTCTTTTAGACGAGGGTGTCCTTTGGCTCCTATACTCGTGCTCCCTTGAATTGTTTCTCGCAAGGGGGTGGGGATGGAGGGGATTTGTACGGGCTATCACCTGGATAGCTTGTCACTTCCTATTTTACATTATACACATGCCACTATTTTCTTTCGAGACGAGGGTGTTCGTGAGGTGACCATGATTGATATGGTGCTTGAACTCTTTGGGATTGTCTCTGGCTTCATAATCAGTGGAAGCACTATTCCATTTGTAAAAAGTGCTTTTTATAGTGCTAAGATCATGCTTTCAAGTTTCGAGAAATATTAGTGAATTTCGGTTTCGACATGGGACCGAAATATTGAGCGATATGGTGATACTGGGGCTTTTTCAGGTCATTCCTTCAGAAATACTAGTCGATATGGGTGAAATTTCGCAATTTTGCTGAAATATCGTATCAACATTAAACACTTGATTGAGATTACGTTACTGCGTGGCCCATGGTATAAGACAAAGCAAGTTTACATTGGGTCAGACCGTATAATTACAAAAATTTCAAGGCTTATCATGTAATTTCAAAAGATTTAAGGGACCGTGTGTAGGATACAAGGAATCCTCAAGCGCATCACGGAAGCGTGTTGATCGCATTTCATGCGATCGGGGCGACTACTCGTACTAGTCGCAGGATGCAGCGAAATTTAAAAATTTTAAATCAAGCGATGAAACCACATGATCACAAGGACATTTCTTGGATCGTTTAATCAAACCACAAAGTATTAGAAATATCTCTTGAAGCGTGGTTGCGATCACGAGATCTCTAAAGCAAGAGATCTTCCTGACTCAAGTTCGATCTACGAAGATGGCACTTGCGGGCGCGATGATGAGACGCATTCCTCCCGCAATCCTCGATGAAGATCCAAGCCTTGAATCTCCTGATTTCGTCCAACGAAATCCGTCGATGGAGATCCACAAGCAATCGAAGCGACATCACAACGGGGTGGAGACGATTGCTTGTTCCCCAGTGCACAAGGTGGACGACCGCCTTAGAGAGAGAAAGAGAGAGGACGAGAATGAGAGAGAGAGAGAGTAGGCGTGTACTCTTGATGGTGTATTTTTAAGAGGCTAGGGTTGCCCTCCTTTTATATTAGTTTGGAAGTCCATGGATCACAATCCATGGCATGTACAAAATCAATGGTTAGATTGATATGTGTATTAAATCAATGTCCATGATAATTGTTGTTCAAAAACAACAATATATGTTGCATTGTCATCAACATAATTTAATCCAATAAAATTAATTATTGCAAAATAATATGATAATTATTAAAAAATGGATAATTGCCCACCTAAAATCATGGGGCTTCACCCATGACTGAGAGAGAGAGTAGGCGTGTACTCTTGATGTTGTATTTTAAGAGGCTAGGGTTGCCCTCCTTTTATATTAGTTTGGAAGCCCATGGATCACAATCCATGACATGTACAAAATCAATGGTTAGATTGATATGTATATTAAATCAATGGCCATGATAATTGTTGTTCAAAAACATCAATATATGTTGCATTATCATCAACATATTTTAATCCAATAAAATTAATTATTGCAAGATAATATGATAATTATAAAAAATGGATAATTGCCCACCTAAAATCATGGGGCTTCACCCATGACTAATTCATGGGTGACGCCACCTCATTTGGTGGCCAATTATCCCATTTTTTTATTTTATCTTATTATCTCTTATTTATTTGCAATATTATCCACTAAATTAATTCCCAATTAATTAGTGTATATTTATTGCAAAATTATCCACTAAATTAATTTCCAATTAATTAGTGAATATTTCAATCATGCCATTGATAATATGTGAATCATATTCACAGCCCAAACTAAATTGTAAATTACATTTCCAATTAATTGATTAATGTGAATCTAATTCACATTAACAATTAACAATTGCTATTTACAAAGGTGCTCTCTCTCTAATATATTATAAATCACATTTATAATATATATACACAGATATCATGGATAACACTATCCAGAATCTGTAATCCTTGATAATCAGATCCCATTTAATTATCTTGGATAATCATTCTCATAATATGAATCCCATTCATATTATTCTTGATAATTAAATCTCATTTAATTATCAACATTGTTGGGAAAATAAGAGAACTTGTTTATTCCATCAACCCGAGGCTCTCTTATATAGGAGAGTAGCCATGGGTAAATTACATAAAGAGTCCAACGGGAAAGAAAAATAACACAGAGGTACACAAGTGAATAATATATGTTTACACTCCCCCTCAAGATGGAGCATAGATATCAATCATGCTCAGCTTGGACATACACTTCTGAAATGGGCCTCGTAGTAATGCCTTAGTGAAAATATCTGCTGTTTGATTTTCTGAACTAACATGGGATGTAGCAATGAATCCCTTCTGAATCATGTCACGTATAAAGTGACGTCAACTTCAATGTGCTTGGTTCGTTCATGGAATGCTGGATTATTTGCAATGAACAACGCCTGATTGTCACAGTCCAAAACCATAGGAAGTGGAACTTCTATATGTAAATCTGTAAGCACAACCTTTACCCACATCATTTCTGTGCTCACCTGGGCCATAGCTCTATATTCAGATTTAGCACTAGACCGTGCCACCACAGTTTGTTTCTTGCTCCTCCATGAGACTAGAGAATCTCCAACATATACAGCAAACCCAGAGGTGGACTTCTTGTCCTTGGGAGACCCTGCGTAATCTGCATCCGCACAGGCTGAGATAGTAATCTCTTTGCCTTTCTTGAACAACAATCCCGCACCTGGAGATGACTTGAGATACTTGAGTATCATATGTATGGCATCCATGTGTACCTGACGTGGTTGCTCCATGAACTGGCTCACGCGACTCACAACAAAGGCTATATCGGGCCTAGTAATCGTAACATAAAGAAGTTTGCCCACTGGTTCTCTGTATCTTCTACTATCCACCTCCTCTGTATCACCATCATATAGCTTCATACTAGGGTCTATAGGTGTGGTAGCAGGTCGGCAGCCAAGCATTCCTGTCTCACTCAACAGGTCAGTGACATATTTCCTCTGAGACATTACCTGCCCATAAGTATTTCTGGCAAACTCCAGTCCCAGAAAATATCTAAGGACCCCAAGGTCCTTGGTAATGAATTCACGACCCAGCATTTCTTTCGCCTCCTTTATTCTCTGTTCATCATCACTTGTAATCAGAATGTCATCTACATAGACCATGATTGCAATAATACCTCTGGAAGTCTTTTGTACAAACAAGGAATGATCAGCATTGGAACGTTTGTATCCTTGTTTCTCAAAGAGATCTGAGAGCTTCTGGAACCACGCTCTGGGGCTCTGCTTAAGGCCATAGATAGCCTCATGAAGTCTGCACACCGTAGGATACTCCCCCTCAACAACAAAACCAGATGGCTGTTGCATGTAGACTTCCTCCTGTAGGTCACCATATAAGAACACATTCTTCACATCCAACTGGTATAGCGGTCACTCACGAGTAACCGCAACAGACAGCAAGATCCGTAGAGTAGAATGGTGGGCCACTGGCGAGAATGTATCAAGGTAATCCACCCCATATGTCTGTGTAAAGCCACGGGCAACAAGACGAGCCTTGTACCTGTCAATACTGCCATCTGCATTCTGCTTGACTGTAAATACCCACTTGCAGCTCACTGGTGACACATCAGCATGTACAAGAACCAGACTCCAAGTACCTCTAGACTGAAGAGCTGTCATTTCTTTCTCCATGGCAAGACGCCATCTACTATCCTTCAGTGTGTCTTGGTAATTCCATGGAATAGCTACTGCTGACAATGCAATGACAAAATTCCTGAAATCTCCAGTTAGTTGATCAAATGACACAGAAGCTGCTAAAAGATATGATGCGCAACTCCGCTTCGACTTTCGTATAGCAATAGGAACATCTAAATCATTTGTGTCCTCGTCTGGCCTTTGTAACACATCCTGCTCAGAAATATCATCAGATCCATCAATGATAATATCTTCAGAACATACCTTAGGCGAGCTAGGTGATGAGCAATGGCCATGAGCTGAAGTAGGCCTGCGAATATAATGAAATGGTAATGGTGTAACAGGTATAGTGACAGGTGGTGTAGAAGATGGTAACTGTTCTGGTGGTAGTGTTGGTGGTGATGGTAGTGATGGTGGTGGTGGTGACATGTAAATGGCATCATTATTAGCAGGGGGTATCAACTGATCACCAGATGCTGAGAAATACATAATAGATTCAAAAAATATAACATCTGCACTGACAAGGTACCGCCAGCGCAAAGGATCATAACACTTGTACCCCTTCTGAGTTCTGGAGTACCCAACGAAGACACACTTGACAGCCCTAGGAGAGAGCTTGTCAGTCCCGGGAGACAACTGGTGGATAAAAGCAACCGAGCCAAACACACGAGGAGTAAGGGAGAATAATTCTTTTCCAGGGAAGATAAGAGAGAAGGGGATCTTCTCGCCTAGAACAGATGACGACATACGATTGATTAGGTAACATGCTGTAAGAACAACGTCACCCCAGAAAGAGTGAGGAGCATGACTCTGTATAAGGAGTGACTTGGTTACATCCAGTAAATGGCGATGTTTTCTTTCAGCAACCCCATTCTGTTGGGAGGTATAGGCACAAGATGTCTGGTGGATGATTCCTTGAGATGAGAAATAACTGGATAGGGCATGAGTACACAATTCCAGGGCATTATTACTTCTCACAATTTTTACAAATGCGGAAAAAACATTACGAATCTCATTAAGAAAATTGATGATAATATTCCTTGCTTCAGAATTATTCTTTAACAAAAATTCTCATGACACATGAGAGAAGTCATCCACAATAACTATATAAAACCTGTGTCTCTGATGATCAAGAACACGACTCGGACCCCAGATATCAATGTGAAATAACTCAAACTTGGAGGTACTACTCCGACACTGACGACTGAGAAAAGTAGACCGATGATGCTTTCCCAACTAACATGCCTCACATTGGATAGATGTGTGAGGCAAAACCTGGGGTAGCACACGACGTAGTTTCTGAAGCGGTAGATGTCCAAAGCGCAGATGCCATAGTAGAGGGGAGACGGGTCCAGTAGGTAGAGATGAGGTTCCAGCAAAAGGAGTCTGACTGAGGCGATAAAGGCCTCCTTGCTCATAGCCACGTCCAACCACGTTGCCCGTAATGATGTCCTGAAAAACAAGAGAAGATGGATCAAAAATCGCCCGACACTGTAAATCCTTTGTAATTTGACTGATAGATAATAAATTCATTGAAAAATCAGGTACATGTAACACATTCTTGAGCTGCATGGATGACGTCAGTCTAATCTCCCCCTGACCAGTAATCGGGGAATGTGTGCCATTGACAATGACCACTGTTCGACCTGGAGGAATTTGTCTGTATCCTGTAAGTAGACTTTGATCGCCACATAGATGATGTGTGGCGCCAGAGTCCATAATCCATGCTAAAGTATCTGATCCACTACTAGTAAATGCATGTGTGCTACCTGATGCACTGGTAGATGCAGAGGCGGATGCAACAACATCAGACTGGTTCTCAATAGTGGGTGCTGGGCCAGATAGATGAATAATGCCCCTTAGACGGGCAACAAGATCATCAAAGCGCTGATCCAAAGAGGCAGCAGATGGAGGCTCTATCTGTTCAACGACTCGTGCAGATGCAGGGAATCCATGCTTAGAGTAGCATGTGTCTTCAGTATGTCTGGTCCGATGGCAGTAGGTATACGTTGGCCGAACACGACCTCCTCTACCACGAGGGCCACGACCACAGGTATGATGGTGACCTCCACGGCCTCTGTTGACCGCCATGGCTGAAGTAGTCTGATTCGTAGCCGTAGACGGAACAGTGATCCGACTCAATCTGTGAAAGGCTTCCTCCATAGGAGGAATAGTAGAATCTGCCAAGATCTGGGACCGTGCTGCCTCATACTCAGGATCAAGGGCAGCGAGAAAAACTCCTACCATAGTAGCATTCCGGTAGGTCTTTTGTTGCTCTGGTGTGGTTGTCAGAGGCATGAAGCTATACAGCTTCTCGAACATCCCTCGTAGAGATGTGTACAGTGAGTGTAGAGGACGTCCATTCTGCTTGTTAGTGAATATGTCATGCTGGAGTTGTATAATCTTTGTTTCATTCTTCACTTGAAAATATGTGGCAGCCAGAATATCCCACATTGCTTTGGCTGTGGGCTGATGAAGGATATGTTGGAAAACGTGAATGAGGTGATCTATTCCATAGCCCTAGGCTCTCTTATATAGGAGAGTAGCCTATGGGTAAATTACATAAAGAGAATAACAAGAAAATAAAATAACAACGAGATACAGTTATTCAATATGCGTCAACACTCCCCCTCAAGATGGAGCATAGATGTCAATCATGCTCAGCTTGGAAGCACACTTCTGAAATGGACCTCGTAACAATGCCTTGGTGAATATGTCTGCAGTCTGGTTCTCTGAAGTAACATGAGATGTGGCAATGAATCCTTTCTGAATCATATCACGTATGAAGTGACAATCCACCTCAATATGGTTGATCCGCTCATGAAATGCAGGATTGTTTGCAATAAACAAAGCAGCCTGATTATCACATTCCAAGTTCATAGGAAGTGGTACATCTAGGTATAAATCTGTCAGCACCGCTTTCACCCACATCATCTCTGTAGTAGCCTGGGCCATAGCCCTATATTTGGATTCAGCACTAGATCTAGCTACCACAGTTTGTTTCTTACTCCTCCATGAGACTAGGGCATCTCCAACATAGACAGCATACCCTGAGGTGGACTTCCTATCCTTGGGACATCCTGCATAGTCTGCATCTGCGCATGCTGAGATAGAAATCCCCTTTCCTTTCTTGAATATCAGACCTGCACCTGGAGAAGATTTGAGATATCTAAGTATCATATGTATTGCATCCATATGCACCTGGCGTGGTTGCTCCATGAACTGGCTCACACGGCTCACTGCAAACAATATATCTGGCCTAGTGATCGTGACAGATAACAGTTTGCCTACCAGTTCTCTATATCTTCTCCTGTCCACCTCCTCTGTGTCATCATCATACAGCTTCATGCTAGGATCCATTGGTGTCGTAGCAGGTCGACACCCTAGCATACCTGTCTCACTCAGTAGATCAGTAACATACTTCCTCTGTGACATGACTAATCCATACGGATTTCTGGCAAACTCCAGCCCCAGAAAATACCTAAGGACTCCCAGGTCCTTGGTGACAAACTCGGTCCCCAGCCTTTCCTTTGCCTGCTTAATGCCCTGGTCATCATCACCTATAATCAAGATATCATCAACATAAACCATGATTACAATGATACCTCTCGCCGTCTTCTGTACAAACAAGGAATGATCAGCATTGGAGCGTTTATATCCTTGTTTCTCAAAGAGGTCTGACAGCTTCTGGAACCATGCTCTGGGGCTCTGCTTAAGGCCATAGATGGCCTTATGTAATCTGCAAACCTTGGAACACTCCCCCTCAACAGCAAAACCTGGTGGCTGTTGCATATAGACTTCCTCCTGCAAGTCTCCATACAGAAATGCATTCTTCACGTCCAGTTGATAGAGTGGCCAGTCTCTAGCAACCGCAACTGATAACAGGATCCGTAGAGTGGAATGACGCGCCACAGGGGAGAACGTGTCAAGGTAATCTACCCCATATGTCTGTGTGAATCCCCGTGCAACTAGACGTGCCTTGTACCTGTCAATGGAGCCATCTACATTGTGCTTAACTGTAAACACCCATTTGCAACTCACCGGGCTGACATCTGGAGGTATAGGAACCAAACTCCAGGTTCCTCTAGACTGAAGTGCCTCCATCTCTTCTTCCATTGCTAGCCGCCATCTAGCATCCTGCAAAGCATCATGGTGGTTCCGTGGAATGTCTATTGCTGAAAGGGCCAATGCAAACGTCCTGAAGTCTCCAGATAGCCTCTCAAAAGACACAGCTGCTGATAATGGATATTTGGCACAGCTTCTCTTCGGCTTGCGTAGAGCGATTGGAACATCCAGATCCTCTGTGTTACCACCATGCTCCTGTAATGCATCCTGCTGAGAAATGTCGTCAGATCCATCAACATTAATATTTTCATTACATACCATAGGCGAGCTAGGTGACGGGTCAGGACCATGAGCTGGAGGAGGCCTGCGTGTGTAATGGAATGGTAGCGGGGATACTAGTGGCGGTGGTGGTGGTGGTGGCGATGGTGGTGGTAGTGGTGGTGGTGGTGACGGTGGTGTTGTTTGTGGCAATGGTGATGGTGGTGCCATGAATACGGTATCAGGAGATATAGGTGTTGGCTGCATATTTCCGGATTCTGAAAAATACATAATAGTTTCAAAAAATGTAACATCTGCACTGATCATATACCGCCGACGCACAGGATCAAAACACTTGTACCCCTTTTGAGTTCTGGAGTACCCCACAAAGACACACTTGACAGCCCTAGGAGAGAGCTTGTCAGTACCAGGGGACAACTGATGGACAAATGCGACTGACCCAAACACACGAGGGGTAAGAATGAACAAATCCTTGTCAGGGTAAATGAGTGAAAAAGGAATCTGTTCATTCAAGACAGACGAAGGCATACGGTTGATAAGGTAACATGCAGTAAGGACTGCATCACCCCAGTAGGAGTACGGAACATGACTCTGAATAAGAAGTGACCTTGTGACATCAAGAAGGTGACGGTGTTTTCTTTCAGCAACCCCATTCTGTTGAGATGTATGAGCACAAGATGTTTGGTGAATAATCCCTTTTGAGGAGTAGTAATTGGCTAGAATGTTGGTGCACAACTCTAAGGCATTATCACTTCTCACAATCTTGACAGAAGTGGAAAAAACATTTTGAATTTCATTAAGAAAGTGGATAATAATGTTTCCTGCTTCAGATTTATTTTTCATTAGAAAGACCCATGACGCTCTAGAGAAATCATCGACAAATACAATATAGAACCTGTGTCCCTGATGATCGGGAACACGACTCGGACCCCAGACATCAACATGAAACAACTCAAACTTGGAGTTACTACTCCGACCTTGACTACTGGGAAAAGACGACCTGTGATGCTTTCCCAACTGACATGCCTCACACTGGATAGGTGTGTGAGAGAGACCATAGGGTAGAACTAGACGCAACTTCTGAAGCGGTAAATGACCAAAGCGCAGATGCCACAGGAGAGGAGATACTTGTCCAGCAGGAGAAGATGTGGTTCCAGCAAATGGGGTCTGGTTCAGTCGATAAAGGCCTCCTTGCTCATAGCCATGACCAATCACGTTGCCCGTACGGATGTCCTGAAAAACCAAAGAAGATGGATCAAAAATAGCTCGACAATGGAGATCCTTCGTAATCTGACTAATTGACAACAGATTCATAGAAAAATGCGGTGCATGTAGGACATTCTTGAGCTGCATAGAAGATGTCAATCTAATCTCCCCCTGACCCGTGATAGGGGAGTGAGTGCCATTGGCAATCACTACTGTCCGTCCTGGAGGAATCTGAGTGTATCCTGTAAGTAGACTCTGGTCGCCACATAGATGATGTGTAGCGCCCGAGTCCATGATCCACGGTAAAGTATCAGATCTACTACTGTGGAGTGCAAGTGTACTACCTGAAGTACTAGTAGAGGCAGAAGCAGAAGCAGCAGCATCAGTATGACTCTCTGTAGTCGATGCTGGACCGGATGGTGGGATAATGCCCCTTAGGCGGGCAACTAGATCATCAAATCGTTGATCCAATGTAGCAGCAGACGGGGGCTCTATCTGCTCAGCGGCTCGTGCAGATGCAGGAAATCCATGCTTTGAGTAGCATGTGTCTTCAGTATGTCCGACTCGGTGACAATATGAGCATGTTGGCCTAGTGCGGCCACCCCTTCCACGAGGAGTACGTCCACGGCCCTGGTGATGAAAACCGCGGCCTCTGTTGGCCGCCATGGCTGAGGGATTCTGACTCGCAGCTGCTGAAGGCACTGTGATCCTACTCAATCTGTGAAAAGCTTCCTCCATGGGAGGAATAGTCGAGTCCGCCAGGATCTGTGAACGTGCTGCCTCATACTCCGGATCAAGTGCAGCGAGAAACACACCCACCATCGTCGCATTCCTGTATGTCTTCTGCTGTTCTGGCGTGGCGGTAAGAGGCATGAAGCTATAGAGCTTCTCAAACATCCCTCTCAATGATGTATAGAGAGAATGTAAAGGACGGCCGTTCTGCTTTATTGTAAATATATCATGTTGTAGTTGCAGGATCTTCGTCTCGTTCTTCGCCTGAGAATATGTCGCTGCCAGGATATCCCACATATCTTTCGCTGTGGGTTGATGTAGAATGTCATTGGCGATTTCAATAGCCAATGTGCCGGATAGCCATACCTTGGCATATGCATCATCAGCCTCCCATGAGGCATGGACTCCAGTCTTCTCTGCAGGCTCGGGCTCGGTAAGAATGTGCTTCTTACCTGTAGACTTCATCATACTCATGAACTGCATTGCCCACAGTTCATAGTTCGTACCATCCATCTTGACAATGGGCGCTGGACCACGAAATGCGCCCATAGACGGGATATCTGTCTTGCTGTCTGACATACTGGAGACGGAAGACTGGAGCGACTGAGAGAAGATAATCTTTGTCTACAATGACATAGACGGGATTAGTTGCGTGTGTAGACGTCAAGCAACTAACCCCATGTAAATCAAGCTGTGTGCCCTAGGGTTTTGGGGCTTAGGGCACGTGGGCACGTGCAGGGAGCACGCGCGCACGCAACTGGAGGATCACGCGCGCACTGGCGCACGCAACTGTGCGCTATTGCGTGCACTGACGCACGCTGGGATGTGCAACAGTGCGCGTGGAAGTGCGCACAGTCACACAGAGGAGCAAAGCGCGCGAGGCCTCGAGATCGCGATGCGCAATGCGCGAGATGGGCTAGGCGATGCGCAAGGCGACGCGCGATGCAGGGGCACCGCAGGCGCAGGCGCGAGGCGCGCGAGATGCGCGAGGCGATGCGCCGACGCGGAGATCGGAGAAGACCACCGATCGGCTGAGGTGGGCGGCGCCGATTAGAGAGAGAGAGAAAGAAAGAGGCCGGCGGGTGGGGTGGGTTAGGGTTAGGGTTTCGAGAACTCCGGTCTAGGGCCGTCGCTCTGATACCATGTTGGAAAACGTGAATGAGGTGATCTATTCCATAGCCCTAGGCTCTCTTATATAGGAGAGTAGCCTATGGGTAAATTACGTAAAGACAATAACAAGAAAATAAAATAACAACGAGATACAGTTATTCAATATGCGTCAACAGATATCATTGGCAATCTCGATTGCCAGAGTTCCAGATAGCCTTACTTTAGCATATGCATCATCTGCCTTCCATGAGACATTAACTCCAGTCTTCTCAGCATGCTCTTCTTCAGTAAGAATGTGCTTCTTACCGGTTGACTTCATCATACTCATGAACTGCATAGCCCACAGTTCATAGTTCGAACCATCCATCTTTGCAGTCGACATTGGACCTCGGAAGGCGTCTACAGATGGGATATCTGCCTTGCTTTCTGACATGCTTATAACCGAAGACTGGAGTAGTAGACTGAGGATATGATAGTCTACACGGACATAGACGGGTTTAGTTGCATGTGTAGACTTCAAGCAACCAAACCCATTCCTTTGGAGGTGTACGCGCTTGGCTTAGGGTTCTATAGGTCTCACAACCCGGTGCACGCAGGAGGCGTGAGGGCGCTTAGAAGTACGTGCAGGGCTGGTTCACGGCGCACACAGAGACAGGAGACGCACGCAGAGCACGCGAGGCAGGCGCACACAGAGCACAAGTAGGTACGCGTAAGACACGCACAAATCACACGCAGAAGGCGTGTAGGAGATGCGCGAGTGCGCGAGACCGAAGGTGCAGGATACGCGTGAGGGCGCGCAGTGCACGGAAGGTGCGCATGCGAGCGAGCTGGAGATGCGCGAGGGGCGCACGGAATGTGCTCAGGTGAGGGCGCTGGAGATGTGCAGGAGGTTGAGGCGCAACGCGCGGGAGGTTGAGGCACACAACCGGCGGTGCGCAGAGAGAGAGAGAGAGGCTCGACGGTGGGGCTAGGTTTAGGGTTTCAAGAACTCCGATTTAGGATCGTCGCTCTGATACCATGTTGGGAAAATAAGAGAACTTGTTTATTCCATCAACCCTAAGCTCTCTTATATAGGAGAGTAGCCATGGGTAAATTACATAAAGAGTCCAATGGGAAAGAAAAATGACACAGAGGTACACAAGTGAATAATATATGTTTACAAACATCTTGTTGCTTGGATACATAATTCATCAAATGAATTATTCTTGAACTCCTTCAAGAATAATGTGCTTTCTCCGCAGATACTTGGAGATAAGGACATGACGATTGTATTCTTCCACGTATAGTGACTTGGATGTTGAGATCTTATCTCAAATCCAGATCTTACGTACCTCCCACAGATGCTTGATTAAATCAAGACCGCAAATCTAATCTTCTCATTGCATCTAAACCTCATTCAGACCAATGTCCAACACTTGGACCAAGATCAGATTGCTTCTCCACTGAGAGGAGTCACTAAAATCCATACCTGTTTCATCACTCCCTCGGAATAGAAGCGTCATGGTTATACAATCGTTTATGATCACATCACCCTTAGGTATTCCCAATACCTGTACATCCTGCATACTGGAAAACATATGATCAACCTGAAGATTAAGATCAATTTTACATTGTCTTCTTCAGGGTTTGATCATCAAGTTTGTCAATCTTGGTCATTGGGAAACGGTATCGATCATATGCTTTCCCAAAGCATATATCATACCTTTCGAATTCTTGTCATGCTCTAAAGAACGACGACCATGCATGGAATTTAATTGGTCCCAATACCTCATGATTGAGCTCATGTCTTCCGGTTCATAAGTGAACCTGTATGATGATATGATCCCTTTGAGAGATCGTATTACTCATATGTCCTTACATGCACACCAGCGTGCCGGTGTATAGACCTCGGTTAGGTAATCAACCTATTGGTCTGCCAAATGTACACACTCAGATATATAGTAACACATTTGTCTCCGGTCAGAGGATGTGTGCCTATGCTGTGACAGTATTTAACATAGGACTTAGGTATCTCTATCTCGTTAAGTCAACCTTTTGACCTAACTAATCTAACACCTCCGAATCACTATTCCCATGCAGAGGACCTGCATCAAGAGGTCGGTCAGATATCAACCTATGTGAGAAAGGATTGCCATCTCCTACTCAGGCTGGAGATCATCTCTTAATAATCATTGGACGGTGATTGATGAGTCCTCTATCTAATTCTTTAGATATTCATCGAAACACCAGCCTTTATGATTCATTTAATGAATCAACAGCTATATGATCATCAAGATGGTCATGGTACATAACCCTAATTGTACAGAGGGACCTTATAGTGCATTCATTCATTTAATTTCAGAAAGGGAGTGAAACATCAATAACCTTTATTGATAAACATATATATTACAATAGCATTTATTGTAAGAATGGTTCGTCCGAGGCTCACATGTCCAACACTATGATGTTAGATCTCATTTTCTAATATTTAGGGGAGATGTTCAGGTCTAGCTTCACGGTCCTTTCATCCCGCTAAGAATCAAGATAACTCATATGAACAGAAGGTGTCTTTATAACTCTCTCTCTCTCTCTCTCTCGAAGTAGGGTCCTCCTCTCAGTACATATGTCTCTGGCGGGTGGCTTCAAAAAGAACACTCTAATGAAAACTAGTAGTTCGGTTGATTCATGATCTTATTTTTGAAACAGGCTGGAACTATGAGCAGGTAATGTGCTGACATAATGAACATTACTGGTACCACACCCCTCGAACTGAAAGGAAAATGGCATACCATTCCGATATATGGATTGAATTTGGAGGAGGTTGCAGGGGTCGTAATCTTTTATCTTTCTTTAAATGTGGCGATAAATGAGAAAATTTGATTGCTCCGTGCCAGATTTCACAAAGTTTTGTTTCTCTGCACTGCAGGTCCAAGAGTGGGAAGTTTATTTTAAGAATTGAGGATACAGACTTGGAGAGATCTACCAAGAAATCTGAGGAAGCTTTGATACAGGATCTTTCTTGGCTTGGTCTTGAGTGGGATGAAGGTACACAAACCCAGCTTTCCTTAATACATAGTTCGGTTGAAGTGTACACGATCTCTTAGAAATTAGCTTTTAGGAAAGAGAGGCTTTGTGTGTCCACAGTCACCCCTGCAATTTTGGTTCTCTGTAGTGGCTGATGACTGCAGTCTGCAGTGTCTGACAACTACAATGTTTGTAATAATTCCAGGTCCTGGTGTTGGGGGGGAGTTTGGACCTTATCGTCAGTCGGAACGGAATGAATTATACAAGCAGTATGCAGAAAAATTACTGGACTCTGGCTATGTCTATAGATGTTTCTGCTCTAATGAGGTATGTATACACAGGATCCATTTTTTCTCGAACAAATTCAATTGTGCCAATTTATACAAAAATCTTCAAAGCGTAATGTCAGCGGAGCCCTGAAAATTAAAATGAGCTGAGTTAATTTCTCTCTCATTAGAACCAAATACCAACTTTACCCTTGCCTCGGAACATGCATGGGTTTCCCCCCTCACGTAGCCATTGTTTCTAGGTGACCCGATCTTTTTAAAACTTAGCACCTTCTCATATATCAAATTAGCGAACCTATGCGGCCAATTATTACAAAGGAACTTGTCTGTATGTGAAAGCAAAATATCATTTGGGTGTAAATGCTTAATGATCATTCTCATTCGTAGGAATTAGAGCAAATGAAAGAGATCGCAAAATTGAAGCAGCTGCCACCAGTTTATACAGGAAAATGGGCAACTGCAACAGATAATGAAATAAACGAGGAACTTAGTAAGGGGACACCCTACACATATCGTTTCCGTGTGCCTAAAGAAGGTGTGATAAAGATCGATGATCTCATTCGTGGTGAGGTAAAACCCTATTTCAAATAGTATCATGAATTGGAATAAATGCATGGTTACAAGAAGCCTATTTTCTTGGGACCAACTCTTGGACGTGGTTGCTCACATATAGTTATTTATTTCTTATTGTTGATGATATGTTTGCATTTGCATCTTTATTTGATTTGTTAGTGTCTTGAAGGTTAGTTGGAGCTTGGACACACTGGGGGATTTTGTCATCTTGAGAAGCAATGGGCAGCCTGTTTATAACTTCTGTGTGACTGTGGATGATGCCACAATGCGTATATCACATGTTATAAGGTGATTTTTCCTTCAAAATCATCCATATTACAACACAACATTAATTTTCATTTGATTTTTGAAAGCATTTCCGGGTTAATTCTCTTTTTATAAAACAAATGCTGATTGTATTAACCCCTTAAAATCAGAGGATCAGGACTGAAAATGCTGTGGAAGAGATAGTCAGGCAGAAATGGGAATTTTTATTTTAGTTTTTTTGGAAAAATATCCCATCGACGTGTTAGGAGAAGCTTATTACTTGGTAATGTTGAAATTTTGATTGTTGAGACTGAGAAAGCTATGTATTGACAACCTGCTGTAACTTGTCGAGGATACTAATTGATGAAATTAGTCCAACTGCTTGAGATATTTCTTGTTCAATTTTGCAGAAGTTCATCAGACACGAGGTACAATAATTCTTCCAAATTATTCCAACAACTGAGTTGTGGACTTAGGTTGCGAGATGACAACATCAATGAAGCCTTTTCCCACTTTGTTACAACAACAACAAAGCCTTTTCCAAGTTGAATTTTAGGTGGGGTCATGGTGCAGAAGAGAAATTTGATGGTGGAAAACATTTTGACAATGGCAAATATTCGGTAGAAATTGCTGGGAGGGAGAAGAATAAACTCGTCGGATGCGAGGGATTCGGGGAAGAAGAACCATGGGGATCGTGTAGGGGGGATGAAAAAGAGGGGAGAAATAATTCTCAATTTTTTATAAACTCTACACTAAATTTTACAAATTACATTGACTACCGTCTGTTTTATATAATAGGTATGGGATTACAAAAATAGAAAGATAATGAAAAAAAATCAAATCCTAAAATACTCTAATTGGACTCTAAATATCTCTAACCAACTAACTAATTGATCTAACCGGCTAAGTAATTGATTGATATCACTTACGGTCTCCTTATTTAATTAGAAATAAAAATTTCAACGGTCTAACTTAATCAACAAACAACAACAACAAAGCCTTATCCCACAATTAAGTAGGGCCAGCTATAAAATGTACTAAGCCTTCTCAGGGTCGCTACATGTATTCTTGCTCAAATCCATATTGAAAGATTCGACTATTTTTTATGCTGACCATCGACTACCTAACACAACTCCTGCAAGAGTGGGATTTGAACCCTGGTCTTTTGTGTGGTAGAGACACTGTACTACCACTAGACCATTAACGGTCTAATTTCATCGTAAATAAAATTAATGTGACTCTAATTTATTAGACTAATTAATCAGATGAAGAACTAATTGGACAAAATCAAACAGAAGAACAACTTAATTTTGCTCTAATTCTCTATTCCATGTCGCGTCGCTCTGTCACTTCGAAAAATTCATCTCTCTATGAATTGTGTGATCTCTGATTCTTGCAATCCATCTGAAATCATTGATCAATTTTTTCAGTTTTTCTTCTTTGCAAAGTTATGTTTATAATTCTTTTTCACTGAGGGGCATTGCTGCGAAATTTCTACCCCTTCACTTAAGTAGATTCTTCTCCCCATATACACCCACAATTCACCCTTTTGGTAAATAAACTTTGGGTTAGGAGTGTCTTTGAAATCACACCAAGACAACGCAACTCCCCTAATTTCAGGGGATATGCATTTCTTTTTAGATAGGTCTTCACCGAAGAGTAGGGTTTCTCTTCCACGATGCCAAGGACCATGATAAGATCTACGGAGTGGGTAGCATTGACGACCTCGAGGGGCACAACTATGGTGTTGTGAGAGGCCTTGGAGGGCCTCAAGGTGGTGGAGGCAGTGATGGGTGTGCACGGGTGTGGGGAGGATGTGGCTGGGTGTGCCGTACAGTTGCACGAGGTAAGTGGCGGTGATGGTTGGTTGTCAAGGAGATGGCGTGGGGAAGGCTACAACTGGAGTAGAGGGTCATGATTATTCATGAATGTATGGAAGCATCAGAGTCAACGGGGGCGGCGAGGCTAGAGTAGCACGTGGCATTGACAGAGGGGTTGGGGTGGTGGGGCGAGGGTGGCATTGACGAAGTCAGGAATGTGTCAGTGGTTTTTCGATTATTGGGGTTGGTGGGGTTGGGGGTCCGGTAGGGGTGGAATTAACAGTGATAATGGATTGGGTAGATAGTTGATGCAAATCGGGATTTTTGCAACGGAGAAAATATTTTTTTAGCAGTGGAAATATTTGGTGGAGAAGAAATTAAAGGGTGAAGGAGAGAAGGCACGCCAATTGCACGAGAATCGAGAAAGTAGCGCGAAGATCATGGGGGAGAAGAAGAGAAAGAGAGAGGGATGGGATAATTCTCAAGAATCTCAACATAATTGCAACTTTAACATGAACTGTTTTTACAAATGACTACCATCCCTTTATATAGGAGGGGTGGGATTACAAAAATAGAAAAAAAATCAAATTCAAAATTCAAATTGACTCTAATCGACTATCTACAAATCTTATATTATCCTGATTGACTCTAACCGATTAACTACCTAATTTGACCAACTAATTGAGATCACATGTGATCTCTTTTTATTCAAATAAAAATTACAATGACTTGATTACTCGTAAATAAAATTGGACTCTAATGCAAAAATTAAGCACTATTTATTAATTTCGTGCTGCACCAGTTCTCCTCCATTTGAAAAATTTATCTATCGATGAATTGCTGGATCCTCATGCTTAAAGCTTGACGATTTTAATTCGATGTTCTTTTTCTTTGAGTCTCAAAGTAGGGGGGTATCACGCATATGTTCCCGCCCAATTTTATTAAAAAAATTAATTATAAAAACAGCTACAACTTATAACACCCAAGAGTCCACCAGGTATTTATAATGGAAAGAGACATTTTCAATGTAAAAGCGCTGGCTCGAGAAGATGACATCATTCCGGACCAGCCAAATCGCCCAAATGACAGCCACAAGAGTCACGCACTCCTTCCTCGACCTAGTTCCCACACTACACATTGAATCCCAGAAGCTTGTAAAAGAAAGAGCACACATCCAACTCAAGCCCACAACGTTCTAGATTGGCGACGAAACCAATGTTCAGGAAGGCGCTATGCGGTATTCAGTCGGAGGGGTCACTGCATAGAGAGTATGCGGTATGCGGGAGAGTATGCGGGGAGTATGCGGTTTGGTATTTTTTATTATTAAAAATATAAATTAATATTTAATATTATGTTAAGATCCTCAGTCGGGAGAGTATGCAGGGAGTATGCGGTTTTATGCAGAAGAGTATGCGGTTTTATGCGGGGAGTATGCGGTTTTATGCGGGGAGTATGCGGTTTTATGCTATTATGCGGGTGGGGCTATTAGGTTTTAGATTAGATAAAAAAAGTTCTATCAGAAAAGCGGCCGAGTATGCGGCCGCATAGGGGATATACTCGGCCGAGTATGCGGGTAAACCCGCATACATGGCCGTTTCATCATACTCGGAGCGGCAAGGCCCCCGAGTACGAGTATGCGACCGAGTATGCGGCTTACTCAGCCGCTTTTCTGAACACTGGACGAAACAATGCAAAGGAAGAAAAGATGGTCCAAGGACTCGATTGTGACACCACAAAGGGGGCAGCAGTCCGACATTGATAGAAGATATTAGCCGCTTCCTCTGAAAGAGCCACAAGAAGAGGCCTATCCTTTCCGGGAGCTGCAACGGCCAAACAAAATTGTAATCCCTAATAACATCATCAGATAGCGTGGGTGGCGGCCGAGAGATCACCCCATAAGCCTTTCTAACAGAAAAAGAACTATCCTTCCAAACCCAATGGTTAGGCCCCGAAGAGGGTCGGCCCGGCCTGACCTAGCGAATCCAATAGGCGAAGAAACTTCTCCAAGCGCTGATCCGAGAAAGGGGATCGAAACGATGGCATCTAGTTACCATTCACCCAGACCTCAACCAGGGATGCGTTGGCATTGGAATCCAAAGCAACAAGTCTAGGGAAACGCACAACAAGCAAACCTCCACCCGTCCAGTCATCCAACCAGAAGTGAAAAGAAGTCCATCCCCAATCACCGGATTGAACATCTCACAAAAACAGGGAAGAATCTTCAAAATTTCCTGCCAAAAGGGGGACAGGTGCGTCCTCCTTCTCCAGAGCGTAGGCGCCGCCACAATCACACCATAGATGTTTCGAACCACCTTGCCGCGCAAACTATCATCGTTACCCCATAATCGGCCTGCCCATTTCAGCAAAAGAGCTTCATTGCATGCCGTCATCCGCATAACCCCCAACCCGCCACAAGATTTTGGCAACGTGACATTCTCCCAATTCACCAAGGGCATACCTTTCTTTTCCTGACCATTGCCGCTCCACAGAAACCTCCGCATAAGCCGCTCCAACCGATCTTTGATGCCCACCGGCAGGATGCGGGAGGAGAGGAAGAACACCAGAATGCTGTACAGAACTGCCTTAACTAGAACCAGCCGGCTGCCTCGCGATAGAAGAGATGCCTTCCATCCGGACGGCTTTCTCTCCATCTTTTCCACAACCGAAAGCCAATCCGACAGTCTAGCCCTACTCGAAGATAGTGGTAAGCCAAGATACATAAAGGGCAGTTTGTCACATTCCATGGCCAACGCAATGCTGCATGCATTGGCGTCATCATTGAACATGCCAAAAGTGATTACGGTAGACTTCCCAAGATTCAAACCCAAACCTGAGAGCTCACCAAAGATCTCAAACGCAAGGGCCATCTCCGAAGCACCCCCTCAACAAAAAGGACGGTGTCATCTACATACTGCAGCAGGGGGATAACCAAATCCCCGCACTTGTATCCAACAAACAGGTCAGACCGCTGGGCGCAATCAATCATACATGCAAGAACATCAGCAATCAAAATGAAAAGCAACGGCGCAAGAGGGCAATCCTATCTTATCCCACTCTGAGGCTGAAAGAAGCCCCCCTCAGGGTGGCCATTGATCAGTACAGAAAGGAACGTCGTGGTGACACACCTCTTCATTCAAGAAATCCAAACATCCACGAATCTTTTTCTAGAGAGCGCACACCATAGGAGCTTCCAATCTAGAGTGTCGTACGCCTTTGCAAAATCGACCTTCCATAGAAATGCACGCTTCCATTACGTTTCCAATCAGAAATAATCTCCGAAGCAAGAACCATGCCATTAGAAATTTGCCTACCCGGGATGAACATAGACTGCATAGGATAAATCACATGCCACAGTACCTTGCTAAGGCGAGCAACGAAGACCTCAACAACAATGAGGTAAACACCATTAGAGAGAGCAATGGGTCTGAAATCCCCGATCGTGGTCGCCGCCTCCCTATTCGGGAGAAGAAATATAAGCGCCTTGTTAATCCACTTGAACCCCGCATTGCACCTGCAAAATTCCTCAACAACTTCCAGCAGCTCACCACAAAGTAGATCCCAACACCCCCTGTGGAAAAAGATAGGGAAACCGTCCGGGCTAGGCACACCATTCGCATTTAAGCTCCACACCGCTGCTTTAAGCTCCTCCATAGAGATAGATTCAATCAAGCTAGCCGTGTGTGCCTCCGAGAAACGGGGTGACCCAAGGCCAGACCAATTGCCACGACCTAGACACTGCCCTCGCAGAAAAATTAGAGAAATGCGCCTTGACAGCCCTACCCAGTTCACCCGACGTCTGTCACTAGCAACCCTGTGAAAGAAAGCAGTATTGGCATCTCTCTCCTTGAGCCAACAAAAATTAGATCTTTATTTCCAATCCAAAACCCTCTTCTGATCGTCCTCCATGATAGTTCTGTGGGCAATCGACCTGCGCTCAATCTCTTCGGCTTCCAATGTTCGAACGCCCTCCATCAAGTCCAAACATTGAATCTTCTGTTCCGCCGAGAGTCTATTAGCCCTTCTCAACTCCTGGTCTCTTTCTTGAATAAGCATAACCTCTGGTGCAACGATCGAAGTTTCTTAGCAAAGCGCACCGTCGCAGAACCAACAACCGCAGTAGACGACCAGTGGGCATAAACCAAATCTCTAAAGGAATCTTCAAGCATCTAGGACCGCTCGAGATGGAAAAAACCCCTTGGCGGGGTAACACATCCAGAGTCCCAGATCACAGGGGCGTGATCTGACCAGGAACGGGGCCTAAAAGAGGCAGCACACAAAGGGTAAACATCGAGAATTTCTGCAAAGGCCAGAAATTGATCAATGCGAGAGCGGGAGCCAGATCTTCTCCATGTATATTTCACGTCCAAAGCATCAATAACCTCAGGGGGTGTTTGGATAGTGGGTTTAGGTGGGTTAACCTGGTAGCATGTAACCCATTTTTGAGTTTTGGTGTTTGGATAGAGGGTTAAACTGGGGGTGGGTTAGAGTGGGTTTGGGGTGATATGATTGTATTGAAGTTTGATAAAGTGAGTAGTTATTGTGATGTGATTGTATTGGAGTTTGGAAAAGTGAGTAGAAGTGGAGTAGTTTATAATTTTTATATGATATGATGGTATAGTATATTATTTTTTGATGGAATTGATGATGGGGAATTGATTTATTTAATTTTTTTAAAAAGATAAAAAGTGGGACCCACATGGTGGGAGAAAATATGGGGTAGGGGAACCTTATACCCGAACACACCCTCAAGTTCCAGGTCCCCAACGAAGTCCGCCAGGCCAGCCGAGCCCGGGTCTTGACCACCACGCAAAAGAGGCTGGTCCGTGGAGTAAAGCGTCACATTGAAATCTCCACCAACCAGCCACTTAACCCCAGGGAACGCAAGCCTCACCGCACGCAATTCCAACCACAACTCCTCCTTAAAAGCGCTCGAATAAGGACCATAGACACAGGAGAACACAAACCGAGTCATCGATCTGGAGCACTACAAAAGAACCGTAATCACATGAGCCCCTTTCAGCTCCTTTATAAAATGAAAGGAAGATTCCTTCCAGGCCACACAAAGACCACCAACAGAGCCAATAGCATCAATCGTCTTGAAATTAACCATCGAAGGCATGCCAAAAGAGCGCCAGGCGTCCAAACCGCAAGCGTCAAATTTCGTCTCCTGAAGCAAGATAACATCACAACCCCACTCCACAAATCTAGAACCCCACGCTTCTCTCTTTATCTGGTAATCTAGACCCCTGACATTCCATGATAAGATCTTCATTTGGAAACTACTCGCGCACCCACCGTGCTTATGGCACCAACGAGAGAGGCCAACCTAGTCTTTTGTTCAGTTAAGTGCAACCCCCTAGCCTCCAAAGCTTTGTGTTTTCGTCGACGTCTGGATCTTTTTGACGCGCCCCGCTCCTCCCCATAGAGGGGTTCGAGGCAGCCACATCGATCCATTCATTTGAGTCAGGATTCTTCTCCCCACTAATCAGGTAAGCCGACCCCCCATCCTCCACTGAAACTTGGAGGCGTGTTTCCATATCACGCGTCTCAAGGGCCAAAGGATAACAAGAGCCCATGTCATCAGCGGTGGATGATGGCGCAACCCCTTCAGCATCAACCAACTCCGACGTACTAAGACAACATGTATCGGAAGAATAGGCGCTGCTAAACAGGCCAAAGCAGCAAGGTTTCCCCACTTGCGGCTGGATAACATGAGAGAGAGTTATGTCTCTCGCAGCTGCCGACAGAGGCGAGACGAGAGCTGCAACGGAACGGTCCCACTTAACCATCGCCCCCATCCAAACATATGGCCTCGGATCAGAGATCGGGCGACCAGTGAGAACGGTGTATAGATTGCGAAAGGTCCACGGTCCATCTACTCGACCCGAGGAATGAGCTTCGTCCACCAGAGCAGGCAATGCAAAGCCCCATGTGGGCCCTGGCAAACCCGCCTGTACAAATCCCAAGGCACACGTTTCAAGCACAACATTTACCGACACGACATCCAAGGAACCTTTCGAGGCAACACGACCGTCGGACTTCCCCGAAACGAAACTCTCCGTTGGCCCTTCACCTTCATGCATCGGCGGCGGCGACTGCGCCATGGAGACCGTCGAAATCGGGAAAGTCGTCTGCCCCGCCTTAAGCGGGAGCATCATACTCGCCTCCAACGCAACCACGACCCCAGGACAACAATCGATGATCACAGTGGTCATTGAAGGATTCGACCACGACACGCATCCATCGGACAGAATCTTAACCAATCTCCCAACCGCGCAAAAGAGGCCGGTCCGTGGAGTAAAGCGTCACATTGAAATCTCCACCAACCAGCCACGCAACCCCAGGGAACGCAAGCCTTACCGCACGCAATTCCAACCACAACTCCTCCTTAAGAGCGCTCGAATAAGGACCATAGACACAGGAGAACACAAACCGAGTCATCGATCTGGAGCACTCCAAAAGAACCATAATCACAGAGCAGGCAATCCAAAGCCCCATGTGGGCCCTGGCAAATCCGCCTGTACAAATCCCAAGGCACATGTTTCAAGCACAACATTTACCGACACGACATCCAAGGAACCTTCCTAGGCAACACGACCGTCGGACTTCCCCGAAATGAAACTCTCCGTTGGCCCTTCACCTTCATGCATCGGCGGCGGCGACGGCGCCATGGAGACCGTCGAAATCGGGAAAGTCGTCTGCCCCACCTTAAGCGGGAGCATCATACTCGCCTCTAACACAACCACGACCCGGGACAACAATCGATGATCACAGTGGTCATTGAAGGATCCGACCACGACACGCATCCGTCGGACAGAATCTTAACCAATCTCCCAACCGTAGTAAGCGCCAAGCGAAGGCCATCCCAATTCCTGGAGAGGAAGGGGACCCCTCTCAACTGCACCACCCTTCTGACGAAACACGATCCCTCCTCCATCAGCAGCTGTAGGACGGCTCCAAACCATGTCTGCATGGCCTCCGAATGGAGTAGACGGGCCACCTGCTCATCCGTCAAGCCCCGAGCATAGCATCTCTTTTCTCCCACCAGAACAACGTCACCCGTGAAATCCTTTCCAAACAATAATGATATGCCTGCCCATATCGATTCGATTGACATCACTTCTCTCCACCAGGCCCCGATTAGCATGCGTGTTTGCGGAGAGGCCTCACCCGAGACCACCTTCGCGAAAGACGCACCTTTGAAATCAGTCTTCTTCACGCCCCGACAGCTTTCATCCTTAACTTCATTGCCATCCAAAAGCTCCCTTTTTCGTGGACCCCTCCTCTGCTTGTCCGACTTCAGAGAGCAGTTCACACGTAGGTGACCGAAACCTTGACAAGCAAAACAATGTGATCTTCGCAAGCAAGATGACCCAAGGTACCCCACTTCACCACACCGGAAGCATTTTCTACCCGATTTGCGATGGGAGACCACAATCCATCCTCTGGCCTCCAATCTGCTACCCGACGGTGCCTCTAGCTCGACATGCCTCCAGTACCGCACACCCACCGAAATTCTGCGTTGAAGCCTCTCCCTTTTAACCCGATCACTCGCGTACGCGACACTCATGATCACGATGTCTGCGCTCACATTCACGACGCTCACGTTCATCGCACTGGTGATGCTCATCTCGATCACGACCTTCATCTTTCAGACGCACGCTCGCGCTCATCGCGCTCCCTCAATTCGGTGTTCTTGATCACCTTTTGGAAGAATTGATGTAGAGCAAATGGAGGAATCCAGGAATTGAGGTTGTTGAAGCCATTAATTTCATGATGGAAGAGCATATGTGGTGCAAATGCCGCCGTCCACACAAATTTTGCCCCCTTGACATGATGCTCAAAAAATTGATGGGGCATTATCATGTCGATGATCTCGGCTTTTGGAGAGTCCATGACAAATGAATGGCACAAATTTAGGAGGAGAGGGGACGTGAGTAATGAACTATCCTGTAGGGTCTTTAAATAGGTGAAACCATCATTCCTAATCCTACATGGAAAAGGTAGCCACCCAACTTTCTTTCTTTCAACGCTTCATTTTAATTATTCATACACTAGGGGGTGGAATGCAATTTTTGTACCCCTTCATCTAAATAAAGATCATATTGGCTCTTTAGATAAAAATTCTTGGGAGGAGGGGTTTTACCGCAGCTTTTTCAAATCAACTCCCAATTCCAACTTTCGTGGGATTCGATTCCTCTTGAGGAGGAACCCTACGCTAGGGTTTTGTCTCCCACAATAAGGCGGCAGTGGCAACCAAATGGAAGCGGGCAGCGGTGCGTGGTCCCATGACAGTGGCGGTGACCTGGTTTGGAAGGCCATGGGCGGCGTTGACAATCATGTTGGATGGAGGGGGGCGGGGAATGGTGGAGATGGCGACAACGAGCAACGAGGGGGAACATGCTGGCGACGAGAGCCAAGAGTTTAGAGGTTGAGGGGAGCGACGCGAGGGGTGGGAACTTGGAAGTGGAGTTGGCGGTGGTGAGGAAACAATGGGTTCCACAGGCAATGTGGGATTGGCGGGAGAGGATGATGGGGCTGGGGGTTGTAAGTGCGGGGGTGGTGGGAGGGTTTGTTAGCGAGGGGTTTAGGGAACTGGGGTGGGTCGGGGGAGGTGCCAGAGAAATGGATTAGGAAGGGCCGGTGGTGCGGAAGGAGGCGATGGGGCTGTGGGGGGCACTGAAGGAGGTGCGGGGGTGGGGGGAGGGGGCATTGGGATTGAGGGGTGCGCCGCAGGAGGTGTGGGAGTAGCGGGAGGGTGTGCTAGGGTTGGGGGGTGCATCGTAGGAGGTGCAAGGGTGGCAGGACGGGGCCACGAGGGGGCCATGGGTTGCTCGAAATCTTGCTGGACAGCAAGCAGAACATTGTCGACGGTGAGTTTTTCTTCATTGAAAACCCGGAGGTGGTGGGAGACTTCGATTCGACGGCTTTCTTGGCAGTGATTTCGGTGACACTTAGGGTCTCAAAATCAGCAACCAAATCTCGTAGCTTTGTTTGGAATTCGAACAATATGGCCATCATCTCCTTATTGTAGGCTTTGTCGGCTCACCATTCACATTCCGACGAACAATAGTCTTTCATTGCCAAATGATACAAATCGGGATTTTTACAACGGAGAAAATATTTTGTTAGCGGTGGAAATATTTGATGGAGAAGAAATTGGAGGAAGGAGAAAAGGCATGTCGGTTGCACGAGAATCAGGAAAGAAGCGCGAAGATCGTAGGGGAGAAGAAGAGAAAGAGAGAGGGATGGGATAGTTGTCAAAATAATTGCAACTTCAACTTGAACTATTTTTACAAATGACTACCATCCCTTTTATATAAGAGGGGTGGGATTGAAAAAATAGAAAGAAATCAAATTCAAAATTCAAATTAACTCTAACCGACTAACTAATTGATTTGAATAAATTCAAATCTTAATTTATCTTGATTGACTCTAACCAATTAACTACCTAATTTGACCAACTAATTGAGATCACATGCGATCTCTTTTTATTCAAATAAAAATTGCAATGACACGATTAATCGTAAATAAAATTGAACTCTACCTAACGTGCAAAAATCATGCCTTATTTATTAATTTCGTGCTACATCAATAGTGGTGGAGAAGGTGGTAATGGTGGTGGTGATGGTGTTGACGTTGGTTGTGGGACTGGGACAACTGGAAAGGGTGGCAGAGCCCATTCTACTAGCAACGGTTGATCTAAAACATGCTGGGCAACAAGCCCATATGAAATTTTTTCTTCATTGTAGCCTTCTAAATTGTCTTGTATGGGCTTTGTATTGGATAAACCTTCTTGTGATTGTTGTATTATTTGATGATGGAATCCAATGTGCGATGCATTTTATCACAGATTTGCTGCATTCTTTTGAATGATTTGTCCGTCTTCTCGTGCACCGGCTGACATTGCATTTGAAAATTTTCCCGACGTATCTCCTTGATCGTCCGAAAGGATCGTCAAATCGTGAGAATGATTTGAATGCCACAATGATTTGAATGCCACATTGATACCAATTGATGCAGAAGAGAAATTTGATGGTGGAAAAAAATGACATTGGAAAATTATTCAGTGGAAGAAATTGGAGGGATGGAGAAGAAAAAAACATATCAGATGCAAGGGATTTAGGGAAGAAGAATTGCGGAGATTGCATGGAGGGAGGGAAAGAGAGGGGAGAGATAAATCTCAATTTTTTATAAACTCGGGATGGACTACTACAATTTATATTGCCTACCATCCGCTTTATATAAGAGGGAAGGGATTAGAAAAATAGAAAGATAACGAAAAATCAAATCTTAAAATATCTTCATTGGACTCTAAATCTCTCTAATTGACTAATTAGTTGATATAATCGGCTAACTAATTGATTGGAGATCGCATGCGATCTCTTATTTAATTAGAAATAAAATTCTCAATGGACTCAATTGATTGTAAATAAAATTAACTTGACCATAATTTAATTAGACTTTCATTAATCGGATGAAGAACTAATTGGGCAAAATTGAATGGAAATGTCTTAGTTTTGCTACAATTCTCTGTTCCATGCTGCATCAGGTCATCTACATAGATTCATTGCTTCTGAGCCATTTAGTTTGGGGTATTTTTGAGTTTAGATCTTATAAAGCCCCATCTTTCTTAATACTCCTGTGAATTCATGTCTTCTTGTATGACCGCATGCTCCTTGGATTGCACTAATGCCGATTGCCATAGAGCATTGCTAGTCTCATGTCAACTTTGTAGTATTTGATATGCAGCTTTAATAAATTTGAGCTTATCCTCTTGGGTGTGTATCACTTTGGATCATTTTCCTTTAAGGGCCTCCATATCTATTTTAGTAGTTTTGCAACGGTGAGGGAGGCACTCTCCCAACTGGAGGAGGTGGTTGCAGTGGCACACGTTGGCAATGTTTGAGTGAGCTGTTTGACGTTGTGGCAGAGCTACCAGGCCCTGTTTGGGAAATCCTTTGCTTTCTAGTGTTCTGAGTTGGATGCATTATGTTACCTTTGACTATACTTGTTATTCTAGTGACTACAGTTGATGGAGGAGGTGACAAAGGCGGTGGCAACGACTGGGGTGAAGGAGCATTGTACAACAGACGCAACACATGCATTGGAGAAGATGAAGAGTCTTTCCTCTTCTGCCTTTTGAACAAAACAATTGGGTATGGACATATAGAGTTTGGCTTTGTTTTTGGCATTGGGGGTGGGCTCTCGAGGTGTGCTTAGTTGCGCATCACTCGACGCTTGGGATCTTGCCGCATCATTTTAGTCCATTGACTTGACAGATGCATACTTGGTAGTTTTAGTAGGAATGGGTGGTGCTGAGTTGGCTAGTTTTTCTATGCAGGGGCGTGCATGGGATGTGGTTACAACACCAACCTCGAGGGTACAACGAGCACTCGTTCAGTTGTTTGGCAATGGTGTTGAGCAGGGCATGCATGGTCTTGATTTTTTGAGAGGGATAGGGAGTGCTATGTCGAGAACCCAAAAAAGTGTTGAGTGAAGGGAGCCTTGGGAGATAGGACATGAGAAGGTCCATCATATGTTTCAAGGGAAGAGGCATATGGCAAATGAGAGGGCCTGTGTGGTTAGGCAGGTCTCCTACAATGAAGAACATGTTGAGGAGCCTTTTTGTTAACCGGATTGTGTGACACACGTAGTTGAGTTGGCGGGGGTGACCATCATGGTTGGAGGATGAGGTGCATCTCTTGGAATATCCAGGGTCTGGGGCTCTTATCAGAGGATGATGGGATTCCTACTTAATGAGTGGAGGGAAGATGTGACCGACTTGTGTTGCGGGAAATGAATTAATTGAATTATAATGAGGCCTTGGAGTTCTCTTATATAGAGAAATCCTGTTGGGCAAATTGCATAATAGAGACGAGAGAAAATAGAAATACATAAATCACATGGAAACAAGGTTGCAAACATCGGTAGTCGGTACTTGGTTGGTGGGGTCACTGACTAAGGATTAATCATCAGTTGAGCGTTTAATTGGAATTAATCAGTCATTTAGTCGATTTAGAATTTTTTAATCATTTTAAACATAAAATAATTATTTATACATATATTCTTATATATTTGCATATATTTGTACATTTTCTTTCTTTTGAAGGATGATTTGTAAATTTTCATACTATAATAATGAAACAAATGAAGTAATTGACTTTAAATATAACGTAAAATTACTCATCCTGGAGATAGATGAAGGTAATGAATAATCTTTTGCTTTTCTAATGATGGATGTTCATGTTTCTCCTTTTAGAGATGCTTTTTTGGTTCGAGATCCAATTTTGATTGATGGTGAATCGGTTATTGAGATAACCGAGGGAGCAGTGTGGGTGTTACAAAACCCTTTGTAACATTACTAGCTGTAAAATTTGTAACTTCAAGAGCTAGATTTGCTAGGTATTGGAGGTTTTCTGAAAGGAAGATTCCAGCGTGAAGGTGTGGTTTTTTTGGATGCTATGGATTCTGTGCATATCCTTGGATATTCCTTATTAGATTTCAAATATATGAATTAATGAGTCACTCTAACTTGTTGGTCACCTTATTTTGGGTCTAACCTTGAACTCCTCAATTTCCTACTTGGGTTGGTTTTCTTGCATTGAATATGCACCTTTACAATCTTGGAGCCATCAAGTACATTACTAAGGTAATTAGAAAGTATTGTCTGCATGGATAAAGATACTATGATTAGAAATGGTGGACAAGTGTTTAAACAGGAACTGTGTAGAGAAAAAAAATCAAAATTTCCTTGCATCTCTATGTTCGCGGAATATCTTAGCAAATGCAAGAGCGACATATCTGGACAGAAAGAGAGTTCCATGAGAAGCTAAGCTTGGGTTCCTGCCCCTAAAGAGCTAGGTTTATATAAGCAACTGGTGAACAATCAATAAATAATTAACATTAAGCATAATAGAACAGGGTTGCTGTTAAAAAAAGCAAAATAAAAATAAAAAACTCTATGTAAAAGTCGACTGAGTAGTTGGTCGACTAGGCCGACTAGTCAGGTTGATCGAGTAACGACCGACTAGGCCTAGTTGAGTCGGCAACCCCCCCCCCCATTCGACTAGTCGTATTGACTAGTTGATCAACTTTTACAACAATGCATTTAAATATAAACTCTTTCAATAATCTCCTCAAGATGGAGCATAGATGTCGATCATGCTTAGCTTGGAACAACCCCCTTGAAATGGCCCTCTGGTAAAAGCCTTGGTGAAACATCTGTTCTCTGTTCCCTGAGTTGATGTGGGAAGTAGAGATAAAACCCTTCTGAATCATGCCACGATTGTAACAACAATCCACCTCAATGTACTTGGTTCTCTCATGGAAGGCATGATTATTGGTAATGAAAAGTGCAGTCTAGTTGTCACGTTGTAGATTCATGGGAAGAGCCGCATCAATAGGAAGTCAGTCAAGACGGATCTGACCCACATCATCTCAGTAGTCAAATGTGACATAGCTATGTACTCTGACTCTGCCATTGGATCAAAGCAGTGGTACCCTTTCTGGGTTTGAGAGTATCCCATACAAACACACTTGATATCTCTGGGAGAGAGCTTGTCATGGTCATGGGTCAGATGGTGAACAAATGCCACTGAACCAAAGACACAATATATTAATGAGAAAATATCCTTATCGGGACAGTAAGAACAACATCTCTCCAAAAGGAGTGGAGAGCACAACTATGAATGAGAAGAGTCCTGGTCACATCAAGAAGATGGCAGTGTTTGCATTCCGCAACACTGTTTTGCTGAGAAGTGTAGAGACATAAGGTCTGATGTATAATGTCCTGAGACCCAAAGAAATAAGATATTTTAGTAGTAAAAAACACCAAGGCATTATTAGAACAAACATATTCAATCATAGTAGAAAAATGTTATTTTTATTTTATAAATATATGGTTGAATGACAGAGCCAACATCAGATTTATTTTTCAATAGAAAAATCCATGATAGTTTAGAGTAATCATCCATAGCTACAAGATAAAACATGTGCCCCTGACGGTCATGGACATGCCTGGGACCCCGGTATTAATTCAAATAAAGAACTATTTCTATGACTCTGACGACCAAGATAAGTGGAGCGATGATGCATCCCAAGTTGGCAAGCCTTGCACTGAAAGGTAGATCTGAGCAGAGGAACAATGTGAGGCTTGCAAATGAAAAACTGTGGCAAAAACTGAGCCAACATACTAGGTGGTGGGGCTGGGGGAGAGGCCATGGCCTCAAATTTCAGCGAAATTCGGTCGAATTTCTGTCGAATATCGATATCCAGTCGAAATCGAAATTCGACCGAAATGACCGAAATATGGGGGTCCTAGTACAAAAAATGACCGAAATAACCGAAATTTCGGTCGAAATTCCATCGAAATTCCACCGAAATTCTGTTTCGGTCGATACCGAAATGGTGACCGAAACCGACATTTAGGGCCTTGGGAGAGGCTACAACAGGATGGATGACAATGGAGGTGGTATAGGGGTATGATGAACTACTGGAGGAGTTGGTGGTGTAGGAGGAACCCATGAGGTGGTTGTGGACTAGGAGGGACCACCAAAGGAGGTGGTGGTGAAGGAGGAAGTGGTACACATACATCCTCTCTTGACTCAGAGGCAGTCATCCCATCACCTGTAGGAGTAAAGTACATAACCGACTCGAAAAAGGTGACATCAACACTAACATATCACTTCTATCTCATTGGGTCAAAGCAGTGGTACCCTTTCTGGGTCTGAGAGTATCCCACAAAACACAATCGATACCTCTCGGAGAGAGTCACGGTCATGGGTCAGATGGTGAACAAATGCCACTTAACCAAAGACACACGATGGAGGTGGCAGAGGGGTAGGAGGAGCCCATGAGGAGGTGGTTGTGGACTAGGAGGGACCACCAGAGGAGGTGGTGGTGGAGAAAGAGGAGGTAGTACACATACATCCTCTCCTGACTCAGAGGCAGTCATTCTATCACTTGCAGGAGTAAAGTACATAACTAACTCGAAAAAGGTGATATCAACACTAACGTACCACTTCTGTCTCATTGGATCAAAGCAGTGGTACCCTTTCTGGGTCTCAGAGTATCCCACAAAAACACACTCGATAGCTCTGGGAGAGAGCTTGATGCAAATCGAAATTTGTAATGACGGAAAAATAAATATTGATGGTGAAAATTCGGTGGAAGAAGAAACGAAGGGTTTGGGAGGAGAAAACTCATCGGAAAACGAGGGATTTTGGAAGATTCGCGGAGATCGCGTGGGGGAGAAAGGATAGAGAGAGGAGATATGGGATAATTCTCAAATTAATTTCAACTTGAACTCGAACTGTTTTTACAAATGACGACCATTCCATTTATGTAGGAGGGGTGAGATTGCAAAAATAGAAAGAAATCAAATTCAAAATTCAAATTGACTCTAACCGACTAACTAATTGATTTGAATAAAATTCAAATATTAAGTTATCCTGATTGATTCTAACCGATTAACTACCTAGTTTGACCATTAATTGAGATCATATACATCTCTTTATTTAAATAAAAATGCAACGACTCGATTAATCGTAAAACTAGTTAGACTCTAATTAATGTTGGGAGAAAAGAAATCCATACATTAGAAGAGATCATAGGGTTCTCTTATATAGGAGAAAAGCCCTGGGTTAATTACAGGGAAGTACGTAAAGTAAACGTAAATAAGACCAAAACAAAATCGGAGATACAATTATCTCAACACTCCCCCTCAAGCTGGAGCATATATATCTATCATGCTCAGCTTGGTGCAACACTTCTGAAATGGACTTCTAGCAAGTGCCTTGATGAAGATATATGCAGTCTGATCTCCAGTAGAAACACGTGATGTAGACATGAGACCTTTCTGAATCATGTCTCTAGTGTAATGACAATCTGCCTCAATATGTTTGGTTCATTTATGAGATGCAGGGTTGTTGGCAATAAATAGAGCTGCCTGATTATCAGATAAAAGCTTCATGGGAAGAGAAACCTCAATCGTCAGATCAATTAACACATATCTTACCCACATCATCTCTGCACTTCCGTGTGCCAAGGCTCTGTACTCAGATTCTGCGCTAGATCTGGCTACCACTGTCTGCTTCTTGCTTCTCCATGAAACAAGAGAGTTGCCAATGAAAATTGCAAAACCAGAGGTAGACTTCCTGTCTCTGGGGCAACCTGCATAGTCTGCATCTGCACAAGTTGTCACCTCAAGAGATGTACCCCTGTTGAATAAGACACCAGAACTAAGTGAGCTCTTCAAATATCTCAAGATCATATATACCGCATTCATATGCACCTTCCTGGGCTGCTTAATGAATTGGCTAACTTTGCTTATTGCAAAGGCTATATCTGGTCTAGTGATAGTGGCGTATAGGAGCTTCCCAACTAGTTCTCTATATATCTTCTTCTGTCTACTTCCTCGATGTCATCATCATATTATCTCATACTTGGATCCATAGGAGTAGTAACAAGCTTGCACCCTGTCATTCCTGTTTCGGAAAGAAGATCCATCACGAACTTCCTTTGGGGCATTACAAGACCTTTGTGGTTCCTGGCAAACTCTAACCCAAGGAAGTATCGAAGTGTGCCAAGGTCCTTAGCCACAAACTGCTGACTTAGAAACTCCTTGGCAGCCAGAATGCCCTGCACGTCATCCCATGTGACTATAATATCATCAGCATAGACAAGGATAGCAACAATACCTCTTTGTGTCCTCTGAACAAACAATGAGTGATCCGCTATAGGCCGTACAAAACCCTGTTGCTCTATCAACTCCGATACCTCTAGTACCAAGCTCTCGGACTCTGCTTCAGGCCATAAATTGCCTTATGAAGCCTACATACCTTCTGTGACACCCCCTCAATAGCAAACCCTAGTGGCTGCTGCATGTACACCTCTTCCTGTAGATCACCCTATAAAAATGCGTTCTTCACATCTAGCTGGTAAAGTGGCCAATCTCGTGAAACAACAACCGATAGAAGAATGCGAAGAGTCGAGTGTCTGGCCACATGTGAGATTGTATCCTGATAATCTACCCCATAGGTTTGGGTGAATCCATGTGCCACAAGTCTGGTCTTGTAGCGATCCACACTGCCATCTGCCCTTTGCTTTACTGTAAATATCCACTTGCAGCTCACAACAGATGCTCTTGGAGGAGCAGAAACAATGCTCCATGTGCCACGCGATTGTAAAGCTGTCATCTCCTCCTCCATTGTAAGACACCACCTACTATCTTGGATGGACTCCTGATATGTTCGTGGGATAGAAACAACAGAGAGACCCACAACAAACTTCTTTTACTCCTCTGAAAGATGGTCCAGTGAGACATGCACACGAGAGGATAATTAGCACACTGACGACAAGGCTTTCACAAAGCAATAGGTATGTCCAGGTCATCATCCTCGTTGTCTTCTGGTATCACCACATCCTGAGTATCATTCAAGACACCAATGCCATCAGATGAAATAATGTGCTCATTACATACCTAGAGCGTACTGGACGATGTGGAGGGCACATGAGCAGAGGGGCGAGTAGAATAGACATGTGGGAGAAACCGTGTTTGAGGTAAGGGAGGTGGAGGTGGAGGAGGTGGTGGAGATGATGAGGACTGGGACTCAACATCAGGTGGACAAGATGGAGAGGATGGATGTGGGGGAACAACCACATCCTCACTAGAAGTAGCTTGAGATAGCCTGTCACATGTATGAGGAAAATACATAATAGACTCAAAGAATGTGACATCAAAATTGATATAATATTTTCTTCCTACAGGATCAAAACATCGATACCCCTTTTGGGTACGAGAATAACCAACAAAAACACATTTGACAACTCTAGGTGAGAGCTTGTCACGACAAGCCGTGAAATTGTGGACAAATGCCACAGATCCGAAAACTCTGGGAGTCAAGGAGAACGAGTCCTTCCTAGGAAACACAATCAAGAAGGGAACCCTTTCTCCCAGTATAATTGATGGCATGCGATTCACCAAGCAGCATGTAGTGAGAACCGCGTCTCCCCAGAATGAGTGAGGAGCACGACTTTGAATCAGAAGGGTCCTAGTGGCATCAAGGTGACGATGTTTCTGTTCAACAACACCATTTTGCTGAGAAGTGTAAGCACACAAGGTTTGATGAACAATACCTAGAGATCTCATGAATTCTGATAATTGTAATGTTGAAAACTCCAAGGCATTATCCGTACGAACTTATTTCACATTAGCAGAGAAGATATTTTTGACTTCAAGAAGAATTTTTTTAATGATAAGTCCAGCTTCCGACTTTTGTTTTAGCAAAAAGACTCAAGAAGGTCTAGAATAATCATCCACAACAACCATACAAAAGCGATGTCCCTGATGATCAGGAACACGACTAGGACCCCAAATGTCAAAATGAAACAACTCAAAAGATTGACTATTGCAACGACCCTGACGACTCGGAAAGGAAGACCGATGATATTTTCCAAGTTGACAGGCTTCACAGTCCAAGTTGGTGTGAGTAGATATCTGTGGTAGAACATGACACAACTTCTGAATAGGGAGATGTCCAAAACGAAGGTGCCACATGAAAGGGGAAACATAGCCTGAAGAAGAAATAACGACCCCAACAGTTGGTGGAATGGCAAGCTTGTACAATCCCCGCTGCTCACGTCCACATCCAATCACCCTACCCGTTAGTATGCCCTGAAACACAAGAGAGGAGGGATCAAATATAGCACGACAGTGTAAATCCTTTGTAATTTGACTAATTGACAAAATATTCATTTGAAAGTCAGGAGCATGTAAAACGTTAGCAGATGCATAAATGGAGTCAGAACAATCTCCCCTTGACCAATAATAGGAAGACAAACACCATTGGCAATCACCACGGATCTACCAGATGGGATAGACTTGTAAGATCTGAACTGAGTTTGATCTCCACACATATGGTGTGATGCGCTCGAATCCATAATCCAATCTATTAAATCTGTACTGCTACAGTTGGTTAGGGAATAAGTAATACCTGAGGAGCTAGATGTGGCTTTGGCAGTAGCGGCCACATCAAACGAACTTGTAGCAGGAATAGTGGGAGTGGCCATCGTCTCGCGAAGTCTGGAAACAATATCATCCAGGCGTGCATCCTGTGTAGGTGCAGAAGTAGGCTCAGTCTGCTCAGCAACCCTAGCAGACACAAGATAGCCATGCTTTTGAAAACATGTCTTCTCTGAATGTCCTGGACGATGACAATGAGAATAGGGGCCACGAGGACGTCCTCCTCCTCGACCCCAAGGTCCATGCCCTCAAAACTGAGAAGTCCCCCCTCTACCCATATACACTGCCATAGTAGTAGGGGGCGAGGTCACAATCGTAGATGTAGTAGTAATCTTGCTCAGTCGCTTGTATACCTCTTCCATTGGAGGTATTGTCTCGCCAATTAGAAGTTGAGCACGTGTTGCATCATACTCTGAATCAAGAAATGAAAGGAAAACTCTTGTCATAGAGGCATTTCAATATTGCTGCTACTGTTCAGTACCGGTAGTAATAGGATGAAGCTGTGTAATCGCTCAAACATGCCTCGAAGATGAGAGAAATGTTGATGAAGTGGCCGACCATTTTGCTTGGTCGAGAAAATGTCAAACTGCAACTGAAGGATCTTGCTCTCATTTTTTGCCTGCCCATATGTGACAGCTAAGATGTTCCACATAGCTTTTGCGGTGGGTTGGTTGATGATATCGTTGGTAATCTCCATGGTGAGCATCCCAGATAGCCAAATGCGAGCATATGCATCATCTTGCTTCCACGAAGCATTAGCCCCTGTTTTGTCCGCTGGTTATATTTTCGTCAAAATGTGCTCCTTGTTGTGAAACTGCATAAGAGGGCGGAACTGCATGGACCATAATTCATAGTTGGTCCCATCCATCTTAACGATGGAAGCCGGACCCTTGAATGCACCGGAGGAAAAAGCATGATTCTTGGTACCTAACATCGTACTAATACGGAGAACCACAGACAACTGAGGATAAAATCGACTCAAAAGTGTCTCCACAATCATAAAGATGAGTGGTCGTATCTGTAGACTTATACAACCATCCTTATTGATGTGTTTTAAGGGCTAGTTCCTTAAAAATGATTTATATGAACGAAATTATTCTGTCCAATCCAAAATCAGACCTGCGGGGCTCGGAATAGAGGCACCTAGATCACTGTAGGATAGCTACGAAACGAAGGGGAAGGCTGTCAGTGCAGTCAGGGATCGCTGGTCATGCGAATCGCATCCTTGCGATGCGCGGCGACACGAGAACACCCCTGGAGGGGCCTAGGATGTACTGGCAGCGGGATGGGAGGCACATGAGCCACATGTGGTAGGCGCAGGACTGATCTGGCCCCCTTGGCGACGTGCAACCGAGGTGCGGGAGTCCCTTGCGGCATGCGCCTGAGGTGCGAGACCCCCTGGTGAAGGGCGCAGGGGGCTCCTGAGGTTCTAGGCGGAGGACGCAGGCGGCGCCTGGGACCCGATTATCGGCCGGGGTGGGGGTGGGGGTGGTAGTGTTAGGGCTTTGGGGTGGGATATGGGAACTCCTATCTAGGATCGTTGCTCCGATACCATGTCGGGAGAAAAGAAATCCATGCATTAGAAGAGACCCTAGGTCTCTCTTATATAGGAGAAAAGCCCTGGGTTAATTACAGAGAAGTACATAAAGTAAACGTAAATAAGACCAAAACAAAACTGGAGATACAATTATCTCAACAATTAACGACGAACGTAAATAAATTAAGCCCTATTTATCCACTTCATGCTGCATCGACTCTCTGCCGCTTTGAAAAATTCATCTCCTGATGAGTTGCTTTTGTTTTGCATGTGGCATGGGAGAGTTTATTTGGAATCACCGGACCAATCTTCTTCCCAATTTCGAACCAATTTGTCTTCAATTCAGCATTGCATTTGTAGTTTTTTTCCACTGGAGTATGCATATGCAATTTTTCTACCATTTGACTTAAATATATTCCTTTGGCCCTTTCTCCTAGTTCAGCCATATTGTAAAGTACTTTTGGTGGGAGGGGTCCCTCATAATTTTTCCACATGAGCCAATTGCTCCATCTTTCATGGGATACATATTTCCTTGAGATGGAAAGAAAACTAGGGTTTTCTTCCACATTCAATGGTGGCGACAGCAACAAAATGCGAGGGAGGTGTAGGAGCTGGAGGCGTAGGCGGCGCAAATGATGGTGGCAGGGTGACAGTGGGGTTGGGGCGAACTAGGATGGCAAAGATAGAAGGATAAGATGGCGGGTGCGGTGGCCTCGGGTCAGGAGGCGGTGAAGGAGGGTGGCAGGGAGGAGCTATAGGGGAGGGTATTGAGCTAGCGGCCGAACGAGAGTGAGCGACGATAGCAGGAGGGCGTGGAAGGGGTTGGGAATGGCATTAGAGGGCAGGGAAGGGAGGTTTGGTGGTGCGAGAGGAGGGGAGGGCGGCAATGGGATTGGGGGTTGCGTCGGAGGCAGGGTCTGGCGAGGATGGGTTGTAGCGGTGTTGGAGGTTTGGCTGTAGATGCGGGAAGAGCGAGGAGGGGCTGTAGGGAGATTGGGCTTGTTGTTGGAGGTGTGAGGATTGCGGAGGGTGTCTGCGAGAGGGTCGGGGGTGGCGATGGGACGACCAGAGTTGGTAGTGTGGCTGGTAGGGTTTTTGTTTTTGCTGGAAATACCTTCGGAAATGGTGGTTGCAGGTCTGAATATACCTGGACAGCGGCTTCGGAGTTGGTTTTGGAGATAGAAAGGTGTTGCAACGGCATTGGGAAGGTTGCCATTGGTGCAGGGATGGTGGAGGGGACCCGTGCGAGGGTTGCGGATGGCATTGGAGTTGATTTCTCCGGTGACTGCAGGTCTGAAATGACCTGGACAGCAAGCAAATCGTCAATGACAGAGATTTTTTCTCGTTTTTCTTCCTTGGAAATCAGACCAGCAACTTCGAAGGCAGGTTGGCAGCGATTTCGGCGGCTCTTAAGGTCTCAAAATCAGCAACCCAAACCCGTAGTTTTGATTGGAATTCAAGCAATATGGACATCATCTCCTTGTTGTAGGCTTCATCGGCTCGCCGTTTACGTTCCAACGAACGATAATCTTTCGTTAAATGCCGACGCGAACATCTGTACGGATCGTTAGATCGTGAAGACTATCTAGTTGCCATGCTCTGTACCAATTGATGCAAATCAAAATTTGCAATGACGGAAAATAAATATTGATCATGGAAAACAGAGAGGTTAAGGGGAGAAAACTTATCGGAAAACAAGGGATTTTGGAAAAGACTCGTGGAAATCGCGTGAGGGAGAAGGATAGAGAGAAGATATGAGATAATTCTCAAATTAATTTCAACTTGAACTGTTTTTACAAATGACTACCATCGCCTTTATATTGGAGAGATGGGATTACAAAAATAGAAAGAAATCAAATTCAAAATTCAAATTGACTCTTACCAACTAACTAATTGATTTGAATAAAATTCAAATCTTAATTTATCCTGATTGACTCTAATCGATTAACTATGTAATTTGACGACTAGTTGAGATCACATGCGATCTCTTTATTTAAATAAAAATGCAACGACTCGATTAATCATGAAGATAATTAGACTCTAATTAATGATGAACATAAATAAATTAAGCCCTATTTATTCGCTTCACGCTGCATCAGAGCTTGTCATGGTCATGGGTCAGATGGTGAACAAATGCCTCTTAACCAAAGACACGATGCATTAGCAGGAAAAGATCCTTATTGGGACAGTAAGAACAACATCCCTCTAGAAGGAGTGGAGAGCATGACTCTGAATGAGAAGAGTCCTGGTCACATTAAGAAGATGGCGGTGTTTGCATTCTGCGACATCGTTCTGATGAGAAGTGTTGGGACATAAGGTCTGATGCATAATGCCCTGAGACCTGAAGAAATAAGATATTTGAGTAGTAAAAAAATACTAAGGCATTATCAGAGCAAACATATTTAATCATAACAAAAAAATGTTCTTTTTATTTCATAAATATATGATTAAATGACATAGCCAACATCAGTTTTATTTTTCAATAGAAAAACCCATGACAATCTAGAGTAATCATCCACAACTACAAGATAAAACATGTGCCCTGATGGTCATGGACATGACTGGGTTCCGGTATTAATTCAAATAAAGAACTGTTTCTACGATTGTGATGACCATGGTAAGTGAAGCGATGATGCATCCCAAGTTGGCAAGCCTTACACTGAAAGGTAGATCTGGAAGGAATCCGAGGAAAGATTCTATGCAACTTCTGCAGGGGAAGATGATCGAACCGAAGATGCCACATGCAGGGGGAAACTAACCCAGTGGGAATAGAGGAGATGACATATGGAGACCGAACCACTCTGTAGAGGTCCCCTTGCTTACGACCACATCCAATCTCCCTACCCGTGATTATATCCTGAAACAAAATAGAGGAAGTATTAAAGATGGCACATCAATGTAAATCCTTGGTGATTTGGCTAACATATAATAAATTCATTAAGAAATTGAGAGCATGAAGAACATTCTGCAGATTCATGGATTGTGTTAGTCTGATCTCCTCTTGTCCACTAATTGGGAAATTGCTAAGCTGAACTGTTCTATAGGTTGTGAATTAAGTCATGTCTCCACACAGGTGATGGGTAGCACATGAATCCATGATCCACTTCGAGAGGTCTGTCCTATGACAAGTTGTAAGTGTATAGGCTATACTTGAAAAACTGGCTGAAGCAAAGGCAACGAAGTCGGGTGAGCTAGATGGAGCACTAGAAAATTTGGAAGCAGGAGGCATGATCTCCCTCAAATGAGAGACGAACTCATCGAGACTCTGATTAGAAGCAATGACAAGAGGCACATGCGTCTCTACCTGCTCGACATCATGAGCAGATGCTGGAAATCCATGCTTGGAATAACATGGGTTCTCGGAGTGACCTGATCGGTGATAGTAGGTGCATGAGGTTGAGGATTGTGAACGACTTGTTCCTCTATCACGTGGACCTCGTCCTCTGAACTGTAAAGATCTTCTTCTATCATGAGATGCAGCCATCGTTGAGGTCTGAGAGGATGCTAACAGAGAGATCGTGATCTTGCTAAGTCTGTGGTATGCTTTCTCCATGGGAGATATGGTAGCATCCACAAGTAATTGGGATCATGCGGCATCATACTCATGACGAAGGGTTGTCAAAAATACACCAACCATGGTGGCATTCCTGTATGTCTTCTGTTACTCCGATGTCGTCGGAAGAGGCTTGAATATGTGTAGTTCCTTGAACATAATCCTGAGAGATGTGTATAGGGTATGAAGAGGGCGACCATTATGCTTGACCATAAAGATATCATGCTGGATCTATTGTATCTTTATCTCATTTCTTGCACGAGAGTATGTAGCTGCGAGGATGTCCTACATCGCCTTGACTGTGAGCTGATGTAAGATATCATTGGTTGTCGCCACAACTAAGGTACTAGATAGCCATACACGAGCGTACACGTCATATGCCTCCCATGCGTCATTAGGCCCAATCCTGCCATTTAACTCCTCTTGAGTTAGGATATTGCTAAATCGGTGATACTGATATATTGGTGATATACTGCTGAATATCACTGATATATATGGCCGGATATGTTGCTGAATATCACCAATGGTCAAGTTAGAAAATGGACTATGCCCCCTATAGTCTTCGTTCGAATACTGTTTCCGCTCTCCCAACTAGATATAAGTACAGAGGAAAATAATTAACTCTTTATGTTTGAGGGAGACATCTTGTTTTGCCTTCCATTTTTGTGAATCCATGCATTTAGATTATTTCTATTGTACAACAACAACAAAGTCTTTTCCCACATTAATTACGGTTGACTAAAAATGGCAAAGCCTTCACTCACAGTCCTACTATAAGTAGGGTCGGCTACATGGATTTTTGCCCAAATCCATGCTGAAATATTCAACTATTTTTAATGCTGGCTGTCGATTACCTAACGTAACCTCTACAAGGAGGGGTTTAAACCCTTTTGGGTGGTAGGCACACAACACTATCATAAAATCATTTAAGTGATTATTTCTGTTATCAGTTTCTTAAATTTCAACGTGTATACAATTATTTTCTCCTGTGGATTTCAGAGCTGAGGAGCATCTTCCAAACACCTTGCGCCAATCACTCATCTACAAGGTATCATTTTGAAATTTCTTCTTCATTTAATAATTCCAGTTGAAATATTAATGTTTTCTCACAGGCACTGGGATTCTCCATGCCATTCTTCGCACACGTTTCTCTAATTCTTGCACCTGATAGGAGTAAATTATCAAAACGTCATGGTGCAACTTCTGTGGGCCAGGTACTAGATTATACAAGTAAACAATCAAACTTGGTAGTTGTACTTTTGAATTCCAGAGATTTAGGTCTCATTTTTGTCACTTTTGACAGTTCAGGGAGATGGGCTACTTGCCTCAGGCTATGGTGAACTACCTTGCAATGCTAGGTTGGGGCGATGGCACAGAAAATGAATTTTTTACCATTGAAGACCTTGGTTAGTGCTATCATCCAATGCATGAATGCATGGACATCTATTGTAGCATTTTTTCTCTAATTTGAGATGAGTTTTTTGTGTGAAAATAATCGAAGAAATGTGTAGAATAAAATAGATGATTATAATCCATAAACATAACGTAAGAATGCTGTGAATTTAATCAAATTTTGACTGTCATATTCACTGCCTCATTTCGTGGGTTTAGGGACTCAAAATTGTCATGTAGTACTTATTAAATCAAGTAATACTTGACCCTGCATATGTGAGAAACTCGCTCTGAGCGTTCTCTCCGTACGTGATTTGGTGTTAAATATTTGACCGCATATCCCATTCAATAGTAAAATATGGACAGGATCCTTTTATCTGGTTATCTGGATCTTCCGTCACTGTCAACATGTCATTTGATTGCCTTGTTAAAAGCTGGATTTTACCAGTTAAACTTGGCCCTATTGTGTTAAATTGTCATTTGCAACTATCTGACCGTAACTACTGTATATTAACACAATCAAATAAAAACCTCTACATTACCACTAATATAAGATTACCTTATTAGGACTATATTTATTCTTGTTTTTCACGCCCATCTTCAGTCCTCAAGCTCACCTTCTCTTTCCCCTCGTCTTTCTCCAATCCATTTTCGCATCTATTTTCCTCTCCATTCATTTCTCCTATCAACCATCTCATTCTACTATCTATGCAATTGTTCCTCTTTCCCGGTCCACCACTTTCTCATTCGATCCGTCTTCATCCACATTCTTATTTAATCCTCTGCCATCCCTACCATATAGGTTTCAAAGAGTTTGAACAGTTAAATTATATGATGCTAGAGTGTGGAGTTGGGACGGTTCAAGGGCACCTAGACACGGAGGTGAGGTGGTAATGGTGCAGTGACTGCATGGATGGTGACATCATGCAAGAACTACGGAATGTGGCTACTAAGCATGGATGTTGCGTCATGGGTGCCGGGGATTGGAGGTGGGGCGGTGTCCACATAGGATGGCAGGGGGGGGTGACACCTGGGCATGGATGCAGGGCGCCACAAACATGTTAATGATAGAGTGGACCAGTGCCCGGTGTACAGATGTGAACCCTGTCACAGGAATGATGTGTCAGGTGGTTGGTGCAACACGGTGAGTGACATGACTGCAAAGGGATTTGGGAAGGGGAAATAAATGAAGCGTGCATGTGGGTGGATATGAAAGAAGAGAGGTTATATGCTGGTGAAATGGAAGAAAAAAGAATGACCGGGGAGGAATGAAGGTGGATGTGGAGAGGAAGCATGCGGAAGAAAAATTTGCGGGAAGTTATTAAGAAAGTAAATCTATTTACCAACCTGATGGAATAAGTTACTGAAGATTCTCTTTGATCTGTTCTATACATTGGGATCTTGTCTGAGCAAAAAATATTCATGGGGCCTTAATTTAATATTGAAATCTTAGCTGGCATTGATCTTGTCATTTACTTTATATATGTTGCCTTATTGGCCATAAATTCAAGTTGTAAGTTGTTCTTTCTATTACATTAATTGTTTTAATTACATTGATTTCCAGTTCAGAAATTCACTATTGATCGCGTCAACAAGAGTGGTGCAATATTTGATTCCACGAAATTAAGGTAAGCACTTGAACGATGCTTGGTTTCATTATTTTGTATGGTCTTACTACGAACTTCGTTGAAGTAAAAATCAGATGTTTTATCTCAAAGATAGAAATGAAGTAGCGGCTATGGAGAAGATTACATAATATACAAATATGGGTGTCTTTGGTATTTAATATTCATTTTCGTTATTCTTCAATTTTTCTAAAAATTTTGTTGAGTTTTTTTTGCACAACTAGTAAAAAGGTATGTCTATGCAATGGGCTGCGATTCGACCTCCTGCTTCTGTATTCTCGCTGATTACGTCACTGCATGTATTTCATTATCAGGTCTTGAAATAAGTACTAATGTTGTTCTGCTTCAACAACATCATGCATTTTTCTTCTAGAGGAACTTTATAACCCTTGTCTATATAAGAAATAATAATAAAAAAGATATACAGTGGTGATGATGACAACAATTTTTGGCAATGCGGAGTTGTCCATGCCGTTCAGTATGCTGTACACCTACCCCTCCAAGTATTTCTCTTCCTATCTAATTCCATGGTGGTTCAAAGCACATTTATGAAGTTGTTCGATGGTAACAACTAGTTTTTTTTGGTCTTTAGTTTTCATTCTTCGTAGGACAGAGGACGCCCATGTTCTCGTTACTTTCAAACTCCCTACAACAAGTCTTTGGACAAGATAGTGATAAATTTGCTAGATAACAACTAACATGCAATAATGGACAGAGGATACATAGGTTTGGCGGTCACCACCATAGCAAAGAAGACTCCCTTACTCTTTAGGTGCTGCACTCACCAGTCTCCTTTGGGTTCTCAACTTCTGCCCTTTCATCACCTTCATCCGTTGGGTGCGCATTCAACATTGCCAGGGACTGATGCTTGGGCGAGAGCCCTTTGCAGTCTAGGCAATTTACGTGCTTCTTGGATACATCTTGCTTGATTCCAATTTTTTTACATAAAAAATATTCCTTACTTTTTATCTAGTATGTTTTGAGCAGTGTTATAGACGTTGATATTTAGTATTCAGTTGGAAGTCACTAATTAGAGTAAACTTTATCCGAGATTTATTTGATTATGTATTTTTTTAATTATTTTAAATGTAAAAGTCATTTTCTAGAAATTATTCCTACATATTTACATAGATATACTCGTTCCATCTGTGATTATACTTTGAAATTTCAATAATATGATAACAGTCACAAGCAAGTAGTAAAAATGCTTACATACTATGGAGAAAAAGAACAAAATGGAATGAGAAACTCTATTCATGAGGTCTATGGGTTCTTCTATAGCCCGACACCCAAGGGTACTCATAAAAGAAAAATTATATAAAAGGACAATGAAGAGTTATGACTCTATAAAATAAAGCCGACTCTAACACTCCTCAAATTGGAGCGTATCTTTGATCATCCAACTTGGAGATTATCCACGAGAGGCATCTCCTTGGTAGCGTCTTTGTGAATATATCCACAAGCTGAAAATCGATGGGGATGCATAGAGTAGTGATCTTTCGTCCTCATACAGCTTCACGAACACCGTGACAGTCATTCTCAATGTGCTTGGTCCTCTTATGGAAAGCATGATTAGTGGCAATGTATGTAGTGGGTTTGTTGTCGAAGTACATAGGAATAAGAGTAGTGACAAAAATACCAAGTTCCTGTAGAAAAGAGACTAACCAAGTAATCTCGCTGGTGGCCTGCGCCATTTCCATGTATTCTGCCTCTGCACTCAATATGGAGACTATGATTGCTCCGCCTAGTGATAAGGTTTCCACCAACCATCATAGCATATCATATAACAGATCAACAATTCTCGAGTGAACTCGCATAGTCTGTATCAACATAAGTAGAGACATCGGTATAGCCATTGATCCCATAGAAGAGGCCTCATCATGGGATTCCTTTAAGTAGTGAAGGATCAGAAGAACATCTTGCAAATGACTGTAAAGTGGTCTCTCCATGTATTGGTTGGCCTTGCTTACAACATAAGATATATCTGGCCTAGTGACAATAAGGTATAGCAGTTTGCCAACTAGCTTCTTTATCTTGTAGTGCTTCAAATGCATGATCAACTGAAGTGGAGCGCTTCCTCGAGTCTGCAGGGATATGCCAGAAGGCTTGCATCCAAGTAGTCCAATCTCAGTTAGGATGTCAAAGCAATACTTCCTTTGTAAGAGATGAAGTTCCTTTGTAATACATATCACTTCTATATCAAGGAAGTAGCGGGATTGGCCAAGGTCCTTCGTGATGAAGACCTTCTGAAGGAAAGCCTTGATCTCTGAAATGCCTTCTTTGCCATCACTTGTGACAAACATATTATCAACGTAAACTACAAGTATGACAATATCTGTGGACCGTCATCTGACAAAATTAGAGTAATTATATGTTGTCCTCTAGAAGCCAAGAGTGCTCATCTCAGTAGTAAGTCTATCAAACCATGCCCGAGGACTCTGCTTTAGGTGTTAGGTAGCCTTGAGAAGTCGGCACACCCCCTTGACTTTATAACGTGGAGGTGCATCATGTAAACTTCTTCAAGATCTCCATAGAGGAAAACATTCTTCATGTCGATTTAAAAAATAAGCCATTCCTTATTGGCAGCCACTATAAGGATAGTGTGAATAGAACTCATCCTTGCCACTAGAGAGTAAGTCTCAAAATAGTCAACTCCATAAGTATGTAAATCCTTTGGCAACCAACCATTAGGCATGGGCATCGGGTCGGGTTGGGCTAACCCATTTACATATGCATAAAAGCCCATTTAGCCCATGAAACATAGGCCCCATGCCCATCCAAACCCATTTAATTTTGAGTCGAGATTAGTCCACTTATAAACTAGTTTGGATTCATTTTAGAATTCCAAGCCCGCCCATTTATCCCACAAACTTATTGTGTAGTGTAGAAATGAAATTTAATCACCTTTAAAATATTGGATTGATTAATGCATTTGGTTAATTAAATTTAAAATGAAAAGTATTCTAGCTATGAGTCCATGATGTTGTCAATTTTCAATAATTAATATATCAAACAATGTATTATTTTAAAATAGAAATATAATCATTACATTACATACGAGCAATTAACTACAATATATGTTATGTTGTTAATGTTAAGAAATAGAAAGCGGAAGCGGAATCAGAGAAAATAATATAAACATGAAGAACACACGGGATTTAACGTGGAACTCTACTCCGTGAGGAGCGGGATGAAATCACGGGAGAAGCCCTCAAATAGGGCATGTTTGTCTATTGACTCAATGGATACAGGAGGTCTGGGGCTCCTTATATAGCCTCTCTAGAACCTCCAAGTCCCACCACTAGGCGATGTGGGACTAAACAACTGGGTGGGGTAAATGGATCTTCTCCAGGATCCATTTACCCTGGTACAACTCATGATGCATACATCGAATACTCCAATACTCCCCCTCAAGCTGGAGCATGCAATGCTCAACTTAGACAAACAGAAATAAACTCAACTCAACGCTACAGGACACTACGAACAATATCAACCCAACGTGCACATTGCTGCTGTCGAGGACGTTGCTTCTCATGCCGTGCAGGTGAGGAGGACGAACGGGATGGAGTGTGAGTCTGTTGAATCTCCTCATCGGAGAGCATGCGCTCTGAACAGCGCCTGTCAGAGTCGCTGCAACTGGAAATGAGTCTCCTCGTCGGAGTACTCTGGCCCGCCACAATAATGTGGACAACTGCTCCATCTCTGAAAAAGGGCCAAACTGGAAAAGGAGCCGTGGCTGCGCAATCCTCGTCGGAGTCCACGGTCGCTGGAGAATGGAGTCTGAAAAGTCTCCTCGTCGGAGAACTGGGTCTCTCTCATCTGGCTCAGAGAATGTTGCACTGCTCTGGTGTACCTATGATACCACATGAAAAACCCTTGCCAACATGGCATAGGGAATGACCCTCTACTCTGGAGTCCCTATGGCTTACATGAAAACTCTGAATGAAAACAATAAGAAAAGATGGGGACCACGAACAACTGATGGCAAACATGTGCTCATCTGAATATGACCACAAACTTGTGCGTGTTTGAAAATGAGTCTCTCTCTGGAGAACTCGAAAATGGGTCATCCAATCATGGAGTGCCTCGAACTTGGACTCTGACCAATTTGAATGTCGAGTCTGAAATTGCGCATCACACTATGGACTCGGAATCTGAACGTCGAGTCTGAATCTTGCGCATGGAGAATCTTCATTTGAACTTTAGAGTCTGGAAATCTGACGGACCTGTGACTCTACACATATACTCCCCTTTTCTCCCATACTTGTCGGAAAATGACATCGACAAAGTTGGGAGAAGACAAGATAAATACTTAAATAGGGGTACAAAATACCAATAAGCCGTTCACAAATTTTTCGGCTTCTCAAATCATGAATAACATTTGGCCGTTTGAATTTTTTTTATACGGCTCTTCCTTTTTTTTGAATGCGTACGACTTTTCAAATGTACGCGCCTCTTTCTCGAAACAAATACATCCTTCTTCTCTCCTTTTTTTTTAAAAACTTTTTTTAACTCGCGTACGGCTTTTCTTTGTACGTGCTTCTTTTTTTTTAACTACATGCCCTCTTTCTCTCTCTCTTTTATAACGGTTGCCCTTACGGTTCCTACGGTACCCCTCTCTACTTTTAAGCCCCGCCGCCCCATGATGCTTCCTGGTTGGGGGGTCCTGCGCTAGAGGCTGCGATGCCACCCCTTTGGGTCTTCGGGTCTGGATGCGAGGAGGGAGATGGCGACAGGGGAGAGCCCATCGGTGAAGCTCCAGACTGCCGTTGTCTTGGAGCGACTCCGCCAGCGCTGCGAGCTTGCGACTGCGCTAGGGCTGCGGGACTGGTGAAGAAGATAAGCGCGCTCCCTTGTAGCGCCGCCTGTTGATCTGGAAGATCTAGAGTCGCGAGATGGTGGCTAGGGCTCGCCACCATGCATTTGCTGCGTACCATGCTGAAGAGGAATCAGATGGACGGTGTACCATGTTGATGTGCCGCATGCGCGATGGGAGATCGCCCGGAAGTGCATGCTTGGAGAACAAGAGATCTGCCCGAGTGAGGATCGATGCTTGCAGATGATCAGAATACCGTCATAAATATTTGAAGCAGAATTAGGGTTACAAAAAAAACCTTAGAAACTTGAACTCTCTAATCTCCAAACAACAAATCTTCAATAACAAGAACTCCAACGAATCTCGAATATAATTATAGAAAACAATCCTCAAGAATCGACCCGCTCTGATACCATGTTAAGAAATAGAAAGCGGAAGCGGAATCAGAGAAAATAATATAAACATGAAGAACACACCGGATTTAACGTGGAACCCTACTCCGTGAGGAGCGGGATGAAACCACGAGAGAAGCCCTCAAATAGGGCGTGTTTGTCTATTGACTTTCTCAATGGATACAGGAGGTCTGGAGCTCCTTATATAGCCTCTCCAGAGTCTCCAAGTCCCACCACTAGGCGATGTGGGACTAAACAATTGGGTGCAGGATCCATTTACCCTGCTACGACTCATGCCGCATACATCAAATACTCCAACAGTTAATATGCATAAATTTTGAATTTTTTGTATCCTACCACTATTGTTATTATTCAGACATGAGTATATGTTATATATAGTATCACATTTCAAAAGAATCATAAATGCTAATTCGGGCCAATCAAGCGAATCGAGCTTGCAAAAAAAAATCAATATCCAAGCCCATACCTATTTAGTTGCGGGTTGGTCTAGACCCAAATCGTTTCGGGCTGAAGTTCTAAAGTAATACCCAAGCCCAATCTTAACGGGCCGTGTACCCACAAGCCCATTGGGTACACGACTCAGTGTCCAAGCTTACATGCCGTGCTTTCAATCTATCAATGGACCCATCATGAGACTATTTTGGTCGTGAAAACTTATCTGCAAGCCACATGTATAATCCTTGTGGGACATGATACAAGGTCCGGTCCCACGTTCCATTGGATGTAAGAGCATCCATTTCCTTGTTCATTGCTTGACGCTAGCCATGATCCTGTAAAGCAATGTGATGATCTCTGGGAGCCGAAATGGTCATGAGAGCATATGCATATCTCTTGTCACAACATGATAAACCATCAGTAGAAGTAAAATAAGGCATAGGGTAGGGGTGGGCACTGTTTGGGTCAACCCAAATAACCCAACTGAATCATTTGAAATGGGTTAAATGAATTGGATATTTGGGTTTCGGGTCGGGTCGGACCCAAATTGTTTTATTTATATGGGTATTGGGTTGGTTGATGGGTTTATTAGTGTCCACCCAACCTACCCATTCAACCCGAACAATATATATGGTTGACCCATGATTTAGATCCACCCAACCCAAATCACGTATTCACACACATACACACACGCATGCATGTACGCGCCCGCACGCACACACGCACCCCCGCACACGCCCACATGCGCACACACGCACACACACACGCACACGCACACGCACGCACATGCACCCACGTGCACGCACGCGCACGCAATACCCACACATATCCACACATACACTCACATACATAATATATATAAATATAAATCCAAGATATGCAAATTCTAACTACTAAGTTAATAAAATAATAACAATAAAGTTGGAATAAGGATAATTGCAAATTTAGAATTGAAAATAGAATGCTAGAAAATGTGATCTACATTCCACGGATCTATTAAAAATAGAATCGGGATTGGAGGACACACAACAACAACAACAAAGCCTTATCCCACAATTAAGTAGGGTCGGCTACATGGATTCTTCGCCTCCATTCATATCTATCTTGGGCCAATCCCGGGCTTATATCCACAAGACTAAGATCCCTTCGTATGGTCTCTTTCCAACACTTCGTGGGCCGTCCTCGCCCTCTCTTAGCCGGCTCAACATCCCAACACTCGCATCTCCTAACTGGTGCATCAGCTGATCTTCTTTGCAAATGTCCAAACCATCTTAAGTGGTTTTCTCGCATCTTATCCTCGATCGGAGCTACGCCCAACTTTCTTTCTGATAGCATTATTTCGAATCCGATCTTTACGTGTTTGTCCCACACATCCACCTTAGTATTTTCATTTCTGGTACATTCATTCTCTGCACATGCCTATGGTTCACAGGCCAACATTCAGATCCATAAAGCATAGCAGGTCTCACAGGCTGCTTTGTAAATCTTTCCTTTAATCTTTAAAGGAATTTTTTTATCACAGAGAACAGCAGAGGCTCCTCTCCACTTTAGCCAGCCTGCATTTATTCTATTAGTAACATCTCCATCAATTTCCCCATCATGTTGCAGAATAGATCCCAGATATCTAAAGAATCTCTCTTCTGAATGTTATCGTCACCATTCTTCACCCTCGATTCCTTCACCATTGCTTCCATTAAAGATGTACTCCATATATTCCGTCTTAGCCCTACTTATACGAATTCCTTTAGTCTCCAACTCATGTCTCCAGACCTCAAGCTTCTCATTTATTCCATCTTTAGTCTCGCCAATTTAACACAATATCATCAGCAAATAACATCACCAAGGTAACTCATCCTGAATGTGACTGGTCAACTCGTCCATAATTAAAGTAAAAAGAAATGGACTTAAAGCAGAACCTTGATGTAAACCAATGTTGATGTCAAAATATCCAGTCTTCCCAGATGGGATCCTTACACAAGATAAAGCCCTATCATACATGTCCTTTATGAGGTTAATGTATAGGACAGGTATTTGTCTCTTCTCCAACACTCTCCACAATATCTCTCGTGGGACAGAATCATAAGCCTTCTCCAAATCGATAAAGATCATGTGGAGGTTCTTCCTTTTAGCTCTATAAATCTCCATTGTTCTCCTCTGCAAATGGATGGCTTCAGTCGTTGAGCGACCTGGCATGAATCCGAATATGTTTTCTTTTACATTGGAAATTTGCCTCAACCTTCTTTCGATCACACGTTCCCAATTTTCATAGTGTGACACATCAGCTTGATACCTCTATAATTTGAACAATTTTGAATGTCTCCTTTATTCTTATAAAGAGGCACCACGATACTCCTCCAATCTTCAGGCATTTTCTTGCTTCGCCAAATAACATTGAAAAGATTCCTAAGTCAAGTCAAACCACGCTTACCTAAAACTCTCCAAACTTTTACAGGGATGTCATCCGGTCCTACACCTTTTCCAGGTCTCATAACCTTCAAAGCCTCCTCTACTTCCTTTCTTTGTATCCGTCTATAGCAAGCACGATTTAAGTAACTTTCACTACAAGCTAGATCACCCAAAGTGATATCTCTATTTCCTTCCCCAATGAAAACTTCATGGAAGTACTGCTCCCATCTAGCCTTTATATTCTTCTGAGTAACAAGCACATGACCTTCCTCGTCCTTAATGCATCTCACTTGAGAAAGGTCTTTGGTTTTTCTTTCTCTTGCTTTGGCCAACCTGAATAGATCCATCTGTCCTTCCTTAGAGTCGAGATTTTTATACGAAACTTCATAAGCTTTTGACTTAGCTTCGCTTACGGCCTTCTTTGCTTCCTTCTTCGCTATTTTATAGTTTGTGATAGTTTCCTCTGTTCTATCCTTCGACATAGCTTTAAAGCAAGCTCTTTTTATTTTTAGATTCTCTTGCATCCCTTCACTCCACCACCAAGCCTCCTTTTGACATGGAACTCCTCCTTTTGACTCGTCTAGCATCTCTTTGGCTACCTTTCGGATACAAGATGCTATTGCCTCCTACATCCCGTTTGCACTACCGCTACAATCCCAAGATAAGTCTTCTAAAACCTTCTCCCTGAAGCTCGTTTGCTTCAGTGGAAGATTCCACCATCTAGTTCTAGTTATCTTAAAAACCCTCCTTTTCTTTACCAACCCTTTCATTTGTACATCCAAGACTAACAAACGATGTTGGGTTGTCAAATTCTCTCCTGGGATTACTTTGCAGTCTTTACAACATAGCCTATCTCTTCTCCTCAACGCAAAGTAATCAATCTGTGTTCTAGTTGGCCCACTCTTATAAGTAATTAAATGTTCCTCCCTCTTCTTGAAGAGAGTGTTTGCTATGAAAAGATCATATGCCGTTGCAAAATCCAGGATGGCTTTTCCCTCTTCATTTCTATCCCCAAAACCATGTCCTCCATGAACACTAGCATACCTGAAGCATCTTTTCCCACATCTCCATTAAGATCTCCACCGATGCAAAACATCTCTCTTTGTGGGATTCCTTGTAGACTCTTATCCAAATCCTCCCAAAAAGCATGTTTAGTCCTTTCATCTAAACCAATTTGCGGTGCATAAACTGAGATGATATTCAGAATTTCTTCTTCAAGCATCAATTTTAGCAAAATAATTCAATCCCCGAATCTTTTCACCTCAACCGCACAATCCTTCAAATCCTTATGAACAACCACTCCAACACCGTTTCTACCCTTATCTTTACCTGAATACCAAAGTTTAAATCCTGTCTTCTTAATCTCCCTTGCTTTCTCTCCAACCCATTTAGTCTCTTGAAGACATAGTATATGAATCTTCCTTCTTTCCATCGTATCCACTATCTCCATCAACTTTCCAGTTAAAGTGCCAATATTCCAACTACCAATTCGCAACTTCCGTTGTAATCTCTTTTGGACTAACTTCTTTACTCGCATGCGTCCATTATGCGAGAACCCTTGTAAATTTTGGACTGTATCCGGGCGGTGATGCAGCGAAACTAGCTTAATTACCCGCATGCGTTCCTCATGCGAGAACCCTTGCAAATTTTGAACTACATCCATGCTGCGATGTAGCGGCCCTTGCCAATTTTTAATTGCATTCGGGCGATGCAATGCGTCGCAAGTAGGGAACGCCCCAACGAAATCTGTATGTTTGCTTAAATCCATGTTGAAAAGATCCGACTGTCATGAGGCAATTTCTTAAATAGTATTTTTTTAGAAAAAGGTACTATTTAGGAAGTTGTCTCTGACTGTTTTACGCTGGTTGTCGGCTACCTAACACAACCCTCCTCACTTACCCGGGCTTGGGACCGACCATGGCTGAGTTAGGAGGACACACTTAACTCAAATTTAAATTGGAATTTGGAAAATGGAATTATAATAATGCAGTATTTGAATTTGAAGGGTCTTATGAGACTCTCTCCATAGAATATTTTTTGAGAATAAGTTCTCCATGGAACATGTTATACATTCACCTCCTCATTTCATTTTCAAATCAATCTCCTTATGGAACATGTTATACATTCACCTCCTCATTTCATTTTCAAATTAATCTCCTTATTGATAATAACATATTGCTATTCTAATTCAAATCGGGTTTATAAAATTAACCAATGATTTTCGGGTGAAAATTTTGGTGTCATTTGATAATGTACTTTATTCATGATTTATAAAAAAAGGTGATCAAAACTCTCATTATATTGCAAGCAATAATAGATGTGTAGCAAATTTTGGAAAGATGATCTACATAATTATAAGCAGCAACAATAATCTTTTTTCAATTTGACTAATTTGGTTTTAACCCGACCCAATCGACCCAAACCAATGACTCAAATAGCTTGATCCGAAGTATTTCGACTGGGTGATGGGTTTCAATTTTCCAATCCAAACAAAATTCAACCTAAACCGAATAACCCAAGCCCACCCAAACCGATCAAATACCCACCCCTAGCATAGGGTGGAAAGTACATTACCTTTTTATTCCGCGGAGAGCTATTGGAAGCTCCTAAGGCATATCTGGGGTGGCAATGGTGGGTGCATTTGAAGATGGCATCTCCTCGCAGAAGAGGAATAGAAAAGGTACAAGAGTAGGCATATATGTATGCTTGCACTTATAAACAATTGGTGGTGGCAGTAGATCCAAGGGAATATCCTTGACAGTCTGGATAAAAAAGCTAATCTGTTCAAAGAAATATTTCAGAATTGAGAGAAAAATCAACATGAGATTCTCCTCCACTTGAGAGGGAAAAAGGAGATAGCAAACAAAAACATTCAAAGCACGAAAATCAAGCATAAGAAGTTTTTTACATTATCAAATGATGAATTGAACGTGGAATGGACAAAGTTCAAGCATAATAAGCATGAAAATTAAGAATAAGAAGTATATGAAATATTCTTACAATCTTATACAACGAAATGGGGGTGGAATAGACCATAATCAAGCATATGAAAATGAAAGGGGAAAATTTTTGATCTAACTTCCAAGAGGTAGGCAAGTTAGGCAATTTGCGTATGTAAGCGTGGAGCAGGGCAAAGGGTGGTGCTGATCACTGAATGGATGGAGCAGAGGGTGTCGCTGGTCACCAAATGGCTGGAGCGGAGGGCCTAAGTGGCATGGTGGTGATGGATTTGAGCATTGTGGGTGAGATTTAGGTTTATACAGCAAGGGTTGGGGGAACTTTTAGTTGGGGGCATGTGTTGCCACTGTGGGGAGATGCTTTAGTGCTTTAGAGGGTCGGATCCTTAATTGCTTTAGTGCTTTAGAGGGTCTCCAACATTAGGCAGTGTCTTCGTAAAGTGTCAGATGGACACTTTTCAGCAGCCTTAAAGGTTTTGTGCTCTTCAGGAGTGGCTCCGTTTAATGAACACACCATGAAGACTTTAGAAGCTAAACATCCGTATAAGCTGCCTGTCCCTGTTAGGTACCTTGATGTCAGAGACTCCTCTTACAGTTGATGCATATGCTATTTTGCGGTCTATCAAATCCTTTCCTAAAGGGACATCCTGTGGCAGAGATGGGCTGAGAGCTCAATACATCTTAGATGCCCTTTGTGGGGAGGGATCAGCAGTTGCCATTGATCTATTACGTGCTATATCCATGGTGGTTAATTTATGGTTAGGTGGGAGATGCCCATTGAGTCTGGCTGAGTTTATAGCCTTTGCACCTCTTACTCCACTACTCAAACCGGACGACATTCGTCCTATTGCTGTAGGTACGATCTGGAGGCGTCTTGTATCCAAAGTTGCCATGATGGGGGTGGGAAAAGAGATGTCTAAGTATCTCAATGACTTTCAATCTGGAGTTGGCGTATCTGGAGGAGCAGAAGCCATCTTACACAGCTCCAACCGACTTTTGAGCAAGCTTCACGGTGACGGGTCCCTCTCCATGCTTACAGTTGATTTCTCTAATGCCTTCAACATGATAGATAGATCATTGATGCTTTCTGAAGTTAGGAGGAGATGCCCATCTATTTCATGGGTGGAGTTTATATATGCTCAACCAGCCAGATTATATATTGGAGATAATCATTTATGGTCAACTACCGGAGTGCAGCAAAGTGATTCTTTAGGTCCACTTCTTTTTTCTCTTGCCTTGCACCCCCTTATTCATGAGATTCGAGATAATTGTAAGCTCCTTCTCCATGCTTGGTATCTTGATGATGGGACTATCATCAGGGATACTTTGGAGGTAGCCAAGGTGCTTGACATTATACATCGCAAGGGTCCAGAGATGGGGCTTATGCTGAATATAAAAAAAATCGAACTTTTTTGGCCTTCGTGTGATGGACAGAAGATCCGCAAAGGGTTGTTTCCCGTGGAAATTGGAAAACCTGTGCTGGGAGTGAGGTTACTAGGAGGTGCAGTGAGTAGGGATAAGGACTTTGTTGAAGACTTGGCTATGATGAGGGCCACAAAAGCTGTTGACTTAATGCATTTATTCCCTCAATTGGAGGATGCACAAAGTGAGCTTCTTTTATTACGGTCTTGTATGGGCACTGCCAAGCTCATGTTTGGTCTAAGGACATGTCAACCTGCATATATGGAACGAGCTGCTACGTGGTTTGACAAAGGGCTTCGCGAAGCTATTGAGGATATTGCGGTTTGTGGAGGCTCTTTCTTTGGCGACCTTCAATGGCAGGTGGCATCACTACTCATCAGACATGGTGGTTTCGGTCTTCATTCAGCTCTTGAGGCTTCCTCGTATGCTTTCGTGGCCTCTAAAGCTCAATCATGGGTGCTCTAAGACCACATTTTATGAGACAGTGGAATACATGGTATGGATTCTGACTTTTTATACGTGTTGGAGTGCCTACGCACTACACTTCCATCTCTCGATCTTACATGTTTTGCTAACTAGGATACTGTCCCCACTAAAGCCCAGAATGCTTTGGCGAGTTATCTTTTTAGCAAAATTGTTGAAGAAATGGAAATTAAGTTTGAAATGACTGTTAGGCAAAAAGCAATTTTTCGTTGTTTACAGGCAGACCATGCTCAAGACTTCCTCCTTGCTACTCCTATTGAGGGCCTTGGGATGCATATGTCACCTATTGAGTATCGTATTATCCTCAAGTATCGTCTTATGATTCCTCTTTTTCCAGCTGATGAGCCTTGCCCAATATGGCACAAATCATGCTTGGACGTTTTTGGGGAGCATGCAGTTCATTGTCGTGAACTCCCGGGTTTTAAATATAGACATGATTTTGTAAGGGATGTCCTTTATGATGTACTCAGACATGCTGGAGTTGCTTCAAAGAAAGAAGCACCTGTGAATTTTTTGACGGATCCTCAAGAGGGGAGATCGACACTCAGACCAGCAGATGTTTTAATATTCGGATGGGCTGGAGGGAAGCATGCATGTGTTAATCTGACTGGAGTTTATCCATTGGTGAGTCCGATAAGAAATGATTTTATTGCGGGACACGCTGCACAGAAAGCTGCCTCAGCTAAAGTTGCTAAGCATGAGAAGGCATGTATTGACAATCAACATGTATTCATTCCTTTTGGTTTTGACACCTTCGGATTTTTGGCTACTGAAGCAGTACGACTTCTCAAAAGGGTCCAAAGAATTATCAATTATGCACAATAATATCATGGTTCCCATATCTATAGATGTTCTATTTCGAAGAATTGGATTTGCCATTCAAAAGGGATTAGCGGCGCAGCTTGTTGCCCGTCTCCCATCAATCTCTCTGTAATAGTTTTTGTGTTTCTTGTATATCCTTAATTGGATTTGACCTAATGACAAATCTAAGTCAACCAACTAGACTGAATAGCAACAAAATTATTTGGGATTTCAAGTGGAGGAGAATTTCGATTATTTAGGATTCTGTATGTGATCTGGTTGACTATTGACTAAATATACTTATTGTATTCAGTCACCCAGTCCGACGATTCAATCTATTGTAAGGTCGTCTTTTTTGAAAGGAGTGGTTATGACTGAAGCAATCTTATATTGATTCCTCTTAAGGCCAAATGAATAGTTAAAGTACATAGTACTGTCCTGCTAGTCTATCTTTTTTGAAAGGAGTACGCGGGTGGCCTCCCAAGTTGGGACCCACCTCCAAAAATACATATATATATTTATAAAAAAAGAAAAGGTTACATGTTGTTACAAAATCCAAGATCTACACAACGCCTTACAATGCTCAACTACATTTTTAGAATAAAAATGACCCCTCCAAAACATTGTTGTTCCGCACGCACCAAATGGCCCAAACCACATCGAAGGGAAGCACGCACAAATCGATCTGATGTCCCTCCAGAAGCTCGAACAATCCCGATTACCAAGCCAAGCGATGCATACCCTGTCCCACACCTCGATCGAGGACGTGCATGAGAAAAACAAGTGATCCATATCCTCCACCGCGAAGCTGTATCTGTCGTATAGAATATCATTTACCCCTAACGCATGACACCACCACGCTTTCGTGAAAATCCTCCCAAGCCTAAACAACCACAAAAACACCTTAATTCTCATAGGCACCTTGCTCCTCCAAATCAATCCCATGTCCACCCCAAACTCCTCTTCCACACCTTCCTCCCCTGCCTCCGCAAAGAACCTAACGCCTTCTTGACTGAGAATTTGTCGTCTCCCCAGACATAATGATCCCTGCCAACCGACGGAATTTCTTCGTAAACCATCTCTAACTGCAATCTCAAAAACTCCTCAAGCCTCTGCTCCGACAAATCAATTGAGAAGGTCGGAGACCAGATCCCCCCCTTCCTACACATCGTGAACCACAACCGCCTTGTCCACTGCCATCTGAAGGAATATGGGGAAACGATCTCTGAAGGTCCCCTCCCCGTCCAGTCGTCCAGCCAAAAATGAAAACCGCCACCATTCCCCAAGATAGTCCTCATCTTAAGAGCGAGCTCAGAAACCACATGCGAAAATTCCCTCCATAAAGAAGACGTGAGGCGTCCCAACTCCACATCCAACACCATAGACACTCGATAAATCTTCCTCAACAGTCTACTAACCAGATCCTCGAACTTCCCCCAATTACACATCACCCACTTAGCCATGAAGGCTTTGTTCATCTCTCCTAACGTCCGGACCCCCAAGCCACCTTTCCTCTTCTGCGTCGTCGCCTTCTTCCAATAGACCAGATGCAAACCTCCTCTACCTTGCCTGCCATCATACCATGAAAATCTTCTCATTAAGCCTTCAATCTTCGAGCGCACACCAACGGGCAAAGCCCTCGTAGAGCAGAAGAAAATCAGAATCGCCGAAAGAACATTCTTCAGAAGAACCAGTTTCCCGCCCTCTGAATGCAACCTCACCTTCCACCTCCGCAGCTTTCCCTCCAATCTCTCCACCAATGATCTCCAATCCCTCACCTTCGGTCTCCTCACCACCAAAAGCAAACCAAGATATGTGATCGGCAAGTTTGCCACCTGAAGGATATGGTATTATCCTCTAACGCGTCACGGAAGCGTAATCGTCGTATCAAATACGACGCAGAACGACTAGTCGTACTAGTAGTTCTGTGCAGCGGAATTTAAAAATTTTCATGCGATGAAACCACATGATCCAAGAACAATTCTCGGATCGTTTCATCTAGAACCACAACAAGTATAAGGAATACCTCTTGAAGCGTGGTTGATCTAGTCTCTAAGAGAAGAGACCTCCTGTCTAAAGTCCGATCGTCGGAGAAGACGCTTGCGAGCGCGGGGATGAACCGCGTGATCCTCGCAATCCAACAAGATGATCCAAGCACAGTGAACTCTTGATCTCGTCGTACGAGATCGAACGTCCTCTTCGTGACCATAGCACTCCAAGAAGACGGAGAACCGAAGAATATCGAAGCGGTGGCGCGGTGGCGAAGGCGACGACGAGTCTCTCCTCTAGGGTTTGGTGGACAGTCACCAAGAAGAGGGAGGGAGAGTTGGCGTGTGAGAGGAAATGAGAGAGAGAGAGAGTTGGCTCCAAAATTGTATAGCCTTAGAGAGTATGGTATGCCTCTCTATTTATAGGGTTTTGGGATCCATGGATCTCAATCCATGGGACACATAAAATCAATGGATGAGATTGATTCATGTCCAATCCAATGGTCAAGATTGTTGTTGATAAAAATCAACAAATAATATTCTAATTTAAATCAAATATATTTGACATGTCAAATATATTTCAATCCTAAATTAGATCAAGCAATTATGGAGAGATTTGCATGGAGATCTCTCCCCATTAGGAATGGTGGGGACGACTACCACATTCCATGTGGAATTGGTAGCCGTCCACCATCTCCCCATGGTGGAGGCAATCTCATGTAATCTCATGAGATTGCATATCTCCATGAATTTCTCCCATAATTTCCAACAACTTTTGTTGTGATTTATTCTTAAAAAATAATTCATAATTAATTTTGAGAATATTCTAATTTAAATATTGGAATTTTGTGAATCACATTCACAACCCAAAACAAAATATAATTTACATTTTCAATTAATTACACAATGTGTATCCAAGACACATTAATAATTAATCAGCAAATATAAATTATAATTAGCTCTCTAATATAAATTATAAATTATAATCTGGGGTGGCGTGGCGCCGTCTAGGAGTTTGGGGAAGGGCTCCGCTGCGACAGTTTTCAGCCCACGGTGGGGCCTCTGCGACCGGGCTGAGGGTGGCTGCAGTCGGTGAGAGGAGGGAGTGTATTGGGAAAGAGGGTCTCCTTGAACGTCGGAGGTGTTTCAAGTGCAGGAGGTTGGGCCACCTAGCGAGATGGTGCTTGCTGAAGAAGGCGGTGTGCTACGATTGTCGAGGCGAGGGGCACATCTACAGGGACTACCCTGAGGTGTCTTCCGATCGCCCTGAGGGTGGAGGTGCAGGACCAAAAGATATGTAGATCGAGGAGGTCCTTTCAGACCCGGTTGATGGGGTTCTCATTGCTGAGGGACCTAGAGAAGATCCGCAAAAGGTGCTGGAGGTATTGGAGCTCGGTCGATCGGTTGGATGCGTCGAGGTCCGAGGATTGAATCTGGCTATCTGAAACAGCGCTGTGCGTCCGAGGGGTGGAAAGGGCAGAGATGCAAGGGTTCCTCTCCATGGCAGCGCGATGTTCCCTCAGTCGATTCAGTGGCGTCGTCCCCATCTACGTGACAGGGCATTGGCTTCTCCTCATGTATGGTATATGGAAATTGGGGGGGTCTTTCGATTAGATGCCGGATGCTTGACACTGTGAGGGAGGTGCTTGGGGAGTTCGACAAGGTAGAGGCCATCGTCCAGTCGGGATTGCAACCTGGTGAGGGCGGAGGTTTGGTGGCATCGATCGTGGGCGCGGGATGTTAGGTCCCCCTCGACGAAGTTTTTCAAGGTCGACATGGCAGTTTTTTATCTCTGCCTCGCCCTAGTGGAGGAGCTGCCTTCTTCGTTTGTGGGGAGGTTGTCGGACAGGCTGTGCTCGCCGAATTTGGAGGGGTCTCAGGCGACGATTGGGATTCCTCGATGTGCGCGCGGATTGCGGGTGAGCCAACCCACGATCCTGCAAGAGGGCGGAGCGACGTTTCGGCGGACATTTCGTCTGTCGCATTAATTGGTGGCGATACGATGCTCGCTCCGGATTTGACGGTCGATTTTAGACGACCTTGTGCTGATTTTGAAGAGGTTTCGGATCGGGTTGCCCCATTTTCGGATCCGGGTGCTAGTGAAATTGCAGGGCACGACCCGTTCCTGTTTTTTTGTCTATGTGCCGGATCCTGATGTTGCTCGGGGGTTCGATTGGGGCCCTTCGGATCTCTCAATGGAGGATGGGATGCGGAGCCCCTTGTGGGATGCGGTATGCTTTGGGCTAGAAGCGGAGATTGGAGCAGGAACACGTTGTGGAGTTGACCCTGAGGTGTCGACGTCGGTTTCTGATGCAGCGTGACCCCAAATTATGGGGCCACATTTATTTAATTAAGTAATTATCAATTTTATTTACGTTTTTAGCGGTCTTATTGGTCTAATTAAATAATTGAGATCACCTGTGATCTCAACGTTTATTTCGTAGAGTTTAATTACAATTTTGGTCAATTAAATAAGTTAGAGTCCAATTAAGTTAGTTAGAGGTCAATTAGGATTAAATTAGTTGTTAATTTGATTTGTTTACTATTTTTGTAAACCCTCTCTCCTATATAAAGAGAGGGTAGGCCATTGTTCTAGTCAGTCAATTATGAATTAAAGTTTGAGATTTTATCTCTCTCCTCTCTATTTTCTCTCCTCCCTCCACGCGATCTCCGCGGTCTTCTCCTTCAACCTCTCGCGTTCCCGGCGAGTTTCTTCCTCTCAATCCTCCACTTTCTCTTCTCAACCCTTCTCTTCTTCTACCAAAAAGCCACCAAAAAGATAAAAATATTTATTCGCCGTCGCCGATTCTTTTTTACATCAGTTTCCTTGCCTGGGCTGGTGTCGGTGGATCTTCGTGCATCTGTAGAGGCGAAGGGGGGAGCTCTGGAGATGTCTCGTGGGCTCGCTTCAGCTGCCCTCCCTTCAGGCCCTGTGGGTGGGTGAGGATCACTACCGCCTCCTATTTTTTCTTGTCTAGTGGGTCTGCTTATGGAGATTGGATCTGCCCAATGTGATGGCATGCGAGGCAACACTATTGTGTTGGGCGCGGCTACGTTAGCCCGGAGTCATAAGATGCAGGAGCGTATTCTTGTCGCGGAGAGGAAGCGTAGAGAGCGGAGGCTGGATTTGGGTGGGAAAGACAGGAGGGTGTGGGCTGACCTACTCGTGCTTTTCTCATGAAAGCGCCGTAAGCCTGAGGCCAAGCTTGGGCAGGAGCTGGAGGATAAGGGGGATGCCCACATCTCTCGTGGTGCGGCTGCTGGCGACTTTTCATATCCTCACGGGGAGATTCCTGGTGATGAGGGGGGTATCTCAGATCTGGCTACTATAGAGCCTGACATTCATGTGCGGGTTATGGAATGTCTCGGGGTATCTGTGCCCAGCAAAAACCCTCCGACTGGATCCAAATGAAGATCGTCTCTTGGAATGCGGGGGTTGGGGGGTAGGGAGAAGAGGATGGCAGTGGGAGAGCTCTTGAGGTCGTGGGGTGCTGATGTGGCTTTCTTGCAGAAGACGAAGTTGGCGCGTTCGGAGCCAATTTCTTGGAGAGCGGTTGGGGGTTTAAAGCTATCGGAGTTCAGAGCCGTAGATTCGATGGGTAATGCTGACGGTTTGATCCTCGCGTGGGATGGTGACATATTTTCGGCTATTGATGAGTTCATGGATTCCAGGTCTATATCGGTTCTGCTTAATTACAAATCCAAGGAAGGCAGATTTCTGGCTACATCAGTGTATGGGGAGCCGAGGGGAGTATGCAACGAGGCCCTATGGGAGGAGTTGCGCACGGCTATAGGGCGATTCCCGGACGCACCTTCGGTGGTTGGCGGGGATTTCAATGTTACTTTGTTTGCTCATGATCGCCTGAGTCAAAGGGGAGGGAGAGACCCCAGTTCGGTTTTTTTTGCGGAGTGTGAGTTGTTTGGGGTTGCAAGGGGTGTATGTTGGTAACAAGATGTTCACCTGACGCAGTTCCCCTGCACGTTCGAGGATAGACTTGTTCTTGATCTCCGCTGATGTGGTGAAGAGGTTCCCTCTTACCGTGGCTCAGGCTCTCCCTAGGCTGCGATCAGATCACACTGCAATGCTGGGATTCCAGTGGGGGGGGGGAATCCCTCGATCATTTTTCAGATTCAAGAAGTCCTGGCTCGTGGAGGACGGCTTCAGGGACTTGGTTTCTCAGTTTTGGGGCTCTTTAAGGGTGGAGGACTCGGCAATGCAGAGATTGGCTGGGAAGTTAAAGCTGCTACGCGAAAGACTGAAAGCCCACGCGAAGGAGTTATGGCGGAGCAGAGCAGAGAGACGCGAAGGGGGCGGTGGCAGAAATTGCGAGGATGAACGGGATGGAGGACTCTCGTGCATTGAGCAATGAGGAAAGGGTTGCGCTTGCGACTTCGCACAGAGCAGTGATTGAGGAAGATAGACGTGGAGAGGTAGAATGGATGCAACGTTCCAGGCAGAAATGAGTAAAAGAGGGGGATGCGATTACTCGCTTCTTCCACGCGGTGGTGAGTGGAAGGAGAAGGAGAAATATGATTCATGAGCTTAGAACTGGTGATGGTACTGTTCTTGGTGATGGGGAGATCGGGAGGGCGTTGGTGGAGCATTTTCAGTGCTTCAGCAGGCATCTGCCATTTGCAGGGGCTACTTGGTCCCGGAGAGGTTCTAGATGTCTGTCAGATGTGCAACGACAGACACTCGTGGCGGAGTTTTCAAGAATGGAGGTCCTGGAAGCGGTATTCGATCTCAACACTGATGGTTGCCCGGGGCCAGATGGCTTCCTGATTTGTTTCTATAGGGAGTTTTAGGGTGTGTTGGAGGATGATATCATGGCCATGTTGAATGAGTTTAGGGGGGGAAAACAGGGGGCCGGAGAAAATTAACAAAGCGTTGCTGTTCTTGCCGTCGAAGTGAGAAGGGGCTATCAGGGTTGGGGACTTTCGTCCCGTCGCCTTATCAAACACGATTTACCTCATCTTGGCCAAGGTGTTGGCCAATCGGCTACACAGTGTGATGGATGACCTTGTCCTTCCGCTTCAGTCCACATTTATTCCCGGGCGTCAGAAGCAGCTTCTGGATGAGGTGGTTATGGATTCATAGATGGTTGCTGATTGGAAGAGAAGAGGGACCATGGGTTTTCGCTGGAAAGTTGATTTCTCAAAGGCGTACGACATTGTAGGTTGGAAGTTCATTTGGGCCTCTTTGGTGCGGAGGGGCTTCCCGGATATCTGGATAGACTGGATGAAGAGATGCGTCACTACCGCTTCGTTGTCGGTTTTGGTGAATGGGAAGCATGAGGGTGGCTTCTTCCAGATGTAGAGGGGTGTACGACAAGGGTGTCCTTTGGCCACTCTATTATTCGTTCTGACGGTTGATGCCTTGGCGATTATGTCAAGGGTGGCGGAGGGGGGTGGTTTTTTCAGAGGGTTCTCCAGAGATGGTCTTTCTGTTCCCCTTCTGCGTATGCGTACGATACCTTATTCTTCGTGGAGGGGGGTGTAGAGGAATGCAAAGCGGTAAAGGCAGTGCTTGATATCTTTGGCGATCTCTCGGGTCTGGGGATGAATGGCGCCAAGTCATTCGTGCCCTTTAATATGGCAGCCATGGACTCGGAGGTGTGCAGTGGGGTCCTTGATACACCGGTGAGGTCATTGCCTACATCTTACCTGGGGCTGCCTCTTCTGACGGGGAGATTGCGTCAGGTTGACTGGTCTCCACTGGTGAAGAAACTAGAGAAGAAGCTTTTGGGGTGGAAGGCAATGCTCTTATCTAAAGGAGGTCACCTGGTTCTGACTAGGGCTATTCTCTCGGCCATTCCTATTTTCTTCATGTCCACGAGAGCCTTGCCTGTGGGGGTCCAATCCAAGCTGGAATATTTTTTCAGCAACAAACAGGTGAACCCCCCTTGAGGGGGTCACCGCTTTAGAATTTCATTTATATTTAACACACTTACATTACGTTAATGCAAACTCCAGAAACAATGGAGCGCAATACAGTGAGAAACTATATTTTTGGGATAAAACCTATGATTGTTGAAAATCAAATCATTCCTTGCCAACCGTATTGCCCAGAGTGCCGTAAATCCCTTTGAGCAGCATCCAACGAATTGCCCCTAATCATACGGACAGAGCTCCAGAACTCCGTGGCTCCCTCACTCCTGATCTAGTGGACGTCCGGAGTCCTTTAAACCTCCTCTGATTCTGGGCATCTAAAAAAGATGTTCCGAGTCTTCCTCCTGCCCAAGACATCTGTCGCATCCTGTATCCTCGATGCCCATCACCCTTCCCCTTCGTGCTTTATCCCAAAGACACCCCCTTCTTAAGCACCACAGAAAGATTTTAACTTTGTTCAGCACCTTTGATGCCCAAATTATTTTGACGTCCGAGCAGAACTCGCCATCCCGTTCCTCCGTCTCTATCTTTAGCTCTTCATATGCTTTTCTGGCTGTGAATCGTGAATCCGCCTAGACAAAGTGATCAACATCTGACCCCCACTCCCTTGGTTCTGGTAATTCTTCCTACAACCTTAAAAAATCCTCCGCGCGCTGATCTGACAACGCCGATCTGAATTGCGGAGCCCACGTACCATCCATCGTCGAATGACATAAAGTGCACTCCTTATCTGTAGCCATAGCGAAAAGGCGAGGATACCTCCCCTCCAACGGGCCATCACCCGTCCAATCCTCCCTCCAAAATCTAAATTGATGTCCATCCCCCACCATGGGCCTAAACTTGTGCGAGAAAAGCGGCAACACCTGGCGAATCCCAACCCAGAGGGGAGATTCGAATCGACATCTCCTAGCCACCAGCTCACCTTCCACCCCGTATATTGCCCTCAACAATCTGTCCTCCAACGAATCTGATGGTCCCCAAATACGAGCGACCCACTTTGCGAGCAGCGCCATGTTCATGGATTCTACATCCCGCACTCCCAGACCTCCTTCGTTGTGCCTTTTAGTAACGTCTTCCCATCTTACCAAGTGCAAACTGGCCCCCTGTTGCACCATCCGACCTGAAAAACCTCCTCATCAAGACCTCCGCACGCTTTTTAACTCCCACCGGCATTAACCTAGTGGAATAGAAGATCGGTATAGCTGAAAGCACGCGCTTTAACATGACCAACTTCCCCCCCTGCAGAGGGCGACAACCTTCTGCCCGGCTAATCTCTGTTCGATCTTCTGTATCAGTCCGCCCCAATCCGCCTTCTTAGTTTTCCTGCTACCAACGGCAGACCCAGATAGTTAATAGGGAGATCCCCCAAGGGGTACTCAATCAGGTCCGCAAGAGCACACCTCTCCACCTCAGACATCGCAAAAGTGATCACTAATAACTTACGTTTGTTGATTTCGAGACCTGACAGAGATCCAAAAATCTCAACCAAGTGCACCGTGTTCGCATTTTGGACCTCCGTCCCTCCCAATAGCATGATCGTGTCGTCAGCATACTGCAACAGGGCGATCGAGATGTCCCCCCTCCTGTCTCCTTCACTCCACCCCAAATCTACCGCCTGCTCAACCATAACAAACAACATAGGGGCTAATGGACAACCATGCCTCACTCCTCTTTGTGGCTGGAAGAATCCCCCTTCAAGCATGCCATTCACCAAAACAGTGTAGGAGGAGGTGGTTACGCATCGTTTCATCCAACCAATCCAGGTCTCTGGGAACCCTCTCCTTCTCAAAGACATCCAAAGGAACTTCCAATCCACGCAGTCATAGGCTTTAGCAAAGTCAATTTTCCACATTACCCCTCTCGTCTTCGTCCGCTTCCAGTCGTAGCAGATCTACGACGCCATGACCAACCCATCCGTCATCTGTCTCTCTGGGATGAATGCCAACTGCCCCTGAAGTATCACCGAACCCATCACCACCCTCTGCCTGTTCGCCTGTACCTTTGCGACTATGAGATATACGTCATTGGAGAGTGCGATGGGCCTGTAGTCATCGATCCTCCCTGGCGTTTCCCTCTTCGGAAGAAGGAAAGCTAACGCCCTGTTGATCTTCTCGAAACCGCTGTTCCCCTCTCTGAACTCGTACGTCATCTCCAAGAATTCACCCTTTAACAACTCCCAAAACTCACGATAAAAGGAGACCGGAAAACCGTCTGGGCTGGGGGCTCCATCCGAGTTCAGATCCCAAACCGCTCTTCTTAACTCCTCCTTCGAAAAAGGGGTTAGCAGACCATCCGCCTGTTCTGATGACAAGGACGACACACCTGTCCCCATCCATCCCCAACCAGCACCTCTCCTTCTCCTTGAAGCTTGTACAAAATGACCCCTTATCGCATCCCCAATCACGACCTCTCCTGACACCCAGACCCCGTCAACATCCAAATCATGGATGTAGTTTCTTCTCCGACGCCCAGAGGCCTCGCGGTGAAAAAAAGCCGTGTTGACATCCCCTTCTCTAAGCCACCTCTGTCTGGATCTTTGTCGCCATTCAATTTTGTCTGTTTTATCTTCCCTCAAAAGCTCTTCCAACTACTATTGCCTTCTTTTGAATTCCTCTTGATGCAACCCTCTGTTGTCATTTACACCGTCCAGCCTGGACCTCAACCCTTTTAGCCCGCCGCTTTGTCTTCAGCACCCTACCAAAGTTTGAGAGGAACTCCTTCAAGGATCGAAGCTTTGCTGCCATTCTCGCCACCATCGAACCCTCCGACGAGTACCCTCGCTAGTAGGCCTCCACCGCCTGCCCGAAACCCTCCTCCAAGAGCCAGCTCTTCTTGAAGCGGAAGAAATATCTGGATTTCCCCTCTTCCCCAGACGACGACAGAACTGGCGTGTGGTCCGAATGCTACCGCGACAACGCCCATGCTTTCGAGAGCGGAAATGTTCCAGCCCCCTCCATGGATAGGAGGAACTGGTCCAATCTAGAGTGTGATCTAACATTCCGCCTCGTGTACGCACAACTTGCCGCGTCAATTAAACTCATGCCTAGTGAGTGCAGAACCCCCCCTGCAGATCCTCCGAGCCCGGGTCCCCGCCTCCCCCCCTGCGGGCGGTCATCAGGTAGTAAAGTCACATTCAAATCGCTTCCCACTAGCCAAACCCCTCTTGCAAAGTCTTCGCCCAACCATTCCAGATTTGCGGCTAGGGTCCCCCTTTCCACGCCATTCGGGCCGTAAACGTTTGTGATCCAAAATTGAAGATCATCCTTTCGTCTCAGCAAAATTGATAGACAAAAGAGCGACCTCTTTTCATCGAGGATGTCGAAGGTGTCTTTGTTCCAGGCGGACAACAGACCTCTCGCCGCACCTTGAGAATCCAGCGATGCCATCTCGAACTTCCCTCCCCCATCCAGCTCCAAGCGAACTTCCCCCAACCCCGAAGAGAGTTTAGTCTCCTGGAGGATGAAAATATCTGCAGCCGACTCCGCGACGAGATTGCTCACTCTCCGCCTCTTATCAGCTCGGCCCAACCCCCAGACGTTCCACAACAATATCTTCAAAGACATGAGGTACCACACACCTTGGGCGGGATGAGGCCGAGGCGTTGATCCACAGAACGATCCAATGGTTGGAAGCGATTTGAGCCGAGCTGCACCTGCACCTGCTCCTGTTGAAGTTGTCCCTGAGGTGCATCCTCCTGCTCTGACGATTGATGAATCTATGATTCATCACTCTAAAAGTTGAAAATAGAGCTTTGTTCCCGAGTAATTAGAGGCATATTTCTATTTATATTGCATAATTAGCATTCATGCATGCAAGCATAATATCTGCATTTTAGCATTCATATTTGCATAAAATAAGAAGCCAATTTCACTTGTAAATATTCACCTGTATATTAGATAAAATATCTTATCTGTATATATTTTATACTAACTCCAAATCCAATAAAACCAACTCTATTGTGTATATATTACTAACACTAATAAAAGAAAAATATCAAAAAAATACTAGCTTGAAAAATTGACCAATAAAACCTCAATCCAAGTTTGAAATCATGAACCTTAGAATGCACATATCTCTCTCATACAACCTCTGATTTAGGTCTACTCACTTTTAAAGTAATATACATTCAAAGACCTTCGAAACAATACCAATTTCATTAAAATCGGAGTTCGTATGCAAAACTTGGGTTTTGGGCCCCTTTTGTACATTGTACATAATGACCGTTTTATCCCTGTATTTTCTCATTTTATTTTCTTCATTATTAAAAATCTAAAAAAATTAGATTAAATTGTAAATATTCTCCTCATATTTTCCCTAACTTTATTTTGATTTTTTCTCTTAATAAAATGATAAAAAATTTACAAAAGATAAAATGTGGTATTTTATACCTATAAGGTATCACCCAAAAATACATTTTGTACAGATGATCTCATTTGATTTTCGGTCCTTCACGAAAGTTGTAGATCTCGTCGAGACGAGCAACTTTCGTGTTGATCACTTTTTGATTTAACCTCTTTTATTATTTCTTTTCGATTTTTCTTTGTATTTAGTTGTGGATTTTTCTGGGAGCGACACGTGGCCGCTCCTAGAGCCACCACGTGTCGCCTCCTCATTCATCCACTTATGCCACCTCCTCCTTCATCCAGGGCCGTTGGATGAAAGGGTATTTCATCAACGGCGGAGCTTCTCCTCTACCCATTCATCCCCCACTCTCCCTTAACTTAAGGGAGAAGCCTCTTCGACACCTCCCATCCCACCCCATCTCCTCCACTTTCTCCATCTCCTCTCCAACTGCCTCCTCCTCCTCTTTATAACCTCTCCATCTCCCACACTCTTCCCCATCCTCCAATTTGGAGTGTAGGAGAGAGAGCTCCCAGGTCCTTCAATTGACAGTTGAAGGCTGATTTGGTGTCGAGCGACGACCCTCCAACAACTCCGGTGAGATTCAGGGAGACCATCTAGTCTCCTTGTCGTGGAGCTTCCAAAGCACCGCTGAGCTCGGCCTCCTGCCGCGGCCTTCGAGCGACAACCTGAGGTCTGTCCAAGAGCCTCATCCACAGGCAATCCATCCACCCCTCCAGGTAATTTATCCTTGCCCTTTTCTTCTTCTCTTCTTCTTCATTGCATACCCATTGTCTCTCTTAATTTTACCTCCATTCATCCATCAAAACGCCGAACTGATCGCACTTCAACGGACAAATCAAACGTTGCAAACGCAACTGTGATTTTTATTTATTTTTCCGGTGAACTTTCATCAACCGATTCATCGGTTATTCGCGCTCGTTAAACAAATGCATGAGAAACAGGGGAGGTGGTGAGATCCTCCCCACGTTCTCTCTCTCCTTCCCTTCTTCCTCCTCCACCGCCCACTCCTCGCCATTGATCTCTTCCTCGACGCCGCAACCACCTGCGGCCAAGCTCTAGGCCGCACCCTCGACGCCACGCCACCCGTGTGGCCCCACTCCGCCGACGCCTCTGCCTCTTCCAGTTGAGGCCCAGCCGCGTGTGGCCGTCCACCGCCGCGAATTCCGCCGGTCAGCCCTCCTCCTTGCACCTCCTGCTGCAGCCACCTGCGGCACCGTGATCCAGCCGCCAAAGCCAGCGCCACGTGCCTCTGCGCGCGCCGCTTTTGCCCGTGGCCGCAGGTCTCCAGAAGCTCCACACCAGCCCGCCGTGTTCGCGCCCCTGTGCTCCCATCAACGCCGCCCTCCGCCAGCGGCGAGAGCGCCGTCCCGCGCCTGCGCCCGACACCTCGCAGCCACGGCGCTTGGCCTTGCCACCTCGCGCGCGCCAATCCGCCGAGTGCGCGCGCCCGTCCCCGCGCCTACCTCCTCGCCGGCCGCAAGCCACCGTCGCAGCCTCCAGCCGCCCGTGCCCTCCAACACCGCTGACCGCCTTCTTCCTCGTGGGCGGGTGAAGCTCCTCCTTTAAGCTCCCCTGTTCCATCTCCAAAAACAGAGGAGAAGACATCGGATAATAAGACAAAAGGGAATTTGCAAAGGGGACACTTGCACCCCTTTGCAAGTTTTTTAAAAAAATTTCAAGTTTCCGGTAATTGCATGTGAGTCCTTCTTCATTTGAGCTAATATTTCTTTTTCTGTATTGCATTCATACCCCTGCATTTGCACGTTTATTTTATCGTCATTTTGTCATCCATTTTTAATTCCGAAAATTGCATTGTGTAGCATAACTCTTGTTCTACCATTTTAGCATTTATTTATATTTTTCTGATTTGCAGAATATTTATGGAATTGAATTTGGTGAAAAATTGTAGTATTTTGCCCATTGTGATTGATTAATTGATTTCGCATTGTCTGCTTATCGAAAAATCTCTGAAAAATCATCATTGGTAGATCTAAGTCTATGCTACAACATATCCAAAAATCATCTTATTTGCACGTAGAGTTTGTCCTAGAAAAATTATTTAGTGAAAACCTTAATCGATTTTAATTAATCAACCGTGAAGTGTTTTAACGAAATTAAAATTGATTTGGATAGCTTTTAATTGGACCTATTTGGATTAATTTTGTCTCTGAGAAATATCATCGTTTGTTAATTATTAAAATTGGCTTAGTCATTTTCACTAAAGTCTGCGTTTTTTATTATCCGTGCATTTAAAAATTCTAAAAAAATTTGGGTAGCTTAATTTCATCATATTTCATCATCCGGCCAAGTTTCATAATTTTTGGAATTAATTGGCTATCTTTCTGATTTAACTTGTAATTTGGCCTGATTTTGCATGTATCTTGCACAGAATATACGAAAAAGACCAAAAATATATCCTCTGAAAATCAAACCTTGGAAATTTGCTTCGAATCTACCCAAGGAGACACCTACCTCCCTGAGTTCGACCTTGGACTTCCAACCAAATAAAAAAAATTGCCGCTCGAAATTAATTTGAATATAATTGAAAGTGGTTTTTGATCTGCTCTCATTATCCGACTCCAACGAACAATATCAATTAATTTGAACATTAATTTGCTCGAATTAACAAGGGAAGTGGGACGCAGTTATCAAATGGCGTCGTTGCCGGGGAGGTATGGCTTAGGTTAATTTGCAGCTATTTTTGAGTGTTTGATTTTCTCTCCCCGGGTAGTCTGACCCCCGGTTTTCTTGTGAATATTTTTCTGTCCTTTAAATTTTGCATTGTTTTCGAGTCGTTCTCTCTCTGACCTCAAATTATTTCTGTGCGAGGAACACGAGGAGTCGAAGACGCTTCAAGGATTCGGCATTTTAATTCTTTGAGTGATTTGAGAGAAATTGTACTTTTATTCATTTCCATATTTTTTCGCATCATTTCCAGCGGTTCCCGTTTGGGTTCTCACGTGTGTAAAGATAGTGGAACCGTGTCCCCGTGTGCTGTATGGTTTGAATTGTAAATTAGGCTTGCACTAGCGGCTCCTCGAGCCACTCTAGGGTTTACTTGTGCTCGTAATTTTTAGAACCACACAACCACTTAAAAGACGCACTTAGATCGCAGATCTAGTCAAATCAACCTGTGCTTCACTCGCTAATAGAACTGCTTGTTTAGGAGCAGATTTTGTCGCTTGCATCTGCATGTAATGTAAAGATTTCAATTCTGTTTTGCATCCTGCATACAAGCGAAGGGATCACTGTAAGTCTTCTTAACTCAGCATACACATCATCGTTTTTCGTGCATCGGCTTTTCTCGATTTCCCCCTTTGTTTTTCACACTTAAATTAAACGGAAATTGGGACTGGACGATAGGCGTGCTGTGTGGTTGGACTAACAAGTGATAACTGATCTTAAAATCAGGACTGCTAACATTATTGACCATAAAAATTCAATAAAATTGGAAAATTTGTTTGCGGGAGACTAATCCCCGACCTTGTTTTCAGGCTGAGTGAGGGTACTTGAGTGTGTGTGAACACCTTAAGGCAGAGCCCAAATCCCCGCCTTCCATATCACGGGCCAACTGATCTTAGCAAATATCACGAGTTGAATATTTTTAGATTCACTGACTAGTATCAAGTAGCCTCCGCCTGTTCGTGGGTTGTCAGGGGTGAACCAGCGGTACTTCGCAACAAGTTGCTAGTAACCCTTCGGGGCGAAGTTCCAGCCTTGTCAGCCTCCGCCTGCTTGCAGGTAGATAGGGGCATGGTCTTTGAGTCCATCAACTTAGGATAGGAGCGAAGAAAGGAAGGACCGGCGGTATCTTAGGCGACAGGTTAAACAGGGAAGACGCATCCGGCTCTGAGCCGACTTCCCTATAGGTCGCGTAAATCCTTACTATCTTGCTTGAAAAATCACACTTAAAATTAACAAGATTAATTGGACTTGGTTTCGAGTCCTTTACCGTGTTGAGTGTGAACCCAGGGTCTTGGATTGAATTGCTTGCTTCAGGTAGGAGTAAAATCCTATCTTTACTTAGAACTCCCGATTCTTCTCGCCACTTCAAGATGAATGACTGGGGGATATCGACACATTATTCGTCAATCTCTCTTTGAGCCCCCCACGAAAATCATCTTCACAGGCTCAAGCGCACCTTGGACCACCCAAGACTCATGACCCTCTTGAGTTCTGGATCCCTCACACCCAGGGTTGTTACTCTCAAACCAACCCTCTCCTCTCCTCTGAGCTTACCGAGGAAGACCATCGCCTCGGTGAGAAACCCTTCCTTGAGTTATCCTCTAATCTAGATCATTTCCATTCCCCAGGACTAGAGGACAAGATGCCACCAAAGTGACCCCCAGAAGAGGAAAACCAGGATGACCCACTCCAGGAAGTCTTGGCTCGTCTCGCCACAGCCGAACAAACGAATGCGGATCTTACAGCAAGAATGGGACAAATCATTACGGCAGGAGGAATCGACCGACCAATGGTTGATGCCTATAACCCAGCAGAGAATGAAATACAAAGTTGGTTGGCACCAGCAGTTCCCGCCGAAGCATTTGAGTTCAAGCCCCACTTCCTTAGCCTGCTACCGAAGTTCAACGGAAATGCCCATGAAGAACCATACGCCTTCCTTCGTGACTTCGAGCTGGTTTGCAACAACCTTAGCCACCCTCGGGTTGGGCAGGATTACATTCGACTGAAGGCCACCCCTTTCGCCTTCGGAGATAAGGCATCACATTGGCTGAAGAACCTAGGGGTGAGATGTACAACCTGGATGCAGTTCAAAGACTTATTCCTGAAGAAGTTCTACCCTCTCAGTAGGACTAACCAAATGAGAACAAAGATCGCCAGTTTCTCCCAGAGACCCAGTGAACCATTCCATGATGCCTGGGATAGGTTTAATGACCTAGTCCAGAAATGTCCCTGTCACGGCATTTCTAAGGCGATCTTAGTCCAGACATTGTTCCGTGGTCTGACCCCGGAGATGCAGGGGTTAGTAAGTGCCGCATGTGGAGGAAGCTATCTGAATAAAAATGAGAATGCTATATGGAAGATACTAGAGCAGATGGCGGAAACTGGCAGGTCGCAGGCCACCAGAGGCTATCAGTTGTCTCCCTCAATCCTATCCAATGAGACAACCTGGAAGACTGTAGCGGATCTGACAGAGGACCTCATTCCCAACATGGGGATGATTGCTGATAAGTTAGCCATGGTCGAGCAGATCCACAAGAGGGTCACTGACCTTGAGTGTCTCTTACATTTACCGAAGCAAGTGGAGGAACTTTCTGAGAAGGTAGCTAAGATAAAGCTACCTGCCCTTCTGCACCACCTATACCTGTACATCGAGTCCATCTTGTACAGGAACAGGCACCGGGGCCTCAGAGTGGCTTGGATCAGACTTACACCCAGCAGGACCAGCATGCACCCCCATAAGTGGAGATCAGATACGAGGAGCCTCCGCAGGTGTTCGAGATCAACGAGCTGTGGTACAACCGTGACCCCGTTGGCAGACAGTCGGGGATGGGGAATGGTCAGCATCACTGACCTTCCCCATCTTACTAAGAAACCAGCTCCGTCCCCGCACCGCGCTTTGCTCAGTCCAGGCCCGAACAAGGGTACCAGCCTCAGCAGCACCAGCAGCAGCAACGCGCATTCCAGCAGGGTCCGTCCCATCAGCATCAGCAGTATCGGCATGGCCAGCATGGCCAGTATAGAACCTCATCTGCAAGCCAGCATCACCAGCCAGCTCAGCCCACCGAATTGGAGTCCCTCACCTTGGCGATCCAGACCCTGTCTGATAGGATCCAACAGATCCAGAATGACTATCTGGATATGAGAACCGATCTGAATCGTGTTTCTCGTACCCAGGATCAACAAATGGCATCAAAGACCCCAATTCCCGTCCAGGTTCAAGTCAACTCGAACAACCTAAATCAAGGCCAGAACCGACCTCGTGATCAGGTATACTATTCAGATAAGTCTTTATCTGAACATGAGATCCTTTCGTACGATAATGTAAATCACATGTCCCTCAAGAGCGGAAGGACCGTGATCGTACCTGATCGGGCACGAACATCGAAGGAAGGAGCCGCCAAGGCTCTACCTGAGGAGAACTTGGAGGCCGAAGAGTAGCAGCACCATCACCACCCCCGGCGGAAAAAGAGGACTTTTGGGTCCTCGAAGCAGCAAACCCGCAGCAGTAGTGAGTCCGACGAAACTGATGAAGAGCCCGCACCTCCATTTAAGGAGGACCGTCCTGAAGAAGCGGAAGATACATCACCAGTTTTGCCCCAGCATGTTTCTTTTAGTCCTAGTTAGAGTCCGAGTCTGTTTCAGAGTCCGAGTCGTGTACAGAACTCAGTTCCCGCTTTCAATGAAAACATTTCAGCTCCAGAACCTGAGTTAGAGTCAATAATCCCTTTCCCCCGAGCTCTTACGGGTAGAAAGAAGAAAATCAAAAAAATTCAAAAGGATGACCCTGAGATGGCAGAGTTCTGCAACAAATATATCAAGGTCACAATCCCCTTTGACAAGTATGTGGAAATGACTCCTGCATTTCAGAAATACCTTAAGGTGAGATGCACACCTATTAGGGTTAGCAGGAAGACCAAAAGTCGTGTTGAGAAACACGTTCTGTCAGTAGCCACGACTTGTGCAATAAAGAACTCGTTTCCAAGGAAACGAAGAGACATGGGTGCACATTATGTGGTGAGTCATGTCGATGACATTGCGTTTGTACGCACTCTCCTAGACAACGGATCCTCAATTAATTTAATGCCTACAGCCCTTTATGAGCGGCTTAATCTCGAACCTCTTAGGAAATCTAGAGCCCTCCTGCAGTTCGCTGATAAATCAACCAAGAGGTTCCAAGGAGAATTGAGGAATGTTGTAATCAAAGTCGAGGGTCAAGAATACATGGTGGACTTCACTGTCCTCGATATGGAAACACCTCGTAATTGGAGAGATTCCTATATCATCTTAGGCAGGCCCTTCCTCAGGACGGCGGGGGCCTTGTTTGATTATAAGATCGGGAAGATTCAGTTCCAAACTCCAGGCGGAGATGAGGAACTAGAGATGAAGCAAACCAGATGGCAGAGACCGGATTCCGAGTCCAGCATCGAGTACTCTTCGTCCGAAGCAGACCGTGACCATGTAGACACAGTTGGGCCATGGAGACAGAACCCAGCCAGCATCGATGAGTCCCTCCCTTCCGGAGATGATCCAGTGCATGAGTCAGTCTGCGAGATCCTTAGAGACGAGTACAGCTCAGAACTTGCATCCCCCTACATCTTCGATGACTTAGAAGCCCAGCTGGGCTTGTCAGTCCTTCCCTCTATAGGACAATCAGAAGATGAGGATGACGAGTCGGACGTGGTTTTCGCCGATTGCATGGAGACCTTTGACGATCCGACTCCAGAGCTAGATAGTTTGGTGGCAGCAATCACAGAGAAAGATCCAGCCACTTCCAACACTGAGCCAGATTCGATTGAGCCAGATTTCCTAGACGATCACACCTTACCTGAGCTCAAACCTTTACCCACAACACTAAAATACGCCTTCCTTGCGGGTTAGGAGAAGAAGTATCCGGTCATCATCAGTTCGCGATTGACCGAGGAGCAGGAGTCTCGCTTACTAAAGATCTTGGAGAAAAACCATAAGGCGATAGGCTGGAGCATTTCCGATCTCCATGGGATAAATCCCGCTCTGTGTTCGCACCATATCTACTTGGAGAATGAAGCCAAATCCTCTCGAGAATTCCAACGCCGTTTGAATCAAAATTTGCGAGAGGTAGTGAAGAAGGAGATAGAGAAATGGTGCAACGCGGGTTTTATTTATCCCATCTCCGACTCGAAATGGGTGGCCCCGATCCATGTGGTCCTGAAAAAGTCGGGAATTCAGACGATCACCAACGAGGATGGAGAGGAGATTGTGACACGAGTGCCCACGTCGTGGCACGTCTGTGTGGATTACAGACGCTTGAATGCCGCGACGAAGAAGGATCAATTCCCCCTGCCATTCATTGATCAGATCCTAGAGAGATTAGCGGGTAAAGAATTCTTCTGTTTCTTGGATGGGTTCTCGGGCTACAATCAAGTAGCCATAGCTCCAGAGGAACAGGAGAAGACACGTTCACATGCCCCTTTGGTACCTATGCCTTCAGTCGCATGCCCTTTGGGTTATGCAATGCTCCGGGTACTTTTCAAAGGTGCTTGATTGCTGTATTCGTCGAAATGGTCGGCGAATTCCTGTAAGTCTTCATGGACGACTTCTCGGTCCACGATGATTCCTTCGACTCCTGTCTTAGGAATCTGGACCGAGTCCTCAAACAATGTTGTGAGGTTAATCTGGTGCTCTCCTGGGAGAAAAGTCACTTCATGGTGACAGAGGACATTGTGTTCGGGCACGTCATCTCCAAGAGAGGAATGGAGGTTGACCCTGCCAAGGTGGATGTGATCAGACGACTCCAGCCACCAACCAATATCAAGCAGTTGCGGTCGTTCCTCGGGCATGTTGGATTTTATCGGAGATTCATTAAGGATTTTTCTAAGATTGTCCGACCGCTAACTGAGCTTTTAGGCAAAGACATGGAGTTTGTTGTTGATCACAAATGTCTTGAAGCCTTTAAGCTATTGCAAGGAATGATCATGGACGCACCTATCCTACAAGCCCCAGATTGGTCTTTACCTTTTGAGATCATGACGGATGTCTCAGACTTTGCTGTTGGGGTTGTGTTAGGACAGAGAAGGGATGGCGTCCCGTTTGCCATACACTACGCAAGCAAAGTGCTTGATACCACTCAGCGTAACTATACAGTTACGGAAAAGGAGATGCTTGCGGTAGTGTTTGCCTTGGACAAGTTCAGATCTCATTTAATTAGATCCAATGTTATCGTGTTCACTGACCATACGACACTACGATATTTGATGGAGAAGGACGTGAATGCGCGTCTTCTTCGGTGGATTTTACTTATCCAGGAATTTGATTTGGATATTCGTGATAAACCTGGAAAGAAGAATGTAGTAGCCGATCATCTCTCTCGTCTCGAAGATCTTAATACTTCCGAGGATTCACCAATTCGACACTCCTTCCCTGACGAGTCGATTTTTGTTGTTGACTCACTCCCATGGTATGCCAACATCGTAAACTATCTTGTCTCCAAGAAGGTTCCCGAGGGTTGACCCAAGAGCCACATCGACCGACTTAAGTCGGATGCGAGACACTACCATTGGGAGGATCCGATCCTTTTCTTTGAAGGACCAGATTGTGTCTGGAGACGGTGTATTCCTCAGGAGGAATACCAGTGTGTCCTTTCTTTATGCCACAGCTTGGAGGCAAGAGGACACCACTCCGGGAAGAGGACCGCATGGAAGGTATTTCAGTGTGACTTTTACTGGCCGACTCTGTTTCACGATGCTATCACCTTTGCGAAGTCATGTCCAGTATGCCAGAGAATGGGAGGAACCGTTGGTTCCAAGGATGAGATGTCGATGCAGTCTGTCATCATTTGTGATGTCTTTGACGCCTGGGGCATCGATTTCATGGGCCCATTCCCTGTTAGCCATGGGTTTGAATACATCCTTCTTGCGGTAGATTATCTATCTAGTTGGGTGGAGGCTATCCCGACCCGAGCCGCAGATAGCATGACTGTCTTTAAATTCATCAGAGATCATATCATCTCTAGGTTCGGGATCCCCAAAATGATGATATCAGATGGGGGTAGCCACTTTGTAAATCGGGAGGTAAAGAAACTCCTGAAGGACTACGGCATCGAACACCGTGTCGCTAGCCCTTACCACCTATAGACTAATGGTATGGCTGAGATGTCGAATCAGGAGGTGAAGACTATATTGCAAAAGCTTGTCCGCCCAGACAGGAAGGACTGGTCTCAGATCTTGGATCATGTGCTACGGGCGTATAAGACAGCTTACAAGACACCGTTAGGAACCTCCCCATTCCGAATGGTATTCGGAAAGCCGTGCCATTTGCCCGCAGAGTTAGTGCATAAATCAGAATGAGCAATCAAGAAGGTCAACTGGAACACACACCTTGGGCAGAAGCAAAGAGAAATGGATCTGAATGAGCTTGTGGAAGTCAGAAACCGCGCATATGACAACAGTTTGGTGTACAAGGACAAGGTGAAGCGTTGGCATGATAGATATATCAGACGAAAGACCTTTGTTCCTGGACAGAAGGTATGGTTGTTTAATGCAAGGCTGAAGACCTTCCAAGGCAAGTTGAAATCCAAGTGGACGGGCCCATTCATCGTCCGAACGGTGCATGATAGCGGGTGTGTCGAGATCTCAGATCTCGCAGATGACGCACCGACATCCCTTGTGAATGGACAACTGTTGAAACACTTCGTCGAATCCAATGAGCAGTTAGTCCATGTTGAGGAGATTGTGTTTATGCGTGAGACAGATTCAACAGATACACCTCGAGCCGCGCAGGAGACCTTGCAGCAGTGAGCTCCAACCATCAGCAGCATATTGAAAGATTCAGACCGACTCACTTGTATATACCATCATTCCTGTACATTCTGTCCTTTCTCCTCCCGCGACTCTAGTAACTCATTCCAACTTCATCTATCTCCATCTTGGACTATACTTAGGATGATCAGATCCTAAGTATAGGGGGACGAGCCACCTGAGTCTGTGTTCTGTACATCCTCCAGATCACATCGGTTCTCATACTCACTCCTGTCCTATACTTAGGCCGATCAGAGCCTAAGTATAGGGGGGGACCGATGCCCGCATGTATATACTCATCCATTTCCCCTCTTCCCCTCGTCCGCCCCATTTTTGATCTTTATCTACACTCAGGCTGCCAGAGCCTAAGTATAGGGGGGCGGAGCGACTTCTATACTTTTTGTAATTTTAGCTCTCCTACGCTTAGCCCGAGCTATGTCTTTTTAGTCGCTTTTCGTGCTCTGAGGACATAACACACGCTAAGTATAGGGGGACGTGTATATATTACATATATACTTTACCCATAGCTTGTACTTTCGCGTATTTCATGTACTTTTGTATATAGCATGCAATAATTACGGGGTGGGTAAAAATTGGATTTTTTTGTAAAATACACTTGTATAATCTGTATAATACTCATAAAATACTTGTATCATAGGAGGTATACCAGAGTGTCAAAAAATTGTTGAAAATAAAGGCTTCTTATTTACTCTTGCATATTATCTCTGCATCTAAAAAAAGGTCTTGCATTTCATAGCATGTCATCTGCACCTCTCATCTGCATATCTTGCATATGCAAGGTGAAAAGCTAGTGGTGTCTGAACCAAGTTATGAGTAGATATTGAGGATGGACTTGATTTGACCTTAATCCACCTAATTTCAGAGGAACCTTATAGGAACTGGAGTTAAGATTTCTCAGGTCAAGTGACTTAATTCTTTGAGTCCACAGGTCTATGTTCACATGTCATCTTGATTAGTCTAAGTAGAATATCTCGTGCACACGCATGATTCTTTTAGACAGTGACCTAACTTGGACAAGCACAATGCACGTAGCTCTTCATTGATGAGGTGGTGAGGAGGTAGAATCCTTTAGCTTGGAGTAGCACACGGGTGGAAACATCTGTCCTCCTCTAGGGAGGGTAGTGCACCTCAACCTAGTCTAAAGGTGTTGAATTCCAAGGACATGACACTATGGGTTGCAATAATGCTTCAAAAGAGGGATAGTCTACTGGCTCAAGAGAAAAACTCCTGATGTATATGCTGCACCTTGTATATAGTTCCAAAAAAAAGAAAGAAAAAAAGAGAAAAAAATGCAAGAACTCCACCAAAAAAAATAGACAGGCAAAAAAAAATTGCCTGTCGGAGAATGTATATTAGCAAGAAGTTTACAGCTGGATGACTGGCTACACTGGTTAGGCATCCCGGGATAGGTAGCTACACTGGCTACCGTCCATTCTTTTCTCCACCCCCTCCTCTTGAACTGGTCGCACTTGAACTTAGAAGGGAATACCCGCTCCTCGAGGAATGAGTTACTGGATCGGGTTATTGAGTTACCTTGTTAGAGGAGGCTGGTTCTGAGCCATTTCTGATGTGGAGAGTTATTTATCACTTACACAGTACAAGTAAGAATCATAGTCATCAGAAATTTGCGTTTGAGGATTTGTTCTGACCTGACTGTTGAGGCGTCTTGAATAGAAGACTTGTGGAACTTGAAGTCTGTTAGGTCTTAAGTTCAGGTCCCAATGAGGTTCCGCCACACAATTAATCCAAAGGCCGAGTCAAGCCCCATTTTCAACTTTTGTTCATGACCTTGGTGTGGAACCAATCTCATTTCACTCTTGCATTTCATTTTAGTTGCTCTGGGATGAGCAAGGTTTAAGTATAGGGGGTTGATGAATCTGTGATTCATCACTCTAAAAGTTGAAAATAGAGCTTTATTCCCGAGTAATTAGAGGCATATTTCTACTTATATTGCATAATTAGCATTCATGCATGCAAGCATAATATCTGCATTTTAGCATTCATATTTGCATAAAATAAGAAGCCAATTTCACTTGTAAATATTCACCTGTATATTAGATAAAATATCTTATTTGTATATATTTTATACTAACTCCAAATCCAATAAAACCAACTCTATAGTGTATATATTACTAACACTAATAAAAGAAAAATATCAAAAAAATACTAGCTTGAAAAATTGACCAATAAAACCTCAATCCAAGTTTGAAACCATGAACCTTAGAATGCACATATCTCTCTCATACAACCTCTGATTTAGGTCTACTCACTTTTAAAGTAATATACATTCAAAGACCTTCGAAACAAGATCAATTTCATTAAAATCGGAGTTCGTATGCAAAACTTGGGTTTTGGGCCCCTTTTGTACATTGTACATAATAACCGTTTTATCCCTGTATTTTTCTCATTTTATTTTCTTTATTATTAAGAATCCAAAAAAAATAGATTAAATTGTAAATATTCTCCTCATATTTTCCCTAACTTTATTTTGATTTTTTCTCTTATTAAAATGACAAAAAAATTACAAAAGATAAAATGCGGTATTTTTATACCTATAAGGTACCACCCAAAAATACATTTTGTACATATGATCTCATTTGATTTTCGGCCCTTCACGAAAGTTGTAGATTTCGTCGAGACGAGCAACTTTCGTGTTGATCACTTTTTGATTTAACCTCTTTTATTATTTCTTTCCGATTTTTCTTTGTATTTAGTTGTGGATTTTTCTGGGAGCGACACGTGGCAGCTCCTAGAGCCACCTCGTGTCGCCTCCTCATTCATCCACTTATGCCACCTCCTCCTTCATCCAGGGCCGTTGGATGAAAGGGTATTTCATCAACGGCGGAGCTTCTTCTCTGCCCTTCATCCCCCACTCTCCCTTAACTTAAGGGAGAAGCCTCTTCGACACCTCCCATCCCACCCCATCTCCTCCACTTTCTCCATCTCCTCTCCAACTGCCTCCTCCTCCTCTTTATAACCTCTCCATCTCCTACACTCTTCCCCATCCGCCAATTTGGAGTGTAGGAGAGAGAGCTCCCAGGTCCTTCAAGTGACAGTTGAAGGCAGATTTGGTGTCGAGCGACGAGCCTCCAACAACTCCGGTGAGATCCAGGGAGACCATCTAGTCTCCTTGTCGTGGAGCTTCCAAAGCACCGCTGAGCTCGGCCTCCTGCCGCGGCCTTCGAGCGACAACCTAAGCTCTGTCCAAGAGCCTCATCCACAGGCAATCCGTCCACCCCTCCAGGTAATTTATCCTTGCCCTTTTCTTCTTCTCTTCTTCTTCTTCATTGTATACCCATTGTCTCTCTTAATTTTACCTCCATTCATCCATCAAAACGCCGAACTGATCGTACTTCAACGGACAAATCAAACGTTGCGAACACTACTGTGATTTTTATTTATTTTTTCGGTGAACTTTCATCAACCGATTCATCGGTTATTCGCGCTCGTTAAATAAATGCATGAGAAACAGGGGAGGTGGTGAAATCCTCCCCACGTTCTCTCTCTCCTTCCCTTCTTCCTCCTCCGCCGCCCACTCCTCGCCATTGCTCTCTTCCTCGATGCCGCAACCACTTGCGGTCGAGCTCCAGGCCGCACCCTCGATGCCACGCCACCCGTGTGGCCCCACTTCGCCGACGCCTCCGCCTCCTCCAGTTGACGCCCAGCCGCGTGTGGCCGTGCACCGCCGCGAATTCTGCCGGTCAACCCTCCTTGCACCTCCTGCTGCTGCCACCTGCGGCACCGTGATTCAGCCGCCAAAGCCAACGCCACGCGCCTCCGCGCGCGCCGCTCTCGCCCGTGGCCGCAGGTCTCCAGAAGCTCCATACCAGCCTGCTGTGCCTGCGCCGCTGTGCTCCCATCGACGCCGCCCTCCGCCAGCAGCGAGAGCGCCGTCCCGTGCCTGCGCCCGACACCTCGCAGCCACGACGCTTGGCCTTGCCACCTCGCGCGTGCCAACCCACCGAGTGCGCGCGCCCGTCCCCGCGCCTCCCTCCTCGCCGGCCGCAAGCCGCCGTCGCAGCCTCCAGCCGCCCGCGCCCTCCAACACCGCCGGCCGCCTTCTTCCTCGTGGGCGGGTGAAGCTCCTCCTTCAAGCTCCCCTGTTCCATCTCCAAAAACAGAGGAGAAGACATCGGATAATAAGACAAAAGGGAATTTGCAAAGGGGACACTTGCACCCCTTTGCAAGTTTTTAAAAAAATTTCAAGTTTTCAGTAATTGCATGTAAGTCCTTGTTCTTCATTTGAGCTAATATTTCTTTTTCTGTATTGCATCCATACCCCTGCATTTGCACGTTTATTTTATCGTCATTCTGTCATCCATTTTTAATTCCGAAAATTGCATTGTGTAGCATAACTCTTGTTCTACCATTTTAGCATTTATTTGTATTTTTCTGATTTGCAGAATATTTATGGAATTTAATTTGGTGAAAAGTTGCAATATTTTGCCAATTGTGATTGATTAATTGATTTCGCATTGTCCGCTTATCGAAAAATCTCTGAAAAATCATCATTGCTAGATCTAAGTCTATGCTACAACATATCCAAAAATCATCCCATTTGCACGTATAGTTTGTCCTAGAAAAATTATTTAGTGAAAACCTTAATCGATTTTTAGTTAATCAACCGTGAAGTGTTTTAACGAAATTAAAGTTGATTTGGATAGCTCTTAATTAGACTATTTGGATTAATTTTGCCCCTGAGAAATATCATCGTTTGTTAATTATTAAAATTGGTTTAGTCATTTTCACTAAAGTCTGCATTTTTTATTATCCGTGCATCTAAAAATTCTAAAAAAATTAGGGTAGCTTAATTTCATCATATTTCATCATCTGACCAAGTTTCATAATTTTTGGAATTAATTGGCTATCTTTCTGATTTAACTTGTAGTTTGGCCTGATTTTGCATGTATCTTGCACAAAATATACGAAAAAGACCAAAAATAGCTCCTCTGAAAATTAAACCTTGGAAATTTGCTTTGAATCTACCTAAGGAGACAGCTGCCTCCCTGAGTTCGACCTTGGACTTCCAACCAAGTAAAAAAATGCCGCTCGAAATTAATTTGAATATAATTGAAAGTGGTTTTTGATCTGCTCTCGTTATCCGACTGCAACGAACAATATCAATTAATTTGAACATTAATTTGCTCGAATTAACAAGGGAAGTGGTACGCAGTTATCACCGATTCAAGCAACTCTGCTCTTCATTGCCTCCTTCGTCCTTTCCTGTATACCCTTCTAACATAACAAACGCCAAATTTGCCCAACCCTTCTTCTACACTCGAGGAAAAAGGACTGACACCCTTCAGACAAACACTCCCCCCAGCCTCCTCCCCTCCACTGCTTACACCCCCGCCCTTGGCTTCTTCTCGCCTGTCCTCCCAACGCTCTTGCTCACCTTGTTCTCTTCTAGCTGTCTCCTTCGACCTCCTCCCCCCAGCCAGCTCCCCAGCCCCGAGTTGTACCTCCTCATCTGCAGCCCAAGCCGACAAAAACCCCGGCGCCCCCTCCCTTCTCCACTGGCTGCGGTCGAACCGCCTGCTCCGAGCGCCCCCTATCCGGGTTCACAACTGATTCATCGATGAAGATCGTGTCGGGAGTAGCCTCGCTGCCGTGGGTAGCCTCGATCCCCAAACCAATTCCAGCAGACTAGCGGGCCTCAGGTATGGCCTCCCATTCCCCCACACGGGTCGAGTAAGAGTCTACTCCCGCCCGAGCGCGTCGCACCAAAACCCGACCGGCAACTGTATCCTTTCCTCGCGGATCCACGGGGTTCGGACCCGGGTCCGATAAAGCCATATGCGGTCCATCTGCCCGATAACCCAGAATGTACTCCCCAGCTCCTGTGTTACGAGGTGGTAACCGAACTGACTCGGGGATGCGAATTTCAAGAGTATGACTGATGCGGATACTCCCGAAGCGAATATCCCCTGGGAGACGAGGGGTCCCCCAAACAGTGTGCGCCGCTCCACCTTCCCGCGTAAGCGCCCTTCAGCCTTCTGCTACGATCGACGCTCCCCCTTCCGCAGGGGTGCCCGTTTTGTCTTCTGCCGAGCTTGGCCGCCCTTCCGAAGGAGTTACCGCCCCTCTCACCGGCATTACCACCAGGGCCTCCCGCTCCCGCTGATCCCCTCTAAAGAGCTATTACCGTTCAAAGTCCTTTGTCTCGCCGAAACGATGTCCACGCGCAGCATCGTCCCCGCAACTTTTAACTTCTTTTGGCCCAGCCCTACCGTGGAAAAGTTCCGAACTCTGATAGTGAGATCGGGCGGCTCCTCCGGACGCAACCCTGTAGACTCCACCTCTATCCAATATCCTGTTCAACATGATGCGTAGTCCCCGCGGCTCCCGATGAGCAAATGGGATACCTCTGACGATAACGCGTTTTAGCCGAGTTGGGATACGAACACCGTACGTCTTCTTTGGCTTGCGCCAAAGAAGCTGCGTCCACCCCTCTTGCGACCACCTCAACAATTCCTTTTCCTCCATTTCTTTCAGTCCTCTAGCTATCACCCTCCCGGGGGCTAGCTGCATAATGTCACCTCGGAACAACGCTGTCGATATGAGTCCCGTGTTCGACATACCCTTGAATAACGCGTCCTGGCCGCAACCTTCCCCCACCAACACCAGCAACCCATTTGACCGCACCCTTCAGGACATGCTCCGCTCCTGTGAGAGAACCCTCGACAATGGAAGCAGCAGATTGGCTCACGGCATTGCCGAGCCCAGTGCCTCAAAGATCCGCATCGGTAGCATCCTCTGCCAAAAGGATTGATGAAGCTCTGTCTCCGACGCTCAAGCGGTCCCCTGCCTACTTCGCCCGGCCGCCCCACGCTCATTGCACCTCCCCTTCCGAAGTTCCGGTTGCAGATTCTGACCCATCCCCCTCCCTCCACAACCAAACGCTTCCGCCTTACGCCCATCCTGCAAGAAAATTCTTTCAGACTATTTAGAAAATATATTTGTTTCCAAGTTGGAGTCTTTGATGTGTAGATTTTTTTGGTCGTCGTCACAGACAGACAGGGGATTGGCTTTGGTTGATTGGTCGTCGGTTTCTATGCCTACCAGAGAGGGTGGCTTGGGTGTTCTGAATCTGGGAGTTATGAATAAAACGTTGCTAGCAAAGTGGGTGCTAAAGATTTGGAGTCCTGGATGGGATATGTGCTCCACTCTTATCAGGGAAATCCATGGTGTTTCTTCCAGCCTGATGGTCCAAGTGGTCGACTGGGATGCAGGAACCAACTTCTGGAGAGGGATTTGCTCGGTCTTGCCGGACTTACCAGGGTACTTGCGGCCTTTACTTGGAGATGGTCGCATGTTTTGAGGAGGGAGCGGATATTGACGGCAACAAGGAGAGCGAGGCTCTTCCCCGGAGCCGTGGAAGAGTGTTGTAGATGTGGTGAATCTTCGGAGGATGTGAACCACCTGTTTCTTGAGTGCCCTGGTTTGGTTGATGTTTGGCGGAGAGCGGCAATCACGGGTCTCGATTGGAGTAACAAGGACTGCTTTTGGGATTCTTGCAGGTAGGGAGGTACAAAGATAGATAGATTAAAAATTTGTGCTACAATATGGTGCATATGGTTGGGCAGAAATAGTGTGATATTTGAGGAGTTGAGGTTCTATTCCGAAAATGTACTTGGGCATGTTGGAGCCCTCCTGAATTAATTGCATTTGTAATTATTTATTTTATTACTAATATATTTTTTGGATGGCCCTCTAAAGAGGCCCATCCCACCGTTTCTCAAAAAAAAGGAGGTAAATAATATTCGACAATGCAATGAGCCTGAAGTCCGCCTTCGGGGGCACATTCTTCTTCGACAATAGGAAAATAAACGCCTTGTTGAGTCTTTCGAATCCACAGTTGCCCTCCCAAAACTCTGCCAGCACCTCCAAGACCTCCCTCCTTGATCAAATCCCCAAACTCCCTATAGACCTCCCCCTTAATATGTCTTTTTTAATGCATATGACTGTGATTTATCCCAAAATTAGATCATTTTGGCAGGCTTGGGATATTTTGCTCCTCTACCAATGTCTTTGCAGGATATGTCCTTGGGGAGGGGGGGATTCTTTCTCCTTCTGGACGAACGACTGGACGGGGGAAGGGGCCCTCTATTCGCGCTTCCCTCGCTTGTTTGCTCTAGCTGACGACAAGTTGATTTCGGTTGCAGAGTGCTGGTCAGATGGTATTTGATGGCCGACTTTCTCCGCTAATTTCTCCGACCAGAGATTCGAAGAGTTCCTAGCCCTGCTCGATACGGTGAGGGAGGTGGGGGGCCCTTCGGAGGGGAGGGACCATTGGTGTTGGCGGGAGGGCTCGTTCACGGTCAAGAAGTTTCTTGGGGCTATTAGTAGGCCGCCGCCGTCTCAGTCGGAGAATCTGATCTGGGATTGTGCGTTCTTGTGGGCTCTCAAGCTCCCTGAGAGAATTGGTTTCTTCCTATGGCTAGTCAGGAGACTGAGGCTGATGACAAGGGACCGATGTGCCAGAGTTTTGGGAAGCGTATCTGACAAGTGCCTGTTGTGCAATGAGGCGATTGAATCCGTGAAACACCTCTTCTTCAAGTGCCCCATGGTGACACAAATATGGCAAGGGGCTGATTTGTCCTGGTGTAGCACGGACGAGCTCCAGAACTTCTGTGATTCGCTTATGTCAAACGAAGATAGGCCGAAGAGGGAGTTGCTGTATCCCTTGGCCATACCGTGGGCGGTTCGGCAGGGTAGGAATGACTTACTTTTTTCGGGTCAGCGATTCTATAAGGAGAACGTCGGGATTCATGCCAAGCGTTTGGTGGAGGAATGGGTGTTGTAATCGCTCTCTAGTGCGGGCGTGTGTTTGTTGTTTCCCCCTTCTTTTTATCTTCGTCTTTTGAATAAAACCATAGGACGAACACCAATGAGTGTATCCCCCTCGTTTCAGGATTTCAAAAAAAACATGCGTGCTCTTTCTCCTATACATCTTGCTTGCTTCTAATCTTCATATAACATAGTCTTGCTTGCTTTTAATCGTCTGTTATGAGAGCACCGCTATGGAATATTTTGCCATGCCTGCAATTTCATCAATATACTGTTTCTCCTTCACTACAGATGGATGAATGGTCAACACTTGAGGGCCATTCCGTCGGATGATTTGACCAAACTAATAGGAGAACGATGGAAGCGTACAGGCACTCTCTTGGAAGCTGGAGAAGCATTTGTGAAGGCAAGTTGATCCTTCTATAAGCCTCTTGCATTTAATCATTCAAATAATTCTATGTTTGTTTTTTTGTCATCAACACTTGCATGGTTACTAGTTGCAAATTTGAGTTGTTTTACTTATGTGACAACTTCAGGACCTTTGAATTCAACTAGATATAATGGAAGTATCTTTTTTTATTAATTAGAGATAATCACCGTGTAAAATGCATGAGCAGGATGCAGTTGAGTTGTTGAAAGCGGGGATTGATTTGGTAACTGATGCAGATTTAGCACTGTCTAACTTGTTGTCGTATCCATTGCAAACAACTTTGGCGAGGTAAAGATCTCAATGCTACCAACACACTGCATTCTTCTTGTCGTTGTTTTGCTTTTTAGTTTTGAGTACATCCAATTAAATAGCTTGCAACATCTGCATAGTGATACTGCAATTATGGGCTTTAGAATTGCTACATCATTAATCATTTAAAATAAATAACATTTATGATATTCTGTTTTTCAAAAAAAATGATGCCATTCTCTTGCTGATATATCGGGTTGTGTTTAGTCATGAGTGGCGGTGCGAGTGTCAAGGAATTCAAGGCATGAGCACCCATTGAATTGAATTTGAAGTGACGCCTTTTGACCATTTACTCAGATGGTCTTTAATGACCACCTTCTTATAAGATCATGCAAGTTTTGGCTGGGTGTCTTCTTGGCTCGTCACTGCATCACCCGTTTTTCTTTTGAAAAAAAAACATCATGCATTTTTTTGCAGAAAGTTTTTAATATGTATTTAAACTTACAGTTTGACAGAAATCTAGAGGTCGGTATTTTCAAGACTAAAATAAGTGTCTTACTATATTAATAACCAGTAATGTATATGGCGATTAGCAGATGACTCCGAATTGATATGGCTCCTTTTGCACATCGCTGATAGTTGCTAAGGTTGTGAGACTAGACCGTGATGCTTCAAAGCAACAGCTTTTGAAATACTTTTCTCTTAACTATTACAGTGATGAAGCCAAGCCGGTTATTGAAGACAAGCTTCCTGAGGTGGCTTCTGGCTTGCTCAGTGCTTATGATGGAGGGGAGATTCAGGAAGCACTAGAAGAAGGCCAGGCAGGATGGCAGAAATGGGTGAAAAGTTTTGGGAAATCACAGAAGCGTAAGGTGGATGCATTTAGCCTCTACTGTTCACATAAATCAATATAGTTTCATGAAACAAAATTAACTCTTCGATTAGGAGGTGAACCCATGGTTAACTAATTTTCAAATTGATAGTGTTTTGGAACCCTCTTTCGCTTCTGTACTATGCGTTAAACCTGATATGGTTAGAACTGTTCGAAGTTGAAAATTTCCAATTTTACGGAAGCGCGTTGAAGCACACACCTTTCTTTTCAAGTTTAATCCATTTTTTTATTACATCACAGTCATTGCTCCTTATAACACGCCTTATTTTTTATGGAGTTTAAAAGGAGATAAGACCTGTATGGTTGGTTCGTCTTTTTCCTTTATAGAGGCCATTTCAGTGCTGTTTTGGCATCGTTCGATTGGACATTGCTTTTACCATGTCTAGTTGCAATGTGTTCCAGATGTTTCTGCATTAGACGTGTTCTATAACCATGTTATATTTCCTTTTGGTTGACCTTTTTATATTATCTGCCCACCGAGAAAGATTCGGAGGGAATTGGTTCATGTGGAGGAACTGGTTTGAGATTTTAGGATTTCTGGATTATCAGCAGTCCTAGGCTGGACAATACCAATTATTTGGGAATTTACAAATGTTAGGATTTTAAAGGTTCACTATCTTTTCCCGACGACTTTCTTTTCTTGCTTTTTGCTCTACTGGAATGAATATAATCTGTACAATCAACAAATGCATGATATGCCATTTCACTATGAATGAGTGCTGGCAAATATGCCATTTCACTATGAATGAGTGCCGGCAAGCTTTGAAAAGGTTTGGTTTTGGTTTTATGTGCAAATAGATGGTCTATTAATCTCGTCTTCGTATCCATGCACTTGAAATTGCTATACTCATACCTTGCATAAGGGCTGGTGCTGTTATTTACCATTTCACACCATTTTATATATGTTTTTTTCTCATGATCTTACTCGATACAAACTGTGGCATCTATTGCAGGGAAAATCTCTCTTTATGCCCCTTCGGCTGTTGCTTACAGGAAAGGTTCATGGCCCTGAAATGGCACCCAGTCTGTCACTGATATATATTGCAAGTAAAGGTGGTGTAGTTAGTCCTCAGGCTAACTTCACACCTCTTGCAGAAAGGATCGAAATGTTACGGAAGCTTGACTGGGAGTCTCTGAGCAAGCCCGAGGCCCCTCTAGAACCTATCGCCACTGGATCTTACTGATGCTGCTAGCTCAATTTTGCTTTGTGATCCATTCTTTTCTTCTTGCAGTAGGTTCGTGGGATTAAACATTATCAATTTTAATTATTTTTGATAAGAATTTTTCTGAGGTTTGTTTAAATCTTACCTGATCACCTATAAGGGTGTTTCGTGGTGTATGTATTAGGGGGTGGTTCTCTTCGATTTTTGCAGTGAACATTGTAATTATCTCTGTATTTGTGGTTTATAATGCCATGAGGTATAATTATATCTTATTTTTTTATTCACAAGGATTTCTCTTACGTCCATGTTTAAAGTAAAAGCTTAATTTTGTTATTTTTGCATCAGTAATAAACGTGTGTATGACATAGATCTAATGGGTCACTCATATGCCTTTTAATAGTGCAGTCCACCACAAAGATGGCTTCATCTAGTAAGCCCCTCGATCAGTTGTGCTAAAAGTTCTGACTCAGGACTTATGAGCGCACCTGCCCCATCCTTGTGCCATCTAACTTCACGATTGTCCCGAGCATTCTATGAGACGAGACACAATCTCTGCTTCTATTGCTAATGGATTAGTTGGATAAATGGGGACCTTAGTCGGTTGTTTTGCTGGTTCAGTTGATTAATGTGAAGGAGCTTGATCTCCCATTTTGCCCATATTCTCAAACCAGTCGTCTGATTTTATTGATCGGACCATATTGGCCCATGCAGTTGATTGTGCATGCAGGCTAATTGGCTATAGGAGTGAGAACTACTTCAGCATCAGTCTCATGAAGTGTATGCAAGTCCTAGAGGTGCACCTGGATCGGATTTTAGCTTAATCTATGTCCAATCGACACATAACGGATTTTTGATTTTTCCAGTCCAATCCAATCCATTAAACATGCAAATCCAATCCAATCCACCGGATTACGGATTGGTTCGGATTGGTTTGGATTTTTATTGCTCACATAATCTATGATTAAGTTTGTGGCACACTCGACCTTGACATTCGAATCATGGTTCTATAATTGAGATTGTCGATAAATGTAAAGAAAAAAATAATTAATTTTTGAAAAGCAATTTGACTCAATTTTTTTGGAAAGCAAAAACATACATGCTTGTTATGGATTTAGTATGAACAACCATTGTATAACTAAATGAAAATAACATACTTGTGATATGTAGAAATCATAAAAGAATCATGTCGACCTTGAATAAAATTGCAAGTTTGTATATATCAAATAGGAACTACAACTAACCTGCAACTAACCTTCTTGGCTACGTGGTGCGGGAAGGAGAATTGACGCAACGGAGGTCTAGAACAAGAACTGTGGGTGACTACGCGCTAGGGAGGGATGTATTTGAAGTTCCTGACTACGTGTGCATGAGGGAGGTCAGTGAGAGCCGAAGATGAGGTCTGTATGTGCATGCGCGAGCGAGGTCTAGCTATGTATGCATGTCGTTGGGGACGAGGAGGATGATGTTGTTGATGATGAGACAACATCTGGCTTGGGATGAGAACTGGCTGCACGTGCGCAAGAGAGGTCTAGGAGTGCAAAGAACGAGGTCTAACTACACGTGCACAAGGGAGATCTGGCTACGCATGCACGTAATGAAGATGAGGACGACATTTGACGGAGATGTGTACACTCGAGGGCAGAGATGTGTGCAATGCGCAGTGACTCGGGTGAGTTTTTTGTTTGGACACTACAAGAAAATTGACCGAGGGCAACGGATAATTTCATATTCGTTGCCATATCTTCCGTAGTAAATATATAACAACGGATATTATTCGTTGCACACTTCTTTTTATTTGCAACGAATAATGGTATTCATTGTTATATTCCTCGCAACGAGTCATATAACGACTATTCATTGTCGTTTTCTCCTAATCGTTGCTAAATATGGCAACGATTATCATGAATTTTAATGAATAATTCAACGAAAAAATCGACCTTTAAAACGAATATGATATTCATTGTTAATTACAAGTACAAAAGATCATTTGGCAATAAATAATATTCGTTGTTATATCTTTAACATCGGAAGATATAGCAATGAATATTCAAATTTTCGTTGCCTTAGGTCTAATTTCTTGTAGTGGGAATAGGTCCCGAGTGGGTTTAGGTTTAGTATTATTATTTTTAGAATGGTGTTTCATTTGGAAAAATTGAAAGATCTGAAGGACATTGTGTATAGGTATTACTTTTTTCTAAACCAACTAGTTGGGTGAGATAAGGGGCTTTCCAACAAGTGGTGTGGGGTAAAACTTGAATTAGAATATGTTTAAGTTATAAAGATAGTAGCTTGGATATTTACACATATCTTTCAAATAAAATTTAATATATAATATACTTTAATGAGAATAGAAAATCTATATACATTATTTATTTATTTATTAACGGATCGGATTTTGACAATAATCCTATCCAATCCATAAATGAAAGGATTTGTAAAATTTCAATCTGTTTCGATACATTAAACTTATAAATCTAAACCGATTCAATCTAATGATAAAGATTGGATCGGATTACGGATTTTTCAGATCCATGTGCACCCCTAATAAGTCTATTGAGAAGAGGTTTTTATAAATCAAAACATTTCTTTGTGTAAAAGAGGTGCAGATAGTTGACGTTAGAGATCAACGGAAATATTTGAAAAGGTATTTTGGTCATTTAATTTTCCATTTTCCAGGCAAAATTTTTATTTTGGGAAAACAGATTGTGAACGTTAATGTCAGCCGGTTGACGCTGTTGAAGCTGACGTATATAACTTGTTGCGAGTCGCGGAAGCATGCACAAACGCGATCAATCAAGAAAGTATGAAACATAGGTTTACCAAGTTCACCTATAATTGGGCTATGAGCGATGGTGATCGGATTTTGTTATGTGGAGAAAGAAGAAAGGCACATAAGATACATAGAGCCCTAACTCTAGGGAGTTTTTATACTACTCTTGTATAGCGAGATTCCCATCTTGTTGGAGTATAGTACGTCAGGAGAGGGTGCAATCAAAGTTCTTCAACTTAGCTCAGATGGTTAGGATTTAATGCATATCAACATAACTTTTGACGCTCAACCCATGCAAGGTCGCTCGCCACTTTGGATGTGGAAGTAAGTTCAAGATAAATCAATCCATCCGTCGTCGGCAAATTTTTTTTTCCTTTTTCATTTGACGAAATCGTTTGCTGAGTCGTTTACCAGACTAGTTGATTGTACCGCAAATCAGATTGCAATCTTGCAAGTGAAAGCAAGGTTCTTCAATTGCACCCCCATGGAACTTAAGTGGAAGTGGGATTATTTTGCGATGTCAACTTAAATGTACCATAGAATGGCGATGGTCTAATACAACAAGTAGTCAGCTCTCAACTGCTCCCCATACGCGTTATATCGTTGCCTTCTGTTCCGCAGCGCTGTCATCTCTTCTTGAAATTTTCCTTGATCTTTCATCTGCTCTTGGAGTGTTTTGCATGGCAGCCATGGATGATACTTGTGTTCACTGCAGCTTAGTCGTTGCTGGAACTTTGTCCTCCTTTTTCTACCATCGTCTATAGAGAAGTAATAAGGGTCAGGTTAAGTGAAGGTTGTTTCGCATCTAAATTATTGTGTGAATATCGACGAATGACTGAACACACAAGTATCCACGAGTACACAAGACAAAGGCCTAAACTAATATACTTGTGAGAAAAAGCCATGGAAACCATTTATTAGGATTAGAAAACTTATATTTAGCTTTATAGGTTTTCAAAAATGTAGTTTTGGTTATATTTTGAAAAGAGATGTATTATTTTAGCATTTTGTAAGCTTAGAATATAAAGAGGAATATGGAGTTGTTATGGTAAAAGTTATTGTGGTTCTAGACCTGCCCTTACACTTTAGTGCTTGTACAAGAAAGAGGAAAAGAAAATAAATGGACGAAAAAGAGAACAAGAGAGAGTTCAAAAAGGGAAAGAGGCTACTTATTACAAGCCTCAACATAGCTCAAGAAGCTAAAATAATAAAGAATTCAATGCTTGGAAGCTGATTTTTCTTATGCAGTTGACTCGGAATTGAAGCTTAAAAAGGCATTGTAAAGAAGGCGTTCCAATGATTTTGGACCATCAAAAAGCTTTTCCTAAGACTCAAAAGAAATCTCTAACTTAGTAATGCAACGTTCTTGATAGTTACAACTTGTTGGATTCGAGCCCATACAATTACTCAAAATGCTTAAGCTTAAGTCATCAACTAGTAGTCCCTCAATCTTATAACATATTTTCACACTTTATGAGTAGTAGATGTCGGACAATGGATGTTGTACAGCCTCCCCTCTCTTATATGCGCAACATCCTTTTTGTGATTTGACTCGTCATTTATTCCCACTAATAATAGAAGTTGCATACTCTGAGTAGCATTTTCCCTTATATCTCTTTGTAGAGGTGTGGCTCTAGCTCTTGGTAGACCTTTCCACTACTAGAGGAAACTCGCTCTGAGTCCATTCATAATGTCTTAAGCTTATATATCCATATCCTGATCGAGGAAAACTGGTTCCCATAGCTTGTTGGGTTCGAGTCAATTGAACCCATTGACAACCACCAAATATACTAAGTTCAAGTTGTCAAGTAGTAATCCTCCACTCCTGTAACTCCCTAGCACACTTTGTGACCATCAGATGCGAGAATACATTTGATTGTATTATGATAATTTGATGCCTTTAAATCTTTTCTAATCCATGATTGAACAAATGCCTTTGGATCAAAGGTGAAGTTGTTGTGCAATGTTCTGCTGCAAAAGATATCAAATTACTAGCATATACGTCATATGATGTAACTAATCAATCATATCATAATGATATGTTATCGTGAAAAAATCCAAGATTGACTGATGGAGACACTCGAAAACTCCAATTAATGTGTATACGTATATTCTACGAAACTCCTAAGAATCAACCGGAATGCTATTAAAAATTGATCTTCTTAACTATAAAAAAACTAGGGGCATTCAAATGTATATGGGTCAAGGGCTATCTAGCTCGATCTGTTCATTTTAACCATAAATTCATGGGTATTTGTTCGAAAATGATGGGTGAGGTACCTGCTATACCATGACCCGCCTCCCATCTAGAAAATCCGTATCGATTAATGGGTACCCGTGGGTACCCAGTAAGAATCTTCCGCTACACAAATGATTCAAAAAGATGAAAATGACAAGGTACAAAAACCAATATTTAAACAAGGTTCTTATCTCTTTTAGAATGTAAACATGGATGCATACACATATATTGATAAATAAGAAAATATTATCAAATTTTTTAAAGGATACATATAGTAAATGGATGTAAATCAGATAAAAATAATAAAAATTAATATGATAAATATTAGATTAAATTTACATGCATTTAATAGCTCACACATAATGTATCCAAATATGTATCCATCTTGAAATGGGCATACATATGGATGCCAAAATTTGAATTAACGTATGTGATAATGAACCGAATATGGTCCAAATCATTATATATATCCATTGTGAAATTCAACCAAGATGATAATGAATGTAATAACATATGATGATAATTAAGTATCTTACATGCACACACATCACGACAATCAAATGAGATGATTATTAAGCAATTAGATACATATATTTATATATCGTTTGTCAATTTACAACTCATTTATCCTTACTTTCTTATTTCATAAGAATGAGCTATAAATTTTCTAAATGCTATTGGACCGAGCATACATAGACAACTCGAATCCAACCAATACAAGAATCAATTTTTTTGTTAAGGAAAGACCAATACAATTTGTATATTTTGTATCCATTCAAAGTGAAAAATTGAACGTGATGAGGTAATGCAATTCACTAATTGAAAATCATAGATTTTGAATTAAATGGACTAAAGTGGCTATTTTTACTTGTAAATTATTGGAGATGGGGGAATGTTAATTTTCAAATGAGGCTGGAAGTTTTGAATTTTGAGCGGAGACATTTTAGGTGGGATTAAATCTCAAAAGATGACCCGTCTTACCTCTTATATTTCCTTTGAGGAGTCTTTAGCCTTTCATCTCCTTGAATTTTCGTCATTCCCTTTCACACCCACACAACCCCCTATCACCCATCTTCGATTGAAGGTCTAAGATATGGAAAGAGACCCAAGGGTTCGTAGATCCATCGGAGCGCTCAAAATCAAGATGAATGCTCCTTATGCCTCCTTTTGACCCTCTTTGACATGATTTAATCCTTGTAAATTCTTGTTAGATATATTATTTTTTTAATCACCAAGCCATTCCATGGCTTTTATTAGATGCAGCTCAGATTTCGATTAAATTAATTGGTTGCTTACTTATTGGATTATTAGATCTTTAATATATTTTATATATTTAGATCTATCTTAAGTGGATGAATTTTGGATGGAGAAAAATAAATTGTGAGTGCAATTAATACATATAGAATTCCAAATGTTATAACAAGATTGATTATGCATAGATCAGATTCAAAATGACTTGAATAGGGTTCTTGTAAAGATATGAGAATCGGATTTCAAGTTCGATCATTTTTAGTTTCTGATTCATAATCAGAGAGTTTATAATATTAGATCAACAGATTTATGAAATACATTCAAAATTTGAGATGAATCGAATATGATTTGATCGGATTGAGATAACTAGGAAGAAAATTACATCGGATTTAGAAAATCTGACCATTGGATTTCAAATCCAAGACCATGGTCGTGTAGATCATTGAATCATTAAGCTACATCACATTCGTGTTAATCCGATGTCTTCTGATAAGCCAAATTTTCTCATAAAACTACGCAAAATCGAACAAAGGCGGATTTGAGGAGGTCATAATCTTGGTGTCATTCATCTACCCATGTGGGCAGCCCAACCAAGGAGAAACATGTGGCACTCACGAACACACATGCTAAAGATGAGAATGTGGGTGTTCGAGGACCATTTCTATTGGGTTTTTATGGTGATATCCCCTTCCTCTTACTTTTTATACTTACATTACTTTCTTTTAGACATTAAATAAAAGGTATGATTAAATAGAGAAATTATTGGCGTGTCTAGGGGAAAAAGAGATAACGAAAATTTTGCAAGGGTTCACATATGACTATTGCAAAGTGGGTTGATAGTAATTAATTACATCACTATCTTTATAAAATTACATATAAGTCCCTGGAATTATACTTTTGTTTAAATGAGCCTTTTGATATCTTATAAATTCCAGAAAAATCCTATACGATCATAAAAATTACATTTTAACTTTTTTAAAACTTTAGATAATTTTCTAAAATTGAGAAAATTATGAAAATAATACCCTTATGCTCAAAATGGCATATTTATACTTGTAATGAGTTATTTCCAATGAAATAAAGCATGTATCAAGTCATAAATTATATCTTAAATCGTATTTTTATATAATGATATTGTTGATATGTAATTGAATTATAATATGGTGCTTGAAATTCAAAATTATTATTATTAGATACGGGTTTCCTTTATGAATATCATGTATTGCTTAAACTTTGTGATTATGGTTATAACATTAATGACAGATAAAAGCTAGCATGTTTGTGATAATTGATGTTCATGATAAAAATAGTAGATACAAAATGTCTTAGAGTGTTTTGTGATCCTCTTAGTGTCATGAATTATCTAATTAGCTTGCTAAGTATTTGAAAGGCTTTGTGATCCTCTCTTCTATTAGCGTGAGATTACTATGTGAACATTGTGTGCTTAGTTAAATATTTCAACTTAAATATAGTCACTCAAGTGCAGTTGGGAGTAGAGGCATGGACTTAGATGTGTTGGGATACCGATGCATGGAGGACCCTTGTTCTCTAAGTTATTTAGATAACTTAAAGTCATACCACATAGAACTTGGATTCTTTAAATTATGGACTAGTCTTCCACTATATTTTTAAAATGTTGTCAACGAGAAATATTAAATGTTATTACAATTAAGTTGAAAATATTAATACTTAGACTAATATGAAGATAATAACCTAAGGGAGTCATGAATCTTAAGAGGTATGGGTAGATTGTATGATGGCTCAACTCACTCAAGGGGAAGGAAAAGTGCTTAGGAAGCACTATGGGGGCCTAACATTAAATATAAAAATAAATGGATTTTCCCCACAAACCCTATAAAATTGGTAAATCCCCTTCCCTCCCTTTGAAATATCGATATTCCTCCCTCGACCCCTTAATCTTGCTAACCCTTACCCCAAAGACCATGTGGTTAACCCCCATCCATTTCCCATTAAATTTAATCCGATTCCGTTAAAAAGAGGTGCATATTACCCTCTTTGTTTAAAATATTTACAAAAGATGCCATTCTTCTTGTTCCCTAACCATTCTCCTTACATTTCCTTCCCCTCCACCTCCCCTACACCGTCCCCAACCTCTCCCGTGTCGCCCTAAACGTCATAGCCTTCCCCTACGCCTCTGTCGACCTCCCTTGCAGTGGCCTCGACGTCACAACCCTCCCCTGCACTGTCGTCGACCTCCCTCCCGCCGCCCTTGACCTCCCAACCCTCCCTTGCATTGTCTCGTCGTCGTCCTCCTCCTCCCCTTTCCTCCGCCTCCGCCCCCTCCACCACCTCCTCCCCTCCCTTTGTTCCACCCCAGTTGCTTCCTCCCCTTTCTCCACCCTCAGCGACCTCCTCCTCCTCCCCTTTCCTCCGCCTTCGCTCCCCTCCCTCCATCACCGCCTCCCCTCCCCTTGCTTCTCCCCATTTGTCTCCTCCCTTTGCTCTGCCCCCAACGACCTCCTCCTCCTCCTCTACTTTCCTCTGTCTTCGCCCCCTAATGAATCTCCATTTCATCACCTTTATTCTATCATTTTGGCCTTAAAACCCTAGCCAATTCATGTAAATAGCATTATTTTGTACAAATTAACATTCATTATTTAATCTAATTATCGCATATAAAATATAGATTTTAATGCCAAAATTACATAATAAAGAAAAAAGAAAAAGAATAAATTAACAAAGGTATTTTATGACCCTAAACTTCGAGACTAAATTAAGAATTGATTTGGTCGACAAGGAATAAAGTAGGGGAGATCAGGGCAAAAAAGATGATAAAAATCCCATTCTTTTATTCATCAATAACTCAATTTGGGACATATTTTATTCTTTATTTTTTATACCTCAAATAAATAAATTGTGTATATGTAAGTTATAGACAATAATATATAGAAAAATACAAAATTGATTTTGCACAAAAATAATACACAACGTATATTTTATGCTCAGAATAAAAAGCTAAAACTGAAACTTCCTAGCCTCATATCTCCTCAATAAAAACTCAAAATGCATCAAAATCACCTTTAATTGTATACAACTTTTAATAAAATATTTAATGAAGGTGGTTTCACTCAATTTGTAATTAAAATGCAAAAGTTAGGTTTTGGATCCCTACTGTACAATACAACTGAATAAAATATTCATTTTATTTATTCTTTATCATTTTTATAATTTTATAATTTTATAATTTTTAAATATTATTTACAATATATGTACATATTTCGAATAACATAAACCCATAAAGAGAATCATAAAATAAAATAATATACAAAAATACGTAGATGAATATACAATACTTATACCTATATAATAAGTATACATATTTATTTATACAAATTATATCGAAAAATAAAATAAAAATATATTCATGTATATTTAAATAAGTTATAATTATATAAATTATGTATATAACATAATAAAAATTAAAATACAAAATAAAATTAAAAAAACCAAATATATAGGTAAATATACCTATAACTATACTTGTAAATAATGATCTATAATAAAATAACTCGAAAAAAATAAAATTCATAATAAAATACTACATAAAATAATAATCATTTTTTACTTTTAACCAAAATTCAACAAAATAATTTAGTATTTATTTTCTTTTTATAGGTAATTTTCACCAGTATTTATCTTGTTGGTCAACATGGACCAACTAGATGCATTCTTTTGTTGACCTTGGTCAACTGACTCCCCCGGCGTCTTTGCTCTGTCAAGCGCGTCTTTTCCCCAATATTTCTCCATTTTCCTGGGCATCTCCTCACTCTTTTTTTGTTGATTCTTCACATCAACTTGAACATCTATCAACCCTGACCCTCGCCTAAATCCTGGATCCGGTGTACATAGCCCTAATAGATCATTAACCATAGGTTAATAAGGGTTGTCATCATGTTCATAAATAAATCTTCCCTCATCCTTCTCGAGTTTGTGCCTTTTTGATTTTTAAAACCCTCCACCCTTGGTCCAGTGTGTCACCAGGTGAGATATGGTGTATCCCTGAGGCTCTGGAGTGGCTGACAGAGAAGGAGAAGCGACCCACGATAGAGCTCCGACCCGTCCTTCTCCCTTGTCCTCCATCAGGTTTGAGCTGCACCTTTTACCATTTCTAGGTAGCTTCTGTCCTTAGGTTTCATTTTACGCATTTTATTTTGTGTTTTACTTGCTTGATTAGCATAGTTTAGGCTAGTTAGCTTTGTAGGAGCTCTAGATCTCTAGCCACCGTCCTCACTATGTACACACTCGTTCCGACCACCACGTGCACGACATCACTTTTATCTTCCGTTTCTACACCTCCGCAACCCATCTGACCATCCTAATATCCCCCAGATCAATGAATCGATGTTCATACTTCACCCTTCGTCGGAGCGTAACCACCTCACCTCCACCTTCGACTATTCCACAAAATAATAGCCTGAGGACCTCTTCCTGAGCTCCCTCTTTCTAACGTGCAGGTCCCCGATGGAATAAGGTCTATTCTAGGCCTATTTGACTCCAGGTTCAGCCTCCAGGCACCTTGAGCTTCAATGACTCACTAGGACCCCTTCTTTGGGTCTTGGACTCATCTGAAGGCATCACTCGATGCGGATTGTCAGCAGGAACATGGAGCACCATACTATCGAGGGGTAGGCTCTGAATCAAGAGGACGCAACAGATAAAGGAAGAACATACCCGTGTTCTTCCCTGTTCTTGGGGAATGATGAAACAATGCCCAATGGAGCCCTCGCTCCAGATTGTACAGCCACCGTCTGATGAGGAGATGCCTCCGCCGTCAGATCAAGCCTTAGATTTAATCTTCATCATCCATCACCGAAGCGGTATCAACCAATCGTGGTTGTTTATCACTTAAGTGATGATCATCCAACCATCCATGGAGCCAGCCTTGGGGTGAATTACCGAACTAACCCCCACCTTTTTATTTTATTTTTTTCATCCTGTAAAATACTTTGAACGTTTATCATTTTATGTATTAATTGCAGTGAGACTCCTGATGTTTTGACAATTACAAATGGGTCCAATCTAGTTCAGCTCATGTGTAATCCCACGTGAGTTGGAAATTTTGCATGTACACCCTTGTGACTTTTGTATTTCAGTTTAGTCAATAAAATGTAAATATTAGTTGAATATTTATAGGCAAATAGCATCAAAGTTCTTACCTTTATTTTTAATTGCACTTATGCCTTTTCCAGTTCACATATTTTTATGCTTGTAATTCATATATTACAAATAGCATCCATGCTCCAACAACTATGTAAAAACATGCTAGCGTGTACTTTCATGTTATAATTTTATTTTTTAATTTTAGGCATTTTCTCTATTTATTAAAAATCAAAAGAGCAGATTTTTGTCCATGCTTAACTTAGAAAATACCAATTGAAAAATTTCAAAAAAAAATTATATTTTATTTTTTAGTGTATTATATCTTCAGACCAAAAAGACCTAAAATAGAAAAAGAAAACACATAAATTTTAAAAAGCTCCAAAATCTAGTTAAACTGGAAAAAGCATAAAAAATCCCAAAAATATTTATTTTAATTTATGAATTTTCTTTATATTATTATTTGTCTATTAAAATTTATTTAAAGAATTTTGGACTTTATTTTCTATTTTTAATCTTCAAATCCATTCTTCCTATTTATTTATTCCCTGATTTGGGACATTTTTTGCTTTAAAAATTGGAAAAAATAGCACAAAATCTTCAAAAATCACAAAATCAGTCTCAATATCTGATTCTTTTTTCGATCTGTCAGAGCATGAGATTGATTGTCCTAGTTGTTTGACTCCTTTGAGTATTCTTTCCTTGATGATCCTTGCAAGGATGAGTCACATTCTTCTGATTATTCATCACCTAGTTTACAGTACTCCCCGAGGGTTGTCTACGGGAGACTATGACATCTTTGAGGTCTTTCCGTCCCTTTTGTTGGGTCGTCAATCTGTTGCCTACCGAGACCGCTTCTACTAAGTCATTTGATGGATTTGACTTCTTTGAGTCCATTCTCCTTCACGACCCTTGCAAGGATGAGTTCTGTTCTGAGTATTCATTGATTATTATGTATCGCTCCCTGAGGGTTATCTGTAGGAGGATACATCATGCTGTGGGTACTCGGCTTCACTTATGGTGTCTCTCATCTTGCAGAGCACGAAGTTGAGTCTTTTGATTTGTATACTCGATCTCACATCTAGTTGTGTATCTGATTTGACAGATCACAAGATCGAGTCTTCTGATTTTTCTGAGACCTCTCATCCATCTTAGAATGCTCACCTTTACAACCCTCAGAAGGTTGAGCCGTGTCTTGTGATATTCAGTGTGTTCTTTATCTTTCGACCGTATGTCCATTGGATATCAAGCTACATAGATAGTCTCTTGCTCTTTACCTTTCATATCTTTCGGAGACTCTGAGTGACATGGAGGAATCTGTATTGATCCTTGTTGAGATATTTCTACTGTCTATGTATCTTTTCGTTATTTTTGTTTTACCTAGTCCACTATATGTAATTTACCCATAGGTCTCTCCCTATATAAGAGAGTCTAGGGTTAAAGGAATAAATAATTCTCTTATTTCCTCCAACATGGTATAAGATCAGTTGTCCTAGACCGGAGCTCTCGAAACCCAAAAACCCTAATCCTACCTCCAACCCTTCTCTCTTGCATCGCCCCTCTCCCGTGTGTCGCCCCACCGCCTAGTGTGCCGCCTCGAGCGCCTCTCCCTCATGCATCGACCTCCAGAGTGTTGCCTTACGCACCGTACTCCAGCGCACCACCTAGCGCGTGCGCACCCCTCAGTTTTGCACCTTGTTGGTACGTGTCGCCGACAGACCTCATGGTGCGTACGTGACTGTGGTGCATGTCTGATCGTGCCACTGTCCTAAGCTCGTCGACCCTCTTCCTGTGCTTCGGCCTCTTCTATTGGATGATGGGTTTGCGTGCATGAGTCTACACTTGCACACAAACCCACATATGTTTGTGTAGATATACAATATTTGGCCTACAGAACCCATAGTATTCTCCTTCCAGCAATATGTCAGAGAACAAGATTGATGTACCCGCCACAGACGCATTCAGAGGTCCAGCGCCTACTGTCAAAATGGACTGGACGAATTATGAGCTCTGGGCTATGCAGTTCATGAGCCTGATGAAGTCAGATGATAAGAAGCAAATTCTTACAGAGGAGGAGCCGATGGAGAAGACTGGGGTGAATGCCTCGTGGGAGGCAGATGATGCCTATGCCAAGGTCTGGCTGTCGTGCACACTAACGATCGAGATAGCCGATGATGTGTTACATCAGCCTACTGCTAAGGCGATGTGGGATATCCTCGCAGCAACCTATTCTCAGGCGAGGAATGAAATGAAGATCCTCCAACTCCAGCATGACATATTCACCGTGAAACAGAACGGACGTCCTCTACACTCATTATATACATCCTTACGTGGAATGTTCGAGAAACTTCATAGTTTCATGCCATTAACGGCTACTCCAGAGCAACAGAAGACATATAGGAATGCTATCATGGTTGGGGTATTTCTCGCAGCCCTTGATCTTGAATATGATGCCGCAAGCTCTCAGATTCTTGCAGATGCCACAATACCCCCCATGGAGGAAGCATTTCGCAGGCTCAGCGGAATTACTATTCCATCCACCACCTCTAGTCAGGCTTCCTCAGCCATGGCAACTTCCCGAAGAAGAGGAGGTCATTCTAACTTCCGTGGACATGGACCTCGTGGCAGAGGAGGTCGCACGCGTCAGACATGTACCTTCTGTCATCGCCAAGGGCATATTGAGGAAACATGCTATTCCAAGCATGGGTTTCCTGCATCGGCTCGGGTTGCAGAGTAGATTGAGTTGCCTGCTGCTTCCACGTTAGATCAGAGGTTTGATCACCTTGTCGCCAGATTGAGGGATATCATACCTCCTTTCGCATCACCATCTTCAACAGATCACTCAGATGTGGCTGCCTCAGCATCTGACAGTACTTCTCCTACAACTAGCTCAACAGGTACTTATGTTTTTACATCTTACCATGGGTCTGACATTACAGAGTAGATCATGGACTCCGGTGCAACCCATCATCTTTGTAGAGATCAAAATCAGCTTTCAGCATATAAACATGTTTTACCAGGAAAAACAGTTGTCATAGCTGATGGAACTCATTCCTCTATCACAGGACATGGGGAGATTACTTTGACGCCTTCGTTGCGTCTACAAAATGTCCTACATGCTCCAGATTTCTCTATGAATCTACTTTCAATTAGTCAGATTACAAAGGATTTGCATTTTAGAGCCATCTTTGACCCATCTTCTCTTGTTCTTCAAGACATTCTTACGGGGAAAGTGATTGGGTGTGGCCGTGAGCGTGGTGGCCTCTATCGTTTGGTTCAGACTCCCTATGCGGGCGTATATTCTCATTCGTCGGGATCAGTCTCTCCCTTTACCTGGTATCTTCGGTTTGGTCATCTCCCTCTTCAGAAGATGTGTCATATTCTGCCGCAGATCTCACCTAGTACTTCTTTTCAGTGCGACGCGTGCCAGTTGGGAAAGAATCATCGGTCTGTCTTTCCTAGTCGTCAGAGTCGGAGCAGTAGCTCCCTTTTGAGTTGTTTCATATTGATATCTGGGGTCCGAGTTGTGTACCTGATCATCAGGGACACATGTTTTATCTTGTTGATGTGGACGATTATTCACGCTTGTCATGGGTTTTTCTTTTGAGAAATAAATCTGAAGCAGGGAATGTGATCAAAACCTTTATTATTGAAGTGAAAAATGTTTTCTCTGCCTCTGTGAAGTTTGTGCGAACTGACAATGCTTTGGAGTTTTGTACTCATGATTTGTCTCACTTTCTTTCATCAAAAGGGATTATTCATCAAACTTCTTGTCCCTACGCCTCTCAACAAAATGGCATTGTTGAAAGAAAGCATCGTCATCTGCTTGATGTTACTCAGACTCTTCTTATTCAGAGTCGTACACCACATCATTTTGGGGAGATGCTATTCTCACATCATGCTCCGCCGTCTGTCTTGGGTGAGAAGACTTTTTTCTCTATAGCTTTCCCTGGAAATGAGTCATTCTCCCTTACTCCTCGTGTATTCGGATCTGTTGCATTTGTTCACAAGCTGTCTCCTGGCCTTGACAAGATCTCTCCTAGAGCTGTCAAACACATCTTTGTTGGTTACTCTAGGACTCAGAAGGGATATGGGTGTTATGTACTTCTCCCTTATAGGTGATCGGTTAGCCTCATCCGACCTAGGCACTGAGATCTACATGCCTCCTCCTCCACCACTTTCTACTCCATCACCACCTGCTCCACCACCACCACCACCACCACCTTCACCACCACCACCACCTCCACCATCACCCTCTATCCAGTTCCGTGTGCCACTTGTTCCATCCCTTCCTAAGGTCTACACACGTCGAACTGTTCCTGCTCATGGTTTTCGCCCAACTCTTACAGAGCCCCAGGTTTGTTCTGATAATGTAGCTTCTAACGATGGGTCAGGCATTGTATCAGTATAGGAGTCCTTGCAGGAAAACATCATGCCGATGGAGGGTACTGTATCTGACCTGGATATTCCTATTGCAGTTAGGAAGCAGAAGCGCTCCTGTGCCTCTTATCCCTTGGCATCTCAGGTCTCTTTTCATCGTTTAACATGGGATTTTCAAAATTTTATCATAGCTCTCTCTGTTGTGGACATTCCACAAAACTATGAGGAGGCATTGAAGGATACTCGCTGGCGTTTATCTATGGAAGAGGAGATGGCAGCGCTACACTCATGTCGTATGTGGAGTCTTGTCTCTACTCCAGTTGATGCGTCCATTATGGGATGTAAATGGGTGTTCACAGTGAAACACCGTGCGGATGGCAGCGTGGATCGCTATAAGGTGAGATTGGTGTCACGAGGGTTCACCCAGACTTATGAGGTGGACTATCAGGATACTTCCTCTCCAGTGTCCAGGCATTCTACATTGCGTATTCTTCTTTCTGTTGCTGTGTCATGAGATTGGTCGTTGTACTAACTCGATGTGAAGAATGCCTTCCTCTATGGTGATCTTCAGGAAGAGGTCTACATGCAACAATGACCTGGGTTTGCTGCTGAGGGGGAGTGTCAGAAAGTTTGCAGACTACACAAGGATATTTAGGCCTTAAGCAGAGTCCAAGAGCATGGTTCCAGAAGCTCTCGGACTTGATAGAACAACAGGGGTTTGTGCGATCGACTGCCGATCACTCCTTGTTTGTGTAGAAGACGTTAAGAGGTACCTTTGTCATTCTTGTGTACGTTGATGACATTATTGTTACATGAGATGATGAACATGGCATTCAGGGAGCCAAGAACTTCCTAGGTAAGCAGTTTGTGGCCAAGGATCTGGGACATCTACGTTACTTCCTTGGGCTATAGTTTGCTAGGAACCAACGTGGTCTGGTGATGACACAGAGGAAGTATGTTACAGATCTCCTCTTAGAGACAGGCATGGCAGATTGTAAACCTGCCACTACTCCCATTGACCCGGGTATGAAGTTATATGATGATTGCACTGAAGAGGTCGATAAGAGGCAACACAGGGAAATTGTTGGCAAGCTACTATATGTGACTATTACCAGGCCTGACATAGCATTTGTCGTCAGCAAAGTAAGTCAGTTCATGGAGCAGCCGAGACAAGTACATATGGATGCAGTCTATATGATTCTGATATACCTGAAGAATTCACCTGGCACAAGACTTTTGTTTAACAGGGGCACATCTCTCTCATTTACAACATGTGCAGATGCAGATTTTGCTGGATGTCCAAAAGATAGAAAGTCTACCTCAGGATTTGCTGTGTTTATAGGAAATTCACTAGTTTCCTGGAAAAGCAAAAAGCAGACTGTGGTTGCCAGATCGAGTGCTAAGTCATAATATAGGGCTACGGCACATGCGAGTACAGAGATGATGTGGGTCATATCTGTCCTTACTGACTTGACTATAGAGGTGCCTCTCCCCATGAATCTTCAATGTGACAATCAAGCTGCTCTCTTCATTGCCAACAACCCCACTTTCCATGAGAGAACGAAGCATATTGAGGTATATTGTCGTTATACAAGAGATATGATCCATAAGGGTCTGATATCTACCTCTCATGTTAGTTCAGAAGAACAAATTGCAGATATTTTTACCAAAGTTTTACTCAGGGGGCCGTTCAGATCTGTTCGTCCAAGCTGAGCATGATTGACATCTATGCTCCATCTTGAGGGGGAGTGTTGAGATATTTCTACTGTCTATGTACCTTTTCGTTATTTGTGTTTTCCCTAGTCCACTATATGTAATTTACCCATAGGTCTCTCTCTATATAAGAGAGTCTAGTGTTACAGGAATAAACAATTCTCTTATTTCCTCCAACATTCCTTCCTCCTCTATGTCTTACTATGTCAGCTTTGATCTCTCACTCTTTTCTTATGATCTGATATTCTGCTTCCCGCTATCGGATACTGGCTTAGTTTTCTATCTTTTTTTCCGGTAGCTGACACCCACTTGATTGCTTATTAGGGTGTCTTTATCTCTTCGACTGCGTCACCGTTCTTAAAGGGAGACGATGACGAAAGTACAGTATTCGACTAACATATACCGTCCTGCACTTCACCATTCTTTACCGCTTGTATGTATATGTTTTGTCTTTCCATTTCTCCTTTCTCCCATATTTTTTGTGTACCACATATCATTCACCATATCTGTGTGTCTATATTGAGGATGTACTTTGTCATAAGTATAGGGAGTGCACCTATTATGTTGTTCTTTCTTCGTTCTGTTTCATCGCTTCTATTGTTGCTTATACTTAGGGATCTTTTATCTTAAGTATGGGGGAGTGATGCGTACATTCTCCTAATGTATTTTTTTCTTTTTATCGGTTTCTTTTTAGATCCCCTCACTTGTCTCCTCTCACGTTTATTTTCTATGCTTTACTTAGGCATATCTTACCCTAAGTATTTGGGGGAGACAGACTGAGTCACGATCTGTTCATTTCCACCCTCGATCCTCCCTGCATGTAGATACAGTCTGTTATACTTAGGATTATTTCATTCTAAGTATGGGGGGGCGGTCAACTTCTCATTGATTCATTCCTTTATTTTTTGGTTGTTGTAGTGTAGGCTCTTTTATACTTAGTACAAGTTATGTCTTCTCTTTTTCTTTTTCGATCTATGAGGACATAGCTCAAGCTAAGTATAGGGGGTCGTATATACTTTGTATATACTTTAGCCATAATTTCTACTTTCAAATTTTTAAAATATATGGCTAAAATACTATATATACAATTCATTATCAAATTAATAAAATTATGCGTATACTTCTATAAAATTTCTTTGTATATATTGATTAACAAGTCAAGTTCAAAATGTTTTGGAAAATGATTTGACCCGTTTGGAAAACTTTTTGTGACATGTTTAGCCTTTGTAAAAATGTCTTGTTTTATAAAAAAATTTCTTCTTTGTGACAAATAATTTTTTTTGAAAACTATTTGCAAATGGTTTTGAAAATGGTTGCAAAAATATTGTGAAAAATATGTATATATGATGAATATGTGATCCATCACTCTAAAAGTTGAAAATAGATCTTCATTCTCGAGTAATCAGTTGTATATCCCATTCATGCATTTAGAATTAATGTTTGCATTTTAACATGCATATGTGCATTAAACAAAAAGCCAAATTCCCTTGTAAATATCACATGTATATTCACCTTATTTTTCTTATTTTTATCTATTTTCCTCTAACTCAGAATTGACTAAAATCAACTATATAGTGTATATATTACTAACACTAATAAATGAAAAATATCAAAAAAATACTAACTTGTAAAATTGACTAATAAAATCCAAACCCTAATTTGAAACAAAGAACCTTAAAATGTGAATATCTTTCCCATATAGTCTCCTATGGATCCCTACTTACTTTTGAACGTTCATTATCTTCAAAACAAGATCAAATTCAAAAGAATCAGGGTTCGTATATGAAACTTGGATTTTGGGCCCCTATTGTATATTGTACATATTGATCAAACTACCCCCTTACTTTATCTTTTTTTCTTAATTATTAAAAAGCCAAAAATATAGATTAAGTTGCAAATATTTGTTTTATATTTTCTCTAATTTCTATTGATTTTTATCTTATTTTTAAAATGCCAAAAAACTCCAAAAGATAAAATGCAGTATTTTATACATGTAAGATATCCCAAAAATACTTTTTATATAGATTACTTCTATTGATTTTGATCATTCAAAAAAGTTGTAGATCTCATCGAGGTGAGCAACTTTTGTGTTTACCAATTTTTGATTTGACCTCTTTTGTTATTTCTTTTTATTTTCATTTATAATTAATTTGTGATTTTTCTGGGAGCGACATGTGGCAGCTCTTGGAATCGCCACATGTCACCCCCTTTATTTGATTTTGTTTATTTTCTTTTAATTTTCTTTATATTTTTTATTATTTTAATTGTTATTTAGTTTAATTATTTAATTAATTAATTATTTTAAATTTATTTTTATTTTTTTACTACCATGTGGCCACACCCTACACGCGCCCTATGGCGCCTCAACCTCTCCTTCCTCCTAGGTCTGCACCTTCCGCCCTTGCATGCACCTGCGTAACAGCTGGTCTCCTTGTGCTATGTCCTGCATGGGTGCTTGCTTAACCACCCCTGCCTTGCATGGGCTCCCACAACCTCCTCTTTTACCATCTCCCCCGCTTCTTGCGCGATTCTACCCACTCATCCCTCTCATCCTTTGTTCCTATGACCCTCTCTCCCTGTAACCGTTCCCGCACCTCGCGTACTCAATCAATGGCCGCAATTGCTCTTCCTCTCTCGCTTGATCAATCCATGTGGCCCCTTCTCTTTCATTCTCCCGCGTGGCCCGCGCCATCTCAGGACCCACACCCCTCGCTCACACCACTTTCCAACCACGATCGCCACTTCCTCCATTTTCTCTACAACTGTCTTCTGCAAACGTCCCATAAAAGGGGCCTCTCCGCCTCCATGCAGGTTCATCCGCCATCCTTGGGAGAAATCCATCTGAAGATTCGAGCTCCCAAGAACAACTTGGCCGGTGACATCGATCCGAGGTGGGTTGAGTGAAGACAAGCAAAGGTTGACCTCCTCGACAAGATCCAAGGGAAACATCCCCTTGTTGCAGCTTCTCCATGTATTCACCCATCTCGTCGCACGCCAATGACTTGGATCAATGACTAGGGAACCTCGAGCAATCCCTTCCCAGGTGATTATTCATCCACTACAGGTAATCTTTGTTCTTTCCTTCTCTCCTCCCCTGTTCATCTCTTTTTCGTTTCTTCCATCCTTCTTCCACCCAATTCAACCACCTGATCTCATTCGCCTCCACTGAGCACCTCTACCCTCCTTCCCCTTCGCCATCGTCGCTCATCACCGAACCCCCGCCTTCAACCCTCTTCCATCTCCGTTAAGATTCGCCTCCATAGAGCTCCATCTCCACATAGCGGAACTCCTCCATATCTTCCACACAATAGCTGGAGTCCACATAGCCCTCTCCATCGATGCCCTCGGATCTCCTGTAACCATCTTCCGCCTCGCCATCAACAACTAAGAAGTACCGCCATGTGACCCCTATTACGTCGTGTGTCAACGAGCAAGGAGCCTGCCTTCTATGCCTCGTAGCACCACTATTGCCGCAGCTGCACCGTGCATGAGCCCCGCATTCTCCCGCCCATGAGCTTCATCGCCGGTTGCCTTAGACCAGTCCGCGCCTCTGCAGTGCGTGTTCTTGACAACCAAGGCCACAACCACTTCTAACGTAATCCAAATCGTCCACCTCCCCAACCGCCTTCGACTCAGATACTCTGCCCCAACGCCTACCCCCTTGGCCGTGTGCCGGCTAAGAGGAAGGAGCAGGAGCACCAACCACCTGCATAGCGATATGCCATCGTCGTGTGCCCCCTAGTCCTTTTGCCACCACCTTGTCGCCCTGCATCAACCATCTCCTCGATCCATACACCGCTCTTAACCCCCGTGCACGTGTACTGCACTTGCAGGTAGAGAATTTACAACATCCCCCTACAATCTCTAGCATTTGCAAAGAAGTCCCCACTAGCTGCCAGACACGTGACCGACATGTACCACGTGGACACATTGCATAAATACCCTGCATGATATTAGTAACAAGTCTTTAGTCCTATTACACATTTAATTCAGCTATTTTATTTTTGTAAATACGCATTTAGGCCCTTGTGTTCTCATATTTATTTGAATATGATTTGACCTCATTTCGTTATTTTAAAATTTTCTCATTGTATAACAATTCATGCTCTATCATTATGAATATTGAATGTCTTTGTGGGAGCTGCGTATTATTTAATATAAATATCTCAGTGGAAAATAAGATATTTTTCCTGTTGTGGGTTCATCAGTTCGTATTAAATTAATTTCTCTTCCAAAAATCCCCCAAAAATTCACACTAGGTAGATTTAGGTTGTTTACATTGTGCCCAAAGTTCACATCATTTGCATGCATATTGAGGTCATAATAAATTGAAAAGGTGTCTTTAGTAAATGATTTTTAATGATATCCACACTTAGTATTTTTAGAAACTAAAAATTGTTCTAGATACCTCTGACGTAGACCTATCAAGGATAATTTAATCTCTGGAAAATATTGATGTTTAGTATTTATCAAAATTAATTAACTCAAAATCACCTAGTCTACAAATTTTATTTATAATTAAGTCAAATACCATCCAAAAATTCCAAAAAATTATAATAGATTAATTTTATCATATTTCACTCTGTGGAAAGTTTGAGGTTTTTTATTTAGTTTGATTAAAAAATGCATTTTAGTCCCCAAACTTCGCCAAAATTGCATTTCACTCATTAATTGCATTTAAAAATATAAAAAAATGTCGCTCTAAAAACCTAACATCTAGATCGACTATAAATCAACCTAAGGAGACAGTGGCCTCATTGAGTTTGACTTTGGGTTTGCTCAAGTAAAAAAATTAACCGCTCACTTTAATTGAACAAATAATTAATTTAGTGGCTTTTGATTAATCCTAAACTTCCCGACTACAACGTAAACCAATGTTAATTTCGCATAATTAACAAGGGTAAATACAGTTTTTTTCAAATGATGTTGTTTCCGGAGAGGCACGATTTAGGTTAATTTTTAGAAAATCCAGAAATTAGGTTTTCCACCCCTTGGTAGTCTGACCCCTGATGTTTCTTGTAGTTATTTCTCTATTTATTTTTCTTGCATTTTTTTAATAATTTGTTTTATTTGTTTTATTTTATGTCTATCTCTCAGACCACCATCTTGTTTTTGTGTGAGGGACTTGACGTGTTGGAGCGTCTGCTTAGGTGGCCAAGTATCTCAGGAGCTTCGGAGGCTGGCTTTTTTAGTGACAAGCCGACTGAGGGAACACATAAATTTAAGATCAATACTAGTCGTTAGAGAGTGTAGAGTCTAGGGTTTTTCAACATTAATTTTAATAATTGCATGTTTACAGTTGATTCCGTTTGGGATCTCGCGTGTATACACGAACTTGGACATTACTTTGTGGTATTTCGAGACCAATTTCATTCTCCTGTGAGTGTGGGGCTCGACTTGAGTAGCTAGTAGGTTAGACTTGCACATGCGGCTCGTAGAGCTTTTTATCTACTTGTGCTAGTAAAATATAGGACACACATCACACTTAACGAGATGCACTTAGACTGCAGATCTATTAGACCACATTAAATTGTTCATCACTTACTAATAGAACAACATGTCTGGGAACGATTTTCTCGCTTACATTCATTTAGCATAAAAATCTCAATTCTCTATTGCATCCCACATGTACAACACGAGGACCACTGTAAGTCTTCTGAACTGGACATGCACCATTGATTTATTCGATTGCATTGTCTTTTCTCAACTCCATTCATCTTGGTTTTATAACTTAGGATTAAAGGAAATCGAGACTAGATGATAGGGTTGCCTTGTGTAGTGGATTTATTTTAGTGAAAATAAAGCTTAAAATCGGGACTGGTAATACAATTTTGACCAAAAAAATTGCATTAAAAATTGAAAATTATTTTGGGGGAGAATAACCCCGTCGTTGTTTTCATTTACTTGCAAGTGAGAGAGGGATAGACACTAGGATAGAGACAAGCCAGGATTTTCATATAGACTACTGGTTCTCAAAAATGATTAGCTACTTCTTAGTGAGGATCTACGGGTAGCTGGTAAATGCTCTGGATTTCTTTAGCAGAGTGGGTAGTTTAGAGGGCACCATGTAAGGCTCCGTTCTCAAGTAACAGGTAGCTGTATTTTTACGATCTGTACTTACTCCCATAGTAGCTGAAAGTGGATGCAACTAGTCCTAAGAATCGGGTTGGTCTGTAGGGAAATACAAGCACCTAACAACTCGTTAACTCTTTCACTTCTTGCATTTGTCACCAAATAAAATTGACCAGATAATTTGGCCGAACTTTTATGGCCATCACCGTGTATAGTTGATGAAATTGAGCTTTGTATTGTGTTTATATTGTGAGCTTATATACTTATCATCATCAAAAACCACACATTTGTGACTTCGCCATCTCTCTTGAATTCATGACTCGTGATCTCTCTTTCAACCATATGACATCGAGAATGGAGTACTGGGGTGATGTTTGCTTGGACTTCGCGAGCCTCTCGCTGACCACTCCAACTCGACCGTTCTCATGAGCTAGGGGTCACTATCACCCCTAGCCCCCATTGTTTCAAGGAGACTCTTCCCATGAGACCATGGTCAATAACTCATTCTTTCTTCTTGAGGGTGGTCAGACCCAAGCCAATACTCTCTTCTCCCGCCACATCAAGGAAGATCCTCCCCTCGATGCTTCTAGATCTAATTCTTTCAACTCCATAAGTACCAACCCTCTTTATTCTGACAGTGAAGAATACTAACCCAAGACCACGATGCCTCTTAAGAGAAACCCTGAGGAAGAGGAGCATAGAGATGACCTCATGCAACGAATCCTTGCCTGTTTAGCTAGATCTGAGCAACAGCATGTAGATATTATGGCTAGGATGGGACATGTGATTGAGGTGGGTGGAATAGACAGGCCGGTGGTAGATTCCTACCCTTTTAGATCTCCATCTAAAAGTCTTAATTTCTTGAAGATAAGACTTAGAGATCACTATCTCTAAAGCCTTGTCATCTTTGAAGACATCGTTATTACTGCAATCAAGTGTTCTTTCTCCATAGTAGGATTAGTAACAGTTTACTACTCCCACTGCATGTCAGACATCTGTCTTTTATACACATCTGGCATACACGTAGCTTCTCGTAACTGATGCACAAGTGCAAGCAGTTCTAGCATTCACTTCCTCAACTCTTTGAGGTGTTATCCCTTTACATAGGTCACTACCAAATCTTAAGGGAAGGAAGCCTTTCTTGGAATTTCTAAGAATAGAATATGTCCAAGGTGTACTACAAATGTGACAGTCCCAATATCCTCTTCTCTTTGTTTCTGAACAACTTCAGAACTAAGATCTAAGAGGTATTCTTGAGATCATATGTATGGAATAGACAGAATATAAAACATTTATTACCATCCTTATATCATTCCAAATGATTAGGATATTATGTACATTTAGCAGATGAACACAATGGCACTCCCACTAAGCTTCACATGGTTCATCAAGATTCTATTTGAAATCATAACATTTATAATTTCATCAAATCTTATGTTCCAACAACAAGAAGCTTATTTGAGTCCACAGATGGATTTCTTTTAGTTTTCACACCTTACTTTCCCCAATCATGAAGCCCTGGGGCTATTTCATGTGAACATCCTCAGAGAGGTATTCTTAGAGGAATGCAATCTTGACTTACATCCTGAATATGCAAGAGTCAAGTTTTGTAGCTAAGGTTAGCAACATTCGAAGAGCAAGTCTCATCGCAAGCAATGTCTTCTCTTCCAGTGTGTAGCTTATGGCTACGAACCGAGCTTTGAAGGTCCCTACCTTCTCATCAGGTTCCCTCTTCTTTTGAAGATCCATTTACACCTTTATGGGTTTTACCCATATAGGTGGATCCTCTGAAGGATATCGAGAAATCCTCAAGCGCATCACGAAAGCGTGATCGTCGTATCGGATACGACGAAGAACGACTAATCGCACTAGTTGTTCGGTGCAGCGGAATTTAATATTTTTATTCGATGTAACCACATGATCCGAGAACCATTCTCAGATCGTTTCATCTATAACCACAACAAGTATAATGCAATACCTCTTGAAGCGTGGTTGATCAAGTCTCTTAGAGAAGAGACCTCCTGTCTCAAGTCCGATCGTCGGAGTAACGGCTTGCGAGCGCGGGGATGAGTCGCGGTGTCCTCGCAATCTAAGAAGATGATCCAAGAACAGTTGCTCCTGATCTCGTCGCACGAGATCGAACGTCTCATTCGTGAGTGAAACACTCCAAGTTGACGGAGAACCGCAGAGCATCGAAACAGCATCACGATGGCGCGGGCGTCGACGATTCTCTCCACCAAGGTATGGTGGACGACCACCAAGAAGAGAGGGAGAGAGGGCTGTCGAGTATGGAGAAAGAGAGAGAGAGATGTGTGCTATAATAGCATGTAAAGAGAGAGCATGGTATACCTCTCTATTTATAGGGTTTTGGGATCCATGGATCTCAATCCATGGGACATATAAAATCAATGGATGAGATTGATTTATGTCCATCCAATGGTCAAGATTGTTGTTGGAAAAAGCCAACAATTTGTGATTTAATTTTGATTAAATATATTTGATAAATCAAATATATATTAATACCAAACTAAACCAATCAAATAAGGAGTGAAAATACAAATGGGATCAACCTTCCCCACTAGAGGGAGTGGACGACCACCAATTCCATAAAGGAATTGGTGCTGCCACCTCCTTCCCATATGGGGAGGGCCATCTCATGGATTCCAATGAGATTGCACATCTCCTTGATTTTCTCTCAACTTATTTCCAACAACTATTTGTTGGTATTTTTATTCACCAAAAATAATTCTCAATTATTTTGGGAATATTGCAATCTTGACATTGGAAAATTGTGAATCACATTCACAACCCAAAACAAAATATAATTTACATTTTCAATTAATTAGACAATGTGTATCCAATACACATTAATAATTAATCTACAAATATAAATTATAATTAGCTCTCTCTAATACATTATAAATCACATTTATAATATATTATGAATAATTGGATATTACTATCCTCATTATTCTCATCCATAATAATTAAATCACATTTAATTATATTAGATAATTCCTCATACATCATGATAATTAAATCACATTTAATTATCAATTTCTCATTGCTTAGATCTTATGGAATTATTCTTAAACCATTTAAGAACAATGCTATTTCTCCTCAGATAGTTGGAGATAAGGACATGGCGATTGTATTGTTCCACGTATAGGGACTTGGATATCGAGATCACATCTCAAATCCAGATCCCATGGACCTCTCATGGATGCTTGATTAAATCAAGACCGTAAACCTATTCTTCTCATTGCATCTGAATCTCATTCAGATCAATGTCCAATATATGGACTAAGATTAGGTCACTTCTCTAATGAGAGGAGTCACTAAAATCCAGACCTATTTCATCACTCCCTCGGAATGGAAGCGTCATGGTTATACAATCGTTTATGATCAAATCACCCTTCAGGTATTCCCAATACCTGTACATCCTGCATACTGGAAGACTTATGATCATCCCGAAGATATAGATCACTTTTACACTGTCATCTTCAGGGTTTGATCACTAAGTTTCTCAATCTTGGTTCTTGGGATATGGTACAGATCATATGATTTCACAAAGCATATATCTTACCTTCAAATTCATATCATGCTTCTAAAGCATGATGACCATGCATGGAACCTGGTCAATCCCAAAACCTCATGAGTGAGCTCATGTATCCTGGTTCACAAGTGAACATGCATGATCCCTTTGAGAGATCATATTACTCATATGCCCTTACATGCACACCAGCTCGCCGGTATATAGACCTTGGTTAGGTCATCAACCTATTGGTCTGCCAAATGTACATACTCATACATATAGCAATACATCTGTCTCTGGTCAGAGGATGTTTGCCTATGATATGACAATATTCATCATAGGTCTTTGATTATCTCGGTCTCGTTAAGTCAACTCATTGACTCAACTAATCTGATACCTCCGAATCAATATTCCCATGCAGAGGACCTGCATCAAGAGGTCGATCAGATATCAGTAGAGATAGGATTGCCATCTCCCACTCAGACTGGAGATCACTACTTGTCAATCATTGATGATGCTTGATGAGTCCTCTATCTAACTCTTTAGATATCCATCCAAGCATCAGCCTCTATGATTCAATAAATGAATCAACAACTGTATGATTCTCAAGTTCGCCATGGTACATAACCCTAATTGTACAGAGGGACCTTATAGTGCATTCATTCATTCAATATCAGAAAGGGAGTGAAACATAATCAATAACTTTTATTGATAAATCATTAATTACAATAACAATTATTGTAGGAATGGTTCGCCTCGGGCTCACATTGCTAACATCCTCGAGGGTTCATATACAACACTTGTATATGAAGTCTACTTTAGACTTTATTGCTAATATCTATCTTTCCATGTCATGATCCTTAGAAGCTTCATCACATGAAGCCCGATCATTGTCAGACTTAATCGACACATGGAATACGTCCTCAAACTCATTTGAAGAGGTATTAATGTTTCATCTTTAATTATCCTTCTAGTTACCGATCTCAGGAGCCTCATTACAATCTTAAGATTAAATGAGTTCCTACACTTCATTTTCATCTTGATTCTCAAGAGAGTCATCCTCTAAGAATCACATTCTCAGAGATGAGATCTTTTAAGAATCTCAGGGTTATAAAGTAGGTATCCAATACCATCCTTTATTTTCCTAATGAAGCGGCACTCTCAAGTGCGAGATTCCAACTTGCATGCATGGAACCTTATTAAGGATATATATTATAGTTTCTACTACACATATATACCTGGAAACTAAGGGATAATTATGCTAAAATTCATCATTGATCAAATCATGACACACATGATCCAATTGTATCTCCCTACAACTCTATTGAGTTTAGGTTTATCAGGAGGAGTGAGATAGAAATGATATTCATATCTACATAAGGTATTCTTTGAATTTTATCTAACAGGTACAAGCTACCTAGGTTAGATCAAATTCATTTCATCTTTCTTCAAACTTTGGTTTCAAACCAAAATTGTGAAATCTTTGAACATTTCGAAGGTTTCTCAGGTGAAGAGAAGAAATCTCATATCATACATAATCATCAATAGATATCACATATCCATAATGGTTACTATGATATAGATGATCTACATACAACAATATGTATGAGATTTTGAATACCTCGACATCTAACACCTGTCCTAGAGAAGGGTGTATTGGACATTTTTCTTTGAATACAATATTCACAAGTATGTAAGATTTGAAATTTTAGACATTCTAAAGTTTCATATATTACTAGTCTATTGATCAAATCAACAGACAAATGTCCACGGCTTGATGCTAGATCATTGTCAAATGATTTTCATTTTCCTATTGATCTTATAAGGTTTGATTTTCAGTATTAGAAATCATAATGAACCATTCATTAATTTTCTAATTTTGTGGAGTCCACTAGATGTTAGATTACTATCTGAAATATTTCCATCATAACTCTTTATGATAGTTCTATCTCAGAATTCATGTTTATTTCCAACATTAAGAAACAAACGATGAGTGTACTCTAATATCTAGGTCATAGAGACATTCTCCAAGACTAAGGGCTCTCCCACTGAGAATATGAAGTCTATCTATCCAACAGAGATTGCTGCAACAATTACAACAATATCCATGTAGATGCCTACTAAACCTTAAGATCAAATTTCTAATCTTATAATATATATATATATATATATATGCAACCAATTGCAAATGTATTAGAATATTTGGATACAATTGTCGGACTTTATCTTATGAAATAAGAAAGTCAGAGTCAATGATTATATGTAGATTATTCTGATGCACTATCTGAGTCCTTCACTAAGGATTTTAGACAGTTTTGACAGTCATACTATCAACACATCAACTTATTGCAGTATTGGCATTCATCCAACTCTTTGGATGTCATATAGAAGTCACAGAAGTAGGTCAACTCTTTGACTTTCCTTCTTACATGGTTCCAACCCATGCTTCCACTGTGCTCTGTTCATTTATAAACAACCATTGTTCAAGACAAAGAATCTCTTGTGTTGAATTCAAAGGATTTCAATACAAGAGCATTTCAACATTTATACATGCTTAAATAAATTCATTCAAAATGATTATTACGAAACTTCATGAATGACTAGAGAATAGATAGTAGAATGATGACACTCATCATCATATCTACATACATCTTAACTCTTAGAGACTTAGGTTCAGGTAGATATTCAAACATTTTGAATACATCATCTCTTTCGAGCTATCATAATGCAGAGAACCATGTCATTCATGATTAAATGTCTAGAGCACATATGTATGCCAGAACATCTTCTTAGATTTTATGAGGATTATTTGACAATTGCAATCATCATCGACATGTCACTTCCAAAGTACACTCGATGAAAGATCAAGACTATTGAGACATACAAACCCTAAGGTGATGTCTTATTGTCTTATTTAATTGTCATTCCTCCTTATGTTGAGGAAATTTGCACATTGCAACCACATACATTATGTGTCCAATTGCAAGTACAATATCTGGATCATGAGTCCAATCCAAGATATTTTACTGGTTATTATTGAGTATAACATTGAGTGGGTTTAATGAAGGATTATCTGAAATAAGAAACTTACATAAGGGTATATATATTATATATACATATTTTACTTTGATTTAGGATTTTTGTATCAAAGTTGTCTTGCCCTGTCAACACTGAAAGTTCATTCCCTTAATCACTTTCAATGTAAGAGATATACATACCATTATATCTCAAGCAAGATCTGGGATCTCCTTCCTTATCTTTGTTACATCCCAATAATATGAGAACCTACAACTCGGATAAAAAGAAGCGGGAACACATTCCACCTTGCAAGTCCAACTTGCATTTCCCTATTCGGTCTTTGACACCCGGGCCCACCACCCCTAAGATGATGTTGACCCATTGTTAATTGAACCAACCGTCAACATGCTTAATACTCGCTATACGCAATCCAATATCGCCCCAATAATATGAGGACCCGATATTGGGGGTCACTATGTATACGACCTTACTGTTTCGAAAAGAAAAGAACCCGATCCAATTAAATTATATATAGGATCTGTCACTTTGGACAGGCGTCTCCTATATACAACAGCTGGCGACGGAATCCTTTGCCTTGACGGGAGACCATGGATGTCACTTATGTGATCCTCCACCTCATATTCAAATTGTATAATTAATTGTCGTGAATCATATTCACATAATTAACTCTTCCAAGGGAAATACACATCTATTCATAATAAAGTGTTTATTGGATATAATTAATTTAATCACATTAATTTAATCATTAATCTAATCATCAATCAACAAACATGTCTTTTACTTGAATAGTAGGTATATTCTCAAAGTACGTAGTATTCGAATTTTAATAATTAGAAAAATACACATTGACTTTCTCCGGCATTATACAGTCCCTACCCGCTATTATGGCCAGTACCGACGAGAGTGGGACGGACCACATACCCCAATGCTCTCCGACTAGGCACCACATCCGCCTCGGGAAAGGATAATACCAGATAGACCATCATGTACTTTGAGATGCTCATCGGTTTTTCAACCGAAATTATACCATATAATATACATCAAAACAATTTTGATTATATTATAAGAAGATTTGCTAAAAAAATTCTCAATCCTATTCAAGCAAGAGGGTTTTTCATGTAAAGTTGTCCTACAACTATTGTAGGATAAGCTATGGTTTTTCATGAAATCAATGTTTGTTCATGAACCAATGATCAAGATCTAATATCTCATCATTGTGGTTTAGGCAAATGTCATTCAATGAAATAATTATCTCTTTAAATATTTCACAAATATTTATCACTTATTATTCCAGAAAATTAACAATTAATTTTCATTATGATAATTGAATGACTTATCACAAGGTTCAAGATCAAAAAATGTTAATTTCCAGCAGTGACCCCCAATCACTAAAATTAAATTATCTTGATCAATTTAAATCCAATATTTGCAAACTCAGTTTTCAAAGATTGCTTATTTGATTTATTAAAGAACTCAAGTGATAATTCACGCATTTCAAGGCGGATCAACACCGTAATTATCTCATTAATCATGTTTAAATCCGCAGTTCCCGCAACAGTGGATATATGCATATTCAAAAGACCATATCTTGAGCAAATGAAGTCCAAATTTCACAAAATCAAATCCTATAGTTTCCTTAATTAATGGGGAACAAAAACATATTAAAAATTTCTAGTTTAAACAATTTAAACAGTGCCGAAAAATTCAATTATACAGAGGTGCGAAAATTGAAATGCAGCAAAAATTTCGCAACCCTTTTAAGAACCAAATCGTCTAAGGTCTATGGATCATATCCAAAATCTTATTCGACCTATGGCTCTAATACCACTTGAAGGATATTGAGAATCCTTAAGCGCATCAGGGAAGCGTGTCGATCGCATCATATGCAATCGGAGCAACTAGTCGCACTAGTCGCCAGATGCAGCGGAAATTAAAATTTCAAAACTAAAGATGAAACCACATGATCACGAGAACACTTCTCGGATCGTTTCATCAAACCACAAAGTATAAGGAATACCTCTTGAAGCGTGGTTGTGATCGCGAGATCCCAAACGAGAGATCCTCCTGTCTCAAGTCCGACCCACAGAGAACGCACTTGCGGGCACGATGATGAGTCGCGTACCTCCCGCAATCCTTGATGAAGATCCAAGAGATGGCTCCCCCGATTTTGTCAAACAAAATCCATCGTCTTCCTTTAGAGTAAGCAACTCCAAAGAAGATGGAGATCCACGAGTCGTCGAAGGCGAATGCGAGGCGCTCTCCTCGTCAAATGCAAAATGGACGACCACTTAGAATTGAGAAGGAGAGATCCACACGAGAATTAGAGAGAGAGAGAGTAGTAGTAGTCTTATACAACTCTAGATGATGTACCTTAGAAGGCTACCCTAGCCCTCCTTTTATATTAGTTTAGGATCCAATGGATCTCAATCCATGTGACACATGTATCCAACGTCCAGGCTTGGTCCATGTAAAATCAATGGCTATAATTATTGTTGGTTAAAACCAACAACATTTATTTGTGATTAAATTAAATATATATTGCAACATTATCAACACATTTTTAATTTAACATAAATAAGTTAGTTGAGAGATTAATCATCATAATAAAATGGAGATAATATTGCCTCCTAAAATGGTGGCTTTATTTCTCCTTTTTATTATATTACATTATCTCTCAATTATCACAAAAATATCCACCAAATTAATTCCAAATTAATTTGTGAATGTTTTAATTATGCCATTGAAAATTATGTGAATTAAATTCACAACCCAAACTAATTTGTAAATGACATTTCCAATTAATTAATTAATGTGAATCCAATCCACACTATTAATTAACAAATGCTATTTACATAGATTCTCTCTCTTCAATATATGTATTATAAATCATCTTTATAATACACATATATCATGGATAGTATTATCCACATTCTCTAATCCTTGATAATTAAATCCCATTTATTTCATAATGGCTCGCCGTGGGGTCAGATGTCCAACAATCTCCCACTAGCCCAAAGAGCCATTAATGGGCTAATCATTTAAACCCACACTCATGTGACAATCATAGGCTATTTAGAAATAGCTAGGTAAGCTGATCTGTCACTCTGTTCTCAAAAGACTATGTCAAGTCCTTTTACGACACTTGCATATCCCTAGGTAACAGTACTCGCATCCAATGTGAATGTTGCATCTAATGCAACCAATACTCAATCTAGTCAAGCAGTTATAGTGTCCTTGACGCTATTGCTCAATAACTATTACAACCAGTATTTCTATAATCCTTATCAGAATACCCTCATTCCGGAAGATCTCTATCTCCTAAGGTATCCATAGTTAAGACCTTTTTAGATCTCCATCTAAAAGTCTTGATTTCTTGAAGATAAGACATAGAGATCACTATCTCTAAAGCCTTGTCATCTTTGAAGATATCGTTATTATTGCAATCAAGTGTTCTTTCTCCATAGTAGGATTAGTAACAATTTACTACTCCCACTGCATGTCAGACATCTGTCTTTTATACACATCTGGCATACACGTAGCTTCTCGTAACTGATGCACAAGTGCAAGCAGTTCTAGCATTCACTTCCTCAACTCTTTGAGGTGCTATCCCTATAGATAGGTCACTACCAAATCTTAAGGGAAGAAAGTCTTTCTTGGAATTTCTAAGAATAGAATATGTCCAAGGTGTACTACAAATGTGATAGTCCCAATATCCTCTTCTCTTTGTTTCTGAACAACTTCAGAACTAAGATCTAAGAGGTATTCTTGAGATCATATCTCAAGGTATGAAATAGCCAGAATATAAAATATTTATTATCATCCTTATATCATTCCAAATGATTAGGATATTATATACATTTAGCAGATGAATACAATGACACTCCCACTAAGCTTCACATGGTTCATCAAGATTCTATTTGAAATCATAACATTTATAATTTCATCAAATCTTATGTTCCAACAACAAGAAGCTTATTTGAGTCCACAGATGGATTTCTTTTAGCTTTCACACCTTACTTTCCCCAATCATGAAGCCCTGGGGCTACTTCATGTGAACATCCTCAGAGAGGTATTCTTAAAGGAATGCAATCTTGACTTACATCCTGAAGATGCAAGAGTCAAGTTGTGTAGCTAAGGTTAGCAACATTCTGATGATTTTAAGCATGGTTACCGAAGAGCAAGTCTCATCGCAAGCAATGTCATCTCTTCCGGTGTGTAGCTTATGGCTACGAACCGAGCTTTGAAGGTCCCTACCTTCTCATCAGGTTCCCTCTTCTTTTGAAGATCCATTTACACCTTTATGGGTTTTACCCATATAGGTGGATCCTCGAGGGTTCATATACAACACTTGTATAGGAAGTCTACTTTAGACTTTATTGCTAATATCCATCTTTCCATGTCATGATCCTTAGAAGCTTCATCACATGAAGCCCGATCATTGTCAGACTTAATCGACACATGGAATACATCCTCAAACTCATTTGAAGAGGTATTAATGTTTCATCTTTAATTATCCTTCTAGTTTCCGATCTCATAAGCCTCATTACCATCTTAAGATTAAATGAGTTCCTACACTTCATTTTCATCTTGATTCTCAAGAGAGTCATCCTCTAAGAATCACATTCTCAGAGATGAGATCTTTTAAGAATCTCAGGGTTATAAAGTAGGTATCCAATACCATCCTTTATTTTCCTAATGAAGCGGCACTCTCAAGTGATAGATTCCAACTTGCATGCATGGAACCTTATTAAGGATATATATTATAGTTTCTACTACACATATATACCTGGAAACTAAGGGATAATTATGCTAAAATTCATCATTGATCAAATCATGACACGCATGATCTAATTGTATCTCCCTACAACTCTATTGAATTCAGGTTTATCAGGAGGAGTGAGATAGAAATGATATTCATATCTCCATAAGGTATTCTTTGAATTTTATCTAACAGGTACAAGCTACCTAGGTTAGATCAAATTCATTTCATCTTTCTTCAAACTTTGGTTCTAAAACAAAATTGTGAAACCTTTGAACATTTCAAAGGTTTCTCAGGTGAAGAGAAGAAATATCATATCATACATAATCATCAATAGATATCACATATCCATAATGTTTACTATGATATAGATGATCTACATACATCAATATGTATGAGATTTTGAATACCTCGACATCTAACACCTGTCCCAGAGAAGGGTGTATTGGACATTTTTCTTTGAATACAATATTCACAAGTATGTAAGATTTGAAATTTTAGACATTCTAAAGTTTCATATCTTACTAGTCTATTGATCAAATCAACAGACAAATGTCCAAGGCTTGATGCTAGATCATTGTCAAATGATTTTCATCCTCTTATTGATCTTATAAGGTTTGATTTTCAGTATTAGAAATCTTAATGAACCATTCATTAATTTTCTAATTTTGTGGAGTCCACTAGATGTTAGATTACTATCTGAAATATTTCCATCATAACTCTTTATGATAGTTCTATCTCAGAATTCATGTTTATTTCCAACATTTAGAAACAAACAATGAGTGTACTCTAATATCTAGGTCATAGAGACATTCTCCAAGACTAAGGGCTCTCCCACTGAGAATATGAAGTCTATCTATCCAACAGAGATTGCTGCAACAATTACAACAATATCCATGTTGATGCCTACTAAACCTTAAGATCAAATTTCTAATCTTCTAATATATATATGCAACCAATTGCAAATGTCATTAGAAGATTTGGATACAATTGTCAGACTTGATCTTATGAAATAAGAAAGTCCGAGTCAATGATTATATGTAGATTATTCTGATGCTCTATCTGAATCCTTCACTAAGGATTTTAGACAGATTTGATAGTCATACTATCAACACATCAACTTATTGCAGTATTGGCATTCATCCAACTCTTTGGATGTCATATAGAAGTCACAGAAGTAGGTCAACTCTTTGACTTTCCTTCTTACATGGTTCCAACCCTTGCTTCCACTGTACTCTGTTCATTTATAAACAACCATTGTTCAAGACAAAGAATCTCTTGTGTTGAATTCAAAGGATTTCAATACGAGAGCATTTCAACATTTATACATGCTTCATTAAATTCATTCAAAATGATTATTATGAAGCTTCATAAATGACTTGAATATAGATAGTAGAATGATGACACTCATCATCATATCTACATACATCTTAACTCTTAGAGACTTAGGTTCAGGTATGTATTCAAACATTTTGAATACATCATCTCTTTCGAGCTATCATTCTGCATAATGCAGAGAACCATGTCATTCATGATTAAATGTCTAGAGCACATATGTATGACAGAACATCTTCTTAGATTTTATAAGGATTATTTGACAATTGCAATCACCATTGACATGTCACTTCCAAAGTACACTCGATGAAAGATCAAGACTATCCAGACACACAAACCCTAAGGTGATGTCTTATTGTCTTATTTAATTGTCATTCCTCCTTATGTTGAGGAAATTTGCACATTGCAGCCACATACATTATGTGTCCAATTGCAAGTACAATATCTGGATCATGAATCCAATTTAAGATATTTTACTGGTTATTATTGAGTATAACATTGAGTGGGTTTAATGAAGGATTATCTGAAATAAGAAATTTACATAAGGGTATATATATTATATATACACATTTTATTTTGATTTAGGAATTTTGTATCAAAGTTGTCTTGCCCTGTCAACACTGAAAGTTCATTCCCTTAATCACTTTCAATGTAAGAGATATACTTACCATTATATCTCAAGCAAGATCTGGGATCTCCTTCCTTATCTTTGTTGCATCTCAATAATATGAGAACCTACAACTCAGATAAAAAGAAGTGGGAACACATTCCGCCTTGCAAGTCCAACTTGCATTTCCCAATTCGGTCTTTAACACCCGTGCCCTCCACCCCTAAGATGATGTTGACCCGTTGTTAATTGAACCAACCGTCAACAGGATTAATACTCGCTATACGCAATCCAATATCGCCCCAATAATATGAGGACCCGATATTGGGGTCACTATGTATACGGCCTTACTCTTTCGAGAAGCAAAGAACCCGATCCAATTAAATCATATATAGGATCTGTCACTTTGGACTGGCGTATCCTTTATACAACAACTGGCGACGGAATCCTTTGCCTTGATGGGAGACCATGGATGTCACTTATGTGATCCTCCACCTCATATTCAAATTGTATAATTAATTATCGTGAATCATATTCACATAATTAACTCTTCCAAGGGAAATACACATCTATTCATAATAAAGTATTTATTGGACATAATTAATTTAATCACATTAAATTAATCATTAATCCAATCATCAATCAACAAACATGTTTTTTACTTGAATAGTAGGTATATTTTCAAAGTACGTATTATTCGAATTTTAATAATATGAAAAATACACATTGACTTTCTCCGGCATTATACAGTCCCTACCCGCTGTCATGGCCAGTACCGACGAGAGTGGGACGGACCACATACGTTGCAACCCGCGACCCCAATGCTCTCCGACTAGGCACCACATCCGCCTCGGGAAAGGATAATACCAGATAGACCATCATGTACTTTGAGATGCTCATCGTTTTTTCAACCGAAATTATACCATATAATATACATCAAAACAATTTTGATTATATTATAAGGAGATTTGCTAAACAAATTTCCAATCCAATTCAAGCAAGAGGGTTTTCATGTAAAGTTGTCCTACAACTATTGTAGGATAAGCTATGGTTTTTCATGAAATCAATGTTTGTTGATGAACCAATGATCAAGATCTAATATCCCATCATTATGGTTTAGGAAAATGTCATTCAATGAAATAATTATCTCTTTAAATATTTCACAAATATTTATCACTAATTATTCCAGAAAATTAACAAATAATTTTCATCATGATAATTGAATGACTTATCAAAAGGTTCAAGATCAAAAAATGTTAATTTCCAGCAGTGACCCCCAATCCCTAAAATTAACTTATCTTGACAATTTAAATCCAAAATTTGCAAACTCAGTTTCCAAAGATTGCCTATTTGATTTATTAAAGAACTCAAGTGATAATTCACGTATTTAGAGGCAGATCAAAACCGTAATTATTTCATTAATCATGTTTAAATCCGCAGTTCCCGCAACAGTGGATATATGCATATTCAAAAGACCATATCTTGAGCAAATGAAGTCCAAATTTCACAAACTCAAATCCTATGGTTTCCTTAATTAATGAGGAACACAAACCAATTGAAAATTTTGAGTTTAAACAAGTAAAACAGTGCCGAAAAATTCAATTATACAGAGGTGCGAAAATTGAAATGCAGCAAAAATTTCGCAACCCTTTCAAGAACCAAATCGTCTAAGGTCTATGGATCATATCCAAAACCTTATTCGACATATGGTTCTGATACCACTTGAAGGATATTGAGAATCCTTAAGCGCATCAGGGAAGCGTGTCGATCGCATCATATGCAATCGGAGCAACTAGTCGCACTAGTCGCCAGATGCGACAGAAATTAAAATTTTAAAACTAAAGATGAAACCACATGATCACGAGAACACTTCTCGGATCGTTTCATCAAATCACAAAGTATAAGGAATAGCTCTTGAAGCGTGGTTGTGATCGCGAGATCCCAAACGAGAGATCCTCTTGTCTCAAGTCCGACCCATGAAGAACGCACTTGCGGGCACGATGATGAGTCGTATACCTCCCGCAATCCTTGATGGAGATCCAAGCGATGGCTCCCCCGATTTCGTCAAACAAAATCTGTCGTCTTCCTTTAGAGTAAGCAACTCCAAAGAAGATGGAGATCCACGAGTCGTCGAAGGCGAATGCAAGGCGCTCTCCTCGTCAAATGCAAAGTGGACGGCCACTTAGAATTGAGAAGGAGAGATCCACACGAGAATTAGAGAGAGAGAGAGAGTAGTAGTCTTCTACAACTCTAGATGATGTACCTTGGAAGGCTACCCTAACCCTCCTTTTATATTAGTTTAGGATCCAATGGATCTCAATCCATGGGACACATGGATCCAACGGCCAGGCTTGGTCCATGTAAAATCAATGGCTATAATTATTGTTGGTTAAAACCAACAACATTTATTTACGATTAAATTAAATATATATTTCAACATTATCAACACATTTTTAATTTAACATAAATAAGTTAGTTGAGAGATTAATCATCATAATAAAATGGAGATAATATTGCCACCTAAAATGGTGGCTTTATTTCTCTTTTTTATTATATTACATTATCTCTCAATTATCACAAAAATATCCACCAAATTAATTCCAAATTAATTTGTGAATGTTTTAATTATGCCATTGAAAATTATGTGAATCAAATTCACAACCCAAACTAATTTGTGAATTACATTTCCAATTAATTAATTAATGTGAATCCAATCCACACTATTAATTAACAAATGCTATTTACATAGATTCTCTCTCTTCAATATATGTTTTATAAATCATATTTATAATACACATATATCATGGATAGTATTATCCACATTCTCTAATCCTTGATAATTAAATCCCATTTAATTATCTTTGATAATAATTCTCACAATATGAATCTCATTCATATTATGCTTGATAATTAAATATCATTTAATCATCAAGTCCTTCTTGCTTGGATATGCATTTCATCAAATGAATTATTCTTGAACCCCTTCAAGAATAATGTGCTTTCTCCGCAGATACTTGGAGATAAGGACAGGGCGATCGTATTATTCCACGTATAATGACTTGGATATTGAGATCTTATCTCAAATCCAGATCTTACGAACCTCCCACAGATGCTTAATTAAATCAAGACCGCAAATCTAATCTTCTCATTGTATCTGAATCTCATTCAGAACAATGTCCAACATTTGGACCAAGATTATATTGCTTCTTTACTGAGAGGAGTCACTAAAATCTAGACCTGTTTCATAACTCCCTCGGAATGGAAGCGTCATGGATATAGAATCGTTTATGATCACATCACCCTCAGGTTTTCCCAATACCTGTACATCCTGCATACTGGGAGACCCATGATTAATCTGAAGATCAAGATCAATTTTACACTGTTTTCTTTAGAGTTTAATCACTAAGTTTCTCATTTGATTATTGGGATTTGGTATCGATCATATACTTTCCAAAAGCATATATCATACCTAGGTCTTGATCATATACTTTCCAAAACTATATATCAAACCTCAGTCAAGCTTCCAAAGCGAGACGACCGTGCACGGAATTTGATTCCTCCCAATATCTCATGAGTGAGCTCATGTCTTTCGATTCAGTAGTGAACCTGTATGATCCCTTTGAGAGATCGTATTACTCATATGCCCTTATATGCACACCAGCTCGCCGGTGTATAGACCTTGGTTAGGCCATTAACCTATCGGTCTGCCAAATGTACATACTCAGACATATAGCAATGCATTTATCTCCGGTCAGAGGATGCGTGCCTATGTTGTGACAACATTCAACATAGGACTTAGGTTATCTCGATCTCGTTAAGTCAACTCATTGACCTAACTAATGTGACACCTCTGAATCACTATTCCCATGCAGAGGACCTACATCAAGAGGTCGGTCAGATATCGACCTATGTGAGAAAGGATTGCCATCTCCTACTCAGGCTGGAGATCATCTCTCAACAATCATTTGACGGTGCTTGATGAGTCCTCAATCTAACCCTTTAGATATTCATCCAAGCGCCAGCCTTTATGATTCAATTATTGAATCAACAACTGTATGTTCATCAAGATGACCATGGTACATAACCCTAATTGTACAGAGGGACCTATTATGCAAATTATTTATTCTTCATTTCAGATCAGGGAATGATATTTGCAATAACATTTATTGCATAATAGCTCATCGTGGGCTCACATGTCCAACATCAAAGACCTATTTTGAAGAAGTTCTTCCCGCTAAATAGGACTAACCAGATGAGGATAAAGATCGCTAGTTTCTCCCAGGGCCCTCATGAGCCCTTTCATGAAGCCTGGGATAGATTCAATGATTTGACACAGAACTGCCCTTAACATGGCATTACTAAGGTGATATTAGTCTAGACATTGTTCTATGGAATGAACCTAAAATGCAGGGGTTAGTGAGTGCATCCTGTAGAGGTAGCTATCTGAATAAGAACAAAGATGACATATGGAAGATCTTAAAGCAGCTGGCATAAATAGACAGATCTCAGACCACCATTGCCTATCAGGTGTCTCCCTCAAACCTATCTCATGAGACACATAGGAGGACTGTAGCGGATCTGATAGAGGACCTCATCCCTAACATGGGGTTAATAGCTGATAAGCTTACCATGGTAGAGCAGATCCACAAGAGGGTCATTGACCTTGAGGCTCTTTTACGATTGTTGAAACAAGTGAAGGAATTATTTGAGAAGGTAGACAAGATACTACTACATGCCTCTTCTACACCACCTGTACCTATACATCGAGTTCACCTCATACAAGAGCAGGTATAGGGGAGTCAGAGTAGCTAGTTTGAGGAGCACCAGTACAGTCAGCAGGAGCATCACATACCCTGACAGGTCAAGTCAGTTTACGAGGAGCCTCCGTAGGTGTTTGAGATCAATGGGTTGTGGTACAACCATGACCCCATCAGCAAACAATCGGGGATAGGGAGTGGTCAACCACACCACTCCCTATCTTACCAGGATACCAGCTCCATCCCCACACCGTATTTTGTGCAGTCTCATTCAGGACAAGAATACCATCCTCAGCAGCAGCAACAACACACATTCTACTCACGCCAACATGGCCTACCACCGCCTTACACCTCACAATACCACCTCAAGCAGCAGTATCGGCAAGGCCAACAGAGCCAGTATAGGTAACAGAATCACCCATCCTCCAATCAACAATAGACCCCACCCACGAGTGATTTGGGTCCCTCATCTTGGCCATTCAGTCTTTGACCGACAGGGTCCCGCAGATGCGGAATGATTACAATGGCATAAGGACAGATCTGAATCGTGTCTCACACCACCAGGATCAACATATGGCACTAAGGACTCCAATTCCGTCCCAGGTTCAGGCCAATACCAATATCTTGAATAGGGGTCAGGAACGACCACGAGTTCAGATATACTATTCACATTATTCCCTCTCTGAACATGAGATCCTTTTTTATGATAATGTGAATCATATGTCCCTCAAGAGTGGAAAGACTGGGACCATACCTGATCGAGTATGGGAATATGAGGAGGCAGAGGAGCAGCACCACCATCACCAACACCATCATCGTCAGTAGAATAAAAGGGATTTAAAATCCCTAAAATATAAAAAAAATCAGAAAAACAAAAAAGAACAAAAAAAACAGAGAGGAGCACCAGTAGTGAATAAGGCAAGCTTGATGAGGAGCTTGCACCTCCATCTGAGGAGGGCACGTTTCTTTTCATGAATTTCTTTCCAACCAGAGTCAGAGTCATAGTCATGTACAAAACTCAGTTTCCCGTTTGAATAAAAATATTTCATTTTCAGAATCTGAGTTGTCTTCAATAATCCGTTCCCCCCCATGCTCGGAAGGGTGGAGATAAGAAATCAAAAAATACAAAAAGATGACCCTAAGATGGAAGATTTTTGCAACAAATACATCAAGCTCGCAATCCCCTTTGAGAAGTATGTCGATATGACACCTGCATTCCAAAAGTACCTTAAGGTTAGATGCACACCTATAAGGGTCAACAGGAAAACAAGAAGCTGTGTTGAGAAGCACGTTCTGTCAGTAGCCACACTTGCACCATTAAGAATGTGTTTCCAAGAAAATATAGGGACATGGGTGCCCATTATATGGTGAGTCATGTCGATGACACCACTTTTACATGTACTCTATTGGATAATGGATCCTCAATTTACCTGATGCCAACAACCCTTTATGGGTGGCTAAATCTAGGACCTCTAAGAAAATTGAGAGCCGTACTCCAGTTTACTGATAAGTCCACTAAGAGGTCCACGAGAGAATTGAGTAACATTATCATAAACATCGAGAATCTAGCCATTACTGATGAGTCCCTCTCCTCTGTAGAGAATCTTGTACATGAGACAATTTGCGAGATCCTTTGGAAAGAACAAGTGCATATCATACAGAGAGTGCATCCCCCCTACATCTTCGATGACATAGAGGCCAAATGGGGCATGTCAGTACTTTCCCCTCAAGGACAATCAGAGTATGAGGATGACGAGTTGGACATAGCTTTTGCCGATTGCTTGGATACGTTTAACGACCCGACTCCAAAGCGAATCAGTTGGTGGCAATTACTTCAAAGACATATCCAACCACTATTAGCACAGAGCTAGAGTTGATTGAGCCAGATTTACTTGATGACCACACTTTGCCTGAACTCAAACCACTACCCATAACACTAAAATATGCCTTCCTCGTGGGATAAGAGAATAAGTTTCTGGTCATCACCAGTTCCCGCTTGATTGAGGAGAAGGAGTCTCGCTTGCTAGAGATACTGGAGAAAAACCGCAAGGCAATAGGCTGGAGCATATCCGATCTCCACAGGATAAATCCTGCTCTGTGTTCGCATGTTATCTACTTAGAGAATGAAGCCAAACCCTCTCGTGAATTCCAGCAAGGTTGAATCCAAAATTACGAGAAGTCGTGAAGAAAGAAAATGAGAAATGGTATGACACAGGTTTTATTTATACCATCTTTGATTCCAAGTGGGTGGCACCTATCCATGTTGTCTCGAAAAATAAAAAATTCAGGCGACCACCTACGATGATAGAGAGGAGATTGTAACATGAGTACCCACATCATGGCGTGTCTGTGTGTATTGTAGATGCTTGAGCACTACGACAAAGAAGGATCATTTTCCCCTACCATTTATTGATCAAATTTTAGAAAGATTAGCGGGAAAGGAATTCTTCTACTTCTTAGATGGGTTCCCAGGCTACAACCAAGTAGCTATTGCTCCTATGTGCTAGGAGAAAACTGCATTCACATGCTCCTTTGATACCTATGCTTCCAGGCGCATGCCCTTTGGGTTATTGATGAATCTCCATTTCATCACCTTTATTCTATCATTTTGGCCTTAAAAACCCCAGCAAATGCATGTAAATAGCATTAATTTGTACATATTAGCATTCATTATTTATTGTATTAAATGTACATAGAATAAAGTTTTTAATGCCAAAATTATAGAATAAAGGGAAGAAAAGAAAAAGGAATAAAATATTGCAAATATTTTATGACCCGAACCCCGAGACCAAGGCCAGCATGGAATTGGTCGACAAGGAATAAAGTAGGGGGAGATAAGGGCCAATTATACAATAAATATCTCATTTATTTATTCATTCATTTATGTATTTTTGACACCTATCTTGTATAGAATTATTTATTCATCAAATAAAGAAACTTTGTACATGAAAGTTGTAGATAAAAATGTAAATAAAAATACAAAATTGAGTTTGTATAAAAAGGATACACAGTGTACATTTTATACCCAGAATAAAAAGCCAAAATCTCAACTTCACAGACCCATATCTTGCAAATAAAAACTCCAAATCACCAAAACTCTCTCTTTAATTGTATATAACTTTCCATGAACTATTTAATAAAAGTGGTGTCATAATTTTTGGAGTTCATCTGTAGAAGTTAGGTTTTTGGCCCTCCTTGTACATAATACCTTATTAAAATATTCATTTTATTCAATACCTATTATTTCTACAAATTTCTATTTTTAGAATTTTGCAAATAACGTATATAATACATGTACATATTAAAAGTTCAAGAAAACCAACAAGAATTTGTAAAATAAAATAAGCCTATGTAATACATAGGCAAAATACCTATGTTAAGAATGCATATAAATAAAAAGGGATCTTAATTCTTTTATTATTTATTCATCTACATTTTCATAATAATGTATATATTATTTATAACTTAGTAAAAATACAAAACCAAAACAAAAACAAAATAAAATTCATTAAATAAATAACATGTATATAATATATAGGTGAAATACCTATAAGTATACTTACATATGCATATTCCTATTTATTAAAAAATGTAAATAAACTCCTAAAAATTAAATAAAAATACTTTATACTCACAAAAATAAATTATAAATTTATAAAATAAGCCAATAAAATAATTAAATAAAATAAACAAATAAAAAATAATAAAATACACAAAAATACATGTAAATACATACATATACACATTATTCAAATAACACTATAATAAAACACGTCGAAAAATTCAATAAAAATCATTAATAAATGCTGGATGAAATAATACACATTTTTTATTCTATAAGAAAAAATTAATAAAATCGTTTAAGGTGTCATATAAATCAATTTCCAATTAGATCTCCTATTTTGGCGTCTAGCGGCCGACGTGGGCCAATGGGGAGCCGGCCTTCTTTGAACCCCTGGTCAATTGTCCCATCCAAGCCACCGCGCCTCTGAACTGTCAACTCCCCGATTTTCCTCCAGTTTTTGCGACCATCCCTTCCATCGTTCAGGCTCGCTTCCTTCACAAGAATTGTCCTCTGATCATCCATGATGCCCGCCAAAATCTTAGATCAAGTAGATACTCATTGGATCAGTCAATAATCGCCGGTTAATAAGGCCCCTCGCCAACGTGTATAAATAAGTAGCTCCACCTCCTTCCTCGAATTTGGCCACTTTTAATCCGATCTCAAGCCTTGATTCTAGTCCTGGGACATTCCTCGTGACAGGGGGTGTGTGCTGGTGTCTCGAATCGGCCGGAGGGAGGAAGATTTTGACGCGGCGGAGCTCCGGCGTCCGCCCTGCTCCCTGGAGGCCCCCAGGTATAAGAGTTGTTACTTTTCATGCTTTTTAGTTAGGTTTTAATGTCAGTTTTTAATTTTAGTAGTTAGATTAGTCTTTAGTTAATCATAGTAGGTTAAAAATCAAAATTCGAAGTTCGCCGGAGCTCAACTCCGGCGACTTCTCCACTGTGAAACCAACAGTCTCCGCCCGCCTCGTTCATCCCATTTCAAACCCCAACGCCTTCTCCATCGATCGCACACCTCTGACCAACCCAGGACCTTCGGTCTTGGCGAATCGGGGCTCCACCTCCGCCGTACGCCGGAGCCCCTCCGCCTCACTTCATCTTGCTTCGCAGCTTCAAAACCCCGGGACGAGGAGGTAGCTCTCTCGCCCCCGGTTCTTCCTATGCAGGTACTATGAAGGATAGAGCCCATCTGGGCTCGAATCGATCCAGGAAGAGGTTCCTGGGGGTCCTCTGAAGGATATGGTTAGATCCTCAAGCGCATCACGGAAGCGTGAGCGTCGCATCGAATACGACGAAGAACGACTAGTCGCACTAGTTGTTCTATGCAGCGAAAATTAAAAAATTTTCTTGCGACGAAACCACATGATCCAAGAACACTTCTCGGATCGTCTCGTCTAAACCACAAACAAGTATTAGGTTTATCTCTTGAAGCGTGGTTGCGATCGAGTCTCTAAACAAAGAGACCTCCTGTCTCAAGTCCGATCCGACGGAGGAGACGCTTGCGAGCGCGGGGATGAACCGCGTGCTTCTCGCAATCCATGTTGATGATCCAAGCGGCGGATCTCCTGATCTCGACACACGAGATCCGATGTCTTCTTCACGAGCGGGGCGCACCGAAGGAGACGGAGATCCTCGAGCAAACCATCGGGCAACATAACGACGATGCCGCAGCGATGGAGAACCTCTCTAGGGCATCCATGGTGGACGGCCACATGAGAGAGAGAGAGGACGTGTAGAGAGAATGAGAGAGAGAGAGATTTGTTGCCTCAACTTGTGTGTAAAGAAGAGCAATGGGGTGCCTCTCCTTATATAGGGTTTTGGGATCCATGGATCTCAATCCATGTGTCAACACAAATCCAATGGTCCACATTAATTTGTGTTTCTTTCAATGGTCATGATTTGTTGCTAAAAACACAACAACAATTAATTTAATTTAAATTAAATATATGTTGATAAATCAACACAATTTAATTACAAAATTAAATAATCAATACATGGAGATAATGAAAGGAGAGAAAGCCTCCTTCCATGTGGAGAGGGGGGACGGCCTCCCTTTCCTAATGGGAGTGGTGGTCGTCCACCCTCCTCCATTAGGAAGGTGGCTATTTCACCTTTTATGTAATCTCCATTATTTGCAACAACTTTTGTTGCAAATTATTTCACAAAAAAATAAATCCAATTTATTTTGTGAACATTGCAATCATGCCATTGAAAATTTGTGAATCACATTCACAACCCAAAACAAAATGTAAATTACATTTTCAATTTGATGTCCAATGTGAATCCAATTCACATTAACATTTAATTAACAAATGTAAATTACAAATAGCTCTCTCTTATATATTATAAATCACATTTATAATATATATGACTAATATGGATATTGCTATCCACATTATTCATATCCATGATAATTAAATCATATTTAATCATCTTGGATCTCTATTCTCTTGTGTCCAAATAATATGAATCACATTCACATTATTTACATCTTTGATAATTAAATCTCATTTAATTATCTAAGATAAATCTCTTTATAATATGAATCAAATTCATATTACTCATGATAATTCAATCACATTCAATTATCCATTTTCTCAATGCTCGGATACATATATCAACAATAGAATTATTCATGAACTCCTTCAAGGATAATGTGCTTTCTCCGCAGATACATGGAGATAAGGACAGGGCGATTGTATTGTTCCACGTATAGTGACATGGATATTGAGATCGTATCTCAAATCCAGATCGCGGGCCTCCCATAGATGCTTGATTAAATCAAGATCGTAAATCTAATCTTCTCATTGTATCTGAATCACATTCAGATCAATGTCCAACACTTGGACCAAGATCAGATCACTTCTCTACTGAGAGGAGTCACTAAAATCCAGACCCGTTTCATCACTCCCTAGGAATGGAAGCGTCATGGTTATACAATCGTTTATGATCACATCACCCTCATGTATTCCCAATACCTGTACATCCTGCATACTGGAAGACTCAGACTAAACCCGAAGTATTCGATCAACTTTATACTGTCTACTTCATGGTTTTTGTCAGTAAGTTTCTCATTCGATCATTGGGAGTCGGTATCGATCATATACTTTCCAAAAGCATATATCATACCTAGGTCTTGATCATATACTTTCCAAAAGTATATATCAAACCTACAAATTCAGTCAAGCTTCCAAAGCGAGACGACCGTGCGCACGGAATTTGATTCTTCCCAATATCTCATGAGTGAGCTCATGTCTTTCGGTTCAGTAACTGAACCTGTATGATCCCTTTGAGAGATCGTATTACTCATATGCCCTTATATGCACACCAGCGCGCCGGTGTGTAGACCTTGATTAGGTCATCAACCTATTGGTCTGCCAAATGTACATACTTAGACATATAGCAACACATCTGTCTCCGGTCAGAGGATGCGTGCCTATATCCTGACAGCATACGATATAGGACTTTGGTTATCTCGATCTCGTTAAGTCAACTCTTTGACCTAACTAATCTGACACCTCCGAATCTCTATTCCTATGCAGAGGACCTGCATCAAGAGGTCGGTCAGATATCAGCCTTCAGAGATAAGGATTGCCATCTCCTACTCAGGCTGGAGATCATCTCTTAACAATCATCTGACGGTGCTTGATGAGTCCTCAATCTAACTCTTTAGATATTCATTCAAGCACCGGCCTCTATGATTCAATAGTTGAATCAACAGCTGTATGATCATCAAGATGGCCATGGTACATAACCCTAATTGTAGTAAGGGACCTATTATGCAAATTATGTATTCTTCATTTCAGATTAAGGAGTGAATTGCAATAACATTTATTGCATAATGGCTCGCCGTGGGCTCGCATTTCCAACAATCTCCCACTAGCCCAAAGAGCCATTAATGGGCTAATCATTTAAACCCGCACTCATGTGACAATCATAGGCTATTTAGAAAATAGCTAGGTAAGCTGATCAGTCACTCTGTTCCCGCGAGACTATGCCAAGTCCTTTTACGGCACTTGCATATCCCCAGTAACAGTGTTCGCATCTAATGCGAATGTTGCATCTCATGCAACCAATACTCAATCTAGTTGGTTACATTGTCCCTGACATCATAACCAGTATCCCCATAATCCTTATTAGAATACCTTCATTCCCGGAGATCTCTATCTCCTAAGGTATCTAAAGTTTAGACCTTTATAGATCACTATCTACACGGTCTTAAACTTTTGAAGATAAGACTTTGAGATTACTATCTCAAAAAATCTCCTCATCTATGAAGATTTTGTTATTACTGCAATCAAGTGTTTTATCTCTACAGTAGGATTAGTAACAATTTACTACTCCCACTGCATGACAGACATCTGGTATTTGTACACTCTAGCATACACTCAGCTTCTCGTAACTAATGCACAAGTGCAAGTAGTTGTAGCATTTACTTCCTCAACTCTTTGAGGTGCTATCCCTTAAGATAGGTCAGTACCATATCTTAAGGGTTAGAAGCCTTTCTTGGAATTTCTATGAATAGAATATGTCCAAGGTATACTATAAATGTGACAGTCCAATTATCCTCTTCTCTTGGCTTCTGAACAACTTCAGAACTAAGATCTAAGAGGTATCTTTGAAATCATATTTCAAGATATGGAATAACCAGAGAATAAAACACTTATTATTATCCTTATATCATTTTAAATGATCAAGATATCATCTACATTCAGCAAGATGAACACAAAGGCACTCCTACTAAGCTTCACATGGCTCATCAAGATTCTATCTGAAATCATAACAATTATAATTCCATCAAATCTTATGGTCCAACTTCAAAAAGCTTATTTGAGTCCATAGATGGATTCCTTAGTTTGCACACCTTGCTTTCCTCAACCATGAAGCCCTGGGGCTACTTCATGTGAATATCCTCAAAGAGGTATTCGTAGAGGAATGCAATATTGACTTACATCTTGAAGATGCAATAGTCAAGTTGTGTAGCTAAGGTTAGCAACATTCTGATGATTTTAAACATGGTCACCGAAGAACAAGTCTCATTGCAAGCAATGTCTTCTCTTCCGGTGTGTGGCTCATGGCTACGAACCGTGCTTTGAAGGTCTCTACCTTCTCATCAGGTTCCCTTTCTCTTGAAGATCCATTTACACCTTTACAGGTCTTACCTATATAGGTGGATCCTATAGGGTCCAAATACAACACTTGTATATGAAGTCTACTTTAGACTTTTATTGCTAACATCCATCTATCCATGCTATGATCTTTAGAAGCTTCATCACATGAAGTTCGATCATTGTCAGATTTCTCTGACACATGGAATCCTTCCTCAAACTCTTTTGAAGAGGTTTTAGTGTTTCATCTTCAATTATCCTTTTAGTTTCCAATTTCAGAAGCCTCATTATCTTTTCAAGATTAAATGAGTTCCTACACTTCATTTTCGTCTTGATTCTCAAGAGTCTCAACCTCCAAGAATCACATTCTCAGAGATGAGATATTTCAAGAATCTCAAGGTCATAAAGTAGGTATCCAATACCATCCTTTATTTTCCTAATGAAGCAGCACTCTCAAGTGCTAGATTCCATCTTGCATGGAACCTTATTAAGGATATATATTGTAGTCTCTACTACACATATATACCTGGAAACCAAGGGATAATTATGCTAAAAATCATCATTGATAAGATCATGTCACACATGATCCAATTGTATCTCCCTATAACTCTATTGAGTTAGGAGGATTGAGATAGAAATGATATTCATATCTCCATAAGGTATCCTTTGAATTCATCTAACAGGTACATGCTACCTTGATTAGATCAAATTCATTTTATCTTCCTTCAAACTTTGGTTCTAAACCAAAAATAATGAAATCTTTGAACATTTCAAAGGTTTCTTAGGTGAAGAGAAGAAATCTCATATCATACATAATCATCAACAGATATCACATATCCATAATGTTTACTATGATATAGATGATCTACATACATCAATATGCATGAGATCCTGAATACCTTGGCATCTTACACCTTTCTTTAAGAAGGGTGTATTGGACATTTTACTTTGAATACAATATTCATAAGCATGTAAGCTTTGAAATTTTAGACATTCTAAAGTTTCATCTCTTACTAGCCTATTGATCAAATCAATAGACAAATGTCCAAGGCTTGATGCTAGATCATTGTCAAATGATCTTCATCCTCCTATTGATCTTAAGGTTTAATTTCAGTATTTACAAATGTTAATGAACCATTCATTAATTTTCTAATTTAGTGAAGTCCACTAGATTATTAGATTACTATCTGAAATATATACATCATAACTCTTTATGATAGTTCTTTCTCAGATTCATGTTTATTTCTAACATTTAGAAACAAACAATGAGTGTATTCTTATATCTAGGTCATAGAGACATTCTCTAAGACTAAGGACTCTCCCACTGAAATTAACAAGTCTATCAATCCAACAGAGATTGTTACAACAATTGCATCAATATCCATGTGGATAACTATAAACCTTTAAGATCAAATTTTCCAGTCTTCTAAAACATATGCAACCTATTGCAAATGTTATCAGAAGATTGAGATACAATTATTTAACTTTATCTTATCAATGATTTATGTAGATTAATCTGATGCTCCATCCGAGTCCTTCTCTAAGGATTCTAGATAGACTTGATAGTCATACTATCAACACATCAACTTATTGCAGTATTGGCATTCATCCAACTCTTCGGATGACATATGGAAGTCATAGATGTATAGTCAACTCTTTGATTATACTTCTTACTCGGGTCCAACCCACGCTTCCACTGCGCTCCCTTTATCTATAAGCAACCATTGCTTAAGACTAAGGATCTCTTATGTAAGAGCATTTAAACATTTATACAGGCTTCATTAAATTCATATAATATGAATATTATGAAGCTTCATGAATGACCAGAGTATAGATAGTAGAATGATGACACTCATCATCTACATCCATCTAAACTCTTAAAACATAGGTTCAGGTAGGTACTCAAACAATTTGAATACATCATCTCTTATAGAGCCACCATTCTGCATGATGCAGTGAACCATCTCATTCATGTTAAATGTCAAGAGCACATAAGTATGCCAGAATATCTTCATTGATTTTACAAGGATTATATGACAATTATGATCATCATCAACATGTTACTTCCAAAGTACATTTGATGATAGATCAAGACTATAGAGACACACAAACCCTAGGGTTGTAGTCCTATTATCTATTTAATTGTCATTCCTCAATATTATGAGGAAACTTGCACATTGCAACCACATACATTATGTGTCCAATTGCAAGTACAATATCTGGATCATGAGTCCAATCCATGATATTTTACTGGTTATTATTGAGTATATCATTGAGTGGGTTTTAATGAAGGATTATCTGAAATAAGAAATTTGCATAAATATATAAATATATATATTTTACTTTGATTTAGGATTTTTTTATATCAAAGTTGTCTTGTCTTGTCAACACTGAAAGTTCATTCCCTTAATCACTTTCAATGTAAGAGATATACTTACCATTAAATCTCAACAAGATCTGGGATCTCCTTCCTTATCTTTGTTGCATCCCAATAATATGAGAACCTACAACTCGGATAAAAAGAAGAGGGAACACATTCCGCCTTGCAAGTCCAACTTGCATCTCCCAATTCGGTCTTTAACACCCGGGCCCACCACCCCTAAGGCAATGTTGACCCGTCATTAATTGAACCAACCGTCAACAGGAATACAACTCGCTATGCGCAATCCAATATCGCCCCAATAATATGAGGACCCGATATTGGGGTCACTACGCATACGTCCTTACTCTTTCGAGAAGCGAAGAGCCCGATCCAAATGGATCGTATGCAGGAGCTGTCACTTCGGACAGGCGTCTCCTACATACAATATCTGGCGACGGAACCCTTCGCCTTGACGGGAGACCATGGATGTCACTTATGTGATCCTCCATATCATATTCAAATTCTAATTAATCATTATGAATCATATTCATTATGATTAATTCTTCCAAGGGAAATAACACATCTATTTATAATAGAGTGTCATAATTTTAATTGGATTCCAATTAATCTAATCATATTAAATTAATGATCCAATTAATATCCAACAAACATTTTTTTTAATTGTTACTTGAATTATGGTATTATCTCAAATACGTATTATTTCGAATTTTAATAATTAGAAATACATCATGATTTCTTAAGCATTATACTAACCCTACCCGCTGTCATGGCCAGTACCGACGAGAGTGGGACGGACCACATACGTTGCAACCCGCAACCCCAATGCTCTCCGACTAGACACCATATCCACCTCGGGAAAGGATAATGCAAAATAGATCATTTTGTACTTGAGATGATCATCGGTTCTTCAACCGAAATTATACCATATAGTAATAATCAAAACAATTTTGATTAACATTATAATGAGATTTGCTAAACAAATCCCAAGTCCTATTCAAGCAACATGTTTGTTGGAATGTTGATCATGTAGATCATGTAACCAATCTTGATCTAGATCACATCTAATCATTTGTTGGTTAGGGCAAAGTCATTTAAGGACATAATTATCATTAAATATTTCACAAATATTTATGCATAATTATTCCAGGAAATTAAACAATTTAATTTCACTAATTAATTAAATGACAATCACTAGGTTCTTGATTAGGAAAGTATTTTCAGCAGTGACCCTCACTTACTAAAAATACCATATCTCAATCAATTTAAATCCAAATTAAGCAAAGTAAATTTCTAAAGTTTGCTAACTTGATTTAAAACAGAACACAAGTGATTTGCACGCATTTCAAGGCGTTTCAAATCCGCAATTAACATCTTAATTACGTCATGATCCGCAGTCCCCGAAACAGTGGATACATGTTCACTAAAATGAGCATATCTAGAGCAAACGGAATCGAAATCACGCAAACTCAGATCCTACGGTTTCCTTATTTAATGGGGAACAAAATCCAATTATTATTTTCGTCTTTAAATAATTTAAATAGTGCCGAAAATAATATCAAAACAGAGATGCGAAAATGAAATGCAAGAAAACTTTCGCAAACCCTAATGAACCCAAGTCGTCCTCGGTTTATGGATCGTATCCAAAACCACCAACCTGGCTCTGATACCACTTGAAGGATATGGTTAGATCCTCAAGCGCATCACGGAAGCGTGAGCGTCGCATCGAATACGACGAAGAACGACTAGTCGCACTAGTTGTTCTATGCAGCGGAAATTAAAAAATTTTCTTGCGACGAAACCACATGATCCAAGAACACTTCTCGGATCGTCTCGTCTAAACCACAAACAAGTATTAGGTTTATCTCTTGAAGCGTGGTTGCGATCGAGTCTCTAAACAAAGAGACCTCCTGTCTCAAGTCCGATCCGACGGAGGAGACGCTTGCGAGCGCGGGGATGAACCGCGTGCTTCTCGCAATCCATGTTGATGATCCAAGCGGCGGATCTCCTGATCTCGATGTCTTCTTCACAAAAAAATAAATCCAATTTATTTTGTGAACATTGCAATCATGCCATTGAAAATTTGTGAATCACATTCACAACCCAAAACAAAATGTAAATTACATTTTCAATTTGATGTCCAATGTGAATCCAATTCACATTAACATTTAATTAACAAATGTAAATTACAAATAGCTCTCTCTTATATATTATAAATCACATTTATAATATATATGACTAATATGGATATTGCTATCCACATTATTCATATCCATGATAATTAAATCATATTTAATCATCTTGGATCTCTATTCTCTTGTGTCCAAATAATATGAATCACATTCACATTATTTACATCTTTGATAATTAAATCTCATTTAATTATCTAAGATAACTCTCTTTATAATATGAATCAAATTCATATTACTCATGATAATTCAATCACATTCAATTATCCATTTTCTCAATGCTCGGATACATATATCAACAATAGAATTATTCATGAACTCCTTCAAGGATAATGTGCTTTCTCCGCAGATACTTGGAGATAAGGACAGGGCGATTGTATTGTTCCACGTATAGTGACATGGATATTGAGATCGTATCTCAAATCCAGATCGCGGGCCTCCCATAGATGCTTGATTAAATCAAGACCGTAAATCTAATCTTCTCATTGTATCTGAATCACATTCAGATCAATGTCCAACACTTGGACCAAGATCAGATCACTTCTCTACTGAGAGGAGTCACTAAAATCCAGACCCGTTTCATCACTCCCTAGGAATGGAAGCGTCATGGTTATACAATCGTTTATGATCACATCACCCTCAGGTATTCCCAATACCTGTACATCCTGCATACTGGAAGACTCAGACTAAACCCGAAGTATTCGATCAACTTTATACTGTCTACTTCATGGTTTTTGTCAGTAAGTTTCTCATTCGATCATTGGGAGTCGGTATCGATCATATACTTTCCAAAAGCATATATCATACCTAGGTCTTGATCATATACTTTCCAAAAGTATATATCAAACCTACAAATTCAGTCAAGCTTCCAAAGCGAGACGACCGTGCGCACGGAATTTGATTCTTCCCAATATCTCATGAGTGAGCTCATGTCTTTCGGTTCAGTAACTGAACCTGTATGATCCCTTTGAGAGATCGTATTACTCATATGCCCTTATATGCACACCAGCGCGCCGGTGTGTAGACCTTGATTAGGTCATCAACCTATTGGTCTGCCAAATGTACATACTTAGACATATAGCAACACATCTGTCTCCGGTCAGAGGATGCGTGCCTATATCCTGACAGCATACGATATAGGACTTTGGTTATCTCGATCTCGTTAAGTCAACTCTTTGACCTAACTAATCTGACACCTCCGAATCTCTATTCCTATGCAGAGGACCTGCATCAAGAGGTCGGTCAGATATCAGCCTTCAGAGATAAGGATTGCCATCTCCTACTCAGGCTGGAGATCATCTCTTAACAATCATCTGACGGTGCTTGATGAGTCCTCAATCTAACTCTTTAGATATTCATTCAAGCACCGGCCTCTATGATTCAATAGTTGAATCAACAGCTGTATGATCATCAAGATGGCCATGGTACATAACCCTAATTGTACTAAGGGACCTATTATGCAAATTATGTATTCTTCATTTCAGATTAAGGAGTGAATTGCAATAACATTTATTGCATAATGGCTCGCCGTGGGCTCACATTTCCAACATCCTCTTCTTCACTGACCTCGTCCGAACGACTCGGACCTCCAGGAGCCATGAGAGACCCATCAGTCGACGTGGAAGCTTCCCAGCTACGTCCAGAATACTTCAGATGTACCGGAGAGCCCTGGAGGAGCCCATGCTTCTCGATCGAAGCTCGCCAGGCGCGAGCTTCTTCCCTGTTCTTCCAGGGAGCTTCAGCACCATCGGATCAGGAGGCGAGGCCCAGTTCGATCAGGAGCCGTCTAATGAAGTTACGTGCCAACCGTCAGATCAGCCCGGATCGTCTAATCCAGGCCCTTCATCGTCGAACCGGTATCCACCGTCGGATGCTTGACGCGTGGATAAGTGGCGCACCCAGCGCCGTTGGATGACACGCCTTATTTGGGGTAAATTTCATACCTAGCCCCTCGCTTTTTGTATTTGTAGTTTAATACCAAAAATAAAAAATCAAGTTGTAAATAAATTGTATAATTTGCAGACGGACCCAATATGTTTTTATATTTGCATTTTAGTCCCTCCGTGCCTCACGTGCAGCGATCACGTGAGGTGCGTGAAATTTGCATGTAAACCCTGCCGTATTTTGTTATTTGTATAATGGTCCTGAAAATAAAAGTTAACATTCAATTTTATTGTGATTTTTGCACGTATGCCCCTGTCAATTATTTTATTTGCAAAAATACCCCTGCCATGCCATTTATTTTTGAATGCTTTGTCTATTTATTTTGTGCTCCGTATTTCTTCGAAAAATTCTGCAAAAATAGATATAAGCTACTGTTTGGTTGTTCTTGCACGCTATATTTTTAATTTTTAATTTGTTGCATTTTTGCATTTATTAAAAATAAAAAATATGCTTTTTATTTACTGTCTAGCTTATAAAATACCAAAAAAATATTAAAACCCCTCGAAAAATCCAAAAAAAAACTAGCTATGGTGTATTTTGACCTATTTCGGTATCCGTCCAAAAATTCCCAAAAATCTCAAAAAGAAAACCTTAAAAATCTAAAAATACCCAAAAACTTCAAAAAAATATATAAAATCAAAGAAAAATCAGAAAAATATGAACTCAGTCCCTATTTATGCTAGGTTTTATTATCTTTATTAGAAAAATAGTGTGGAAAATTTTTGAGGCTGTTTGCTATTTCTAATGCCTATTTTTCTTACAGCCAGACCCTATTCCACTGTTTGCTCCTATTTTGCTGTTTAAAAATATTAAAAATGTATTGAAAAATGCCCAAAAATCGCAAAAACAGTAAGAAATCATGAAAATTCCAAAAAGACTTTATTCCTGAATTTTTGAATATTTTTGAGTATTTTTATAAATATTATAGTACCCCTTTATGTATATATATGTATTTCCTAAAAAGAAATATATATATATATATAGATATATATATCTAACTATTTTTATGTATTTATATACCCATTTACTAACCCTAATATAAGAAAAAGAAAAAAAAATATATTTTATCATACTTATATATACCTATATATATTATATGTATTACAAGCTATAGACTAACCCTCTATGGGTATACATATATTTATATATTTATATTTTATATGTCTATATATATATATATATATTATCTAATCATATTATTGTAAAAAAAATTTAAAATTCAAAAACCCACTTCACACAAGGATGACTCTGAGATACATGTAGGCTATGGTATTTTGTATTGCTCTCTGTGGTTCGACCTCTACATGCTTGTCACTGTACATTTTATGGTAGAGTAAATAAAGATTAATTCACATTTCTTTTTGGATTTAATTGATACATTCTTTCATTGTGGGTTAATTGCTGATTAACTCGGGTTTTCTGCGAGCGGTCACCTCGGCGACAACCTGTTTATATTATTCACGGTGACCCTCGTTGAAAATTCTTGTTATCAGATGGCACCATTGCCGGGGAGCAATGAGCATAGCCTAATTTATTTGTCATTCTTGTGTACATTTTTGATTCATCATTGATTTTGTGAGCAGCTATTCTTATTGTCATTAATCACCATGCTCTATTGATTGATTCATTTATTGTGATTATTTTATTCGGAAGACGTCGTAGTTAAGGTGCAGGAAATGGAATTCCCAGCTGACTTTGTAGTCCTTGATATGGACTCGCCTGCACCCCTGCTCCAGACCCCTATCATCCTTGGCAGACCATTCCTTCGCACTTCAGGTGCCGTGGTTGACTACGGGTCTGGGAAGATCACGTTCAGCTCGAACACCCAGCAGATCACGATGAACATGAACAATGAGCCAAATGCCGCAACTGATGAGAGCCAGGCAACATTAGAAGCAGATTGTGATTTTATTGCAGAGATTAGAGACTCAGTTTTATCATTGGATGATTCATGGACCCGAGAAATCCTCACTCTTGAGGAGGACTTGGAAAGCGCAGTCAGCATATGCTCCGATGATTCTTGGGAGAGATTCTCAGATGCAGGCGCATCTTCTTGACCATTCACTCCAGACCGAACATGATCAGCTTAGCGCAGAATCGTTCGGTGCATCACCGGGATCTCAACAGGATTATGAGGATGGTAAATATATCAAAGAAGTACATTCCACCACCAGCATGGTATCTGAAGTGACAGATAAAGTGGACAGGTCAAAACCAGAACTCAAGCCACTTCCGACAGGCCTAAAGTATACTTTCCTTGCGGGTGAAGAACAAATGTATCCGATCATCATCAGCAGCAGACTGAATTCGGATCAGGAATCTCGGCTTCTCGAGGTTCTAGAAAAGAACCGCAAGGCACTTGGTTCGAGCGTAGCAAACCTCCGAGGGATAAATCCAGCCTTGTGTTCACAACACAACTATTTGGAAGAAGGTGCCAAGCCGTCCTGCGAATTTCAAAGAAGGCTGAACCCTAACCTTCGGGACGTAGTCATGAAAGAAATCACGAAATGGTGTGATGCAGGCTTCATTTATCCCATCTCCGACTCAAAATGGGTAAGCCCATTGCATGTAGTTCCCAAGAAGTCAAGGCTTACCGTGGTCATAAATGAGAAAGGAGAGGAAATTTCAACTCGGGTACCGACATCCTGGCGGGTCTGTGTTGACTACCACCGTCTCAATGCAGCAACTAAGAAGGATCACTTTCCATTGCCATTCATTGATCAAGTTCTGGAAAGATTAGCAGGCAAGGAGTTCTTCTGCTTTCTGGATGGGTACTCCGGGTACAACCAAGTGGCAATCGCCCCTGAAGACCAAGAGAAGACTACCTTCACTTGCCCGTTCGGCACCTACGCCTTCAAGAGAATGCCCTTTGGTTTGTGCAATGCACCTGCAACCTTCCAAAGATGCATGTTAGCAGTCTTCGCCGAGATGGTAGGCAGTTTTCTCGAGGTGTTCGTGGACGACTTCTCTGTCTATGGTGATAGTTTCGATTCTTGTCTTGAGCACCTGGACAGAGTGCTTCAGAAGTGCCGGGAAGTTAATTTAGTGCTCTCGTGGGAAAAGAGCCACTTTATGGTTACTGAAGGTATTGTGCCGGGTCACGTCGTTTCCAAACGTGGCATGGAAGTCGACCCGGCGAAGGTGGATGTCATTTCAAATCTTCAGCCACCTCAGACCTTGAAGAATGTGAGGTCATTCCTGGGGCATGTGGGATTCTACAGGCGATTCATCAAGGATTTCAGCCGCATTGCCCGACCTCTGACAGAACTCTTGTGCAAGGAGACTGAATTCATTGTTGATCAGCCGGTTCTCCTTGCTTTCAATCAGTTGAAGGAGCTTATCACTCAGGTTCCAATCTTACAGCCGCCCGACTGGACTCTTCCTTTTGAAATAATGACCGATGCGTCAGACTTTGCAGTCGGAGCTGTCCTTGGGCAGAGAAAAGACAGAGCGCCCTACGCCATTCACTATGCCAGCAGAACATTAGACGAAGCACAGAGGAATTATACAGTGACCGAGAAAGAACTGCTGGCTATGGTTTTCGCCTTAGAGAAGTTCAGATCCTATTTGTTGGGATCTAAAGTCACCATCTTTACAGACCACTCTGCTATCCGGTACCTACAGCAGAAGAAGGATGCCAAGCCAAGACTGATTCGTTGGATCCTTCTCCTCTAGGAATTTGATGTTGAAATCAAGGACAAGCCTGGAGTCCAGAATGTGGTAGCAGATCATCTCTCCAGAATAGAGCAGCATGAACCTCCTCTAAGCAATGCACCTATCACAGAAACCTTCCCTGACGAAGCCATCTTAGCTGTGGATTCTCTTCCTTGGTATGCTGATATAGTCAATTACCTCGTCTCTGGGGTAATACCTTCAGATTGGGTGAAGAACCAAAAGAACAAATTCATGTCGACCATCCGCTTCTACCAATGGGAAGATCCTCTTTTATTCAGAGAAGGAGCAGATTGTATTTGGTGCAGGTGCATCCCTCAGACGGAGCAATCAAGTGTCCTCGAGCATTGTCACTCGCTCGAATCTGGTGGACACCACTCTGGTGATCGGACGGCAGCCAAAGTACTTCAGTGTGGCTTCTGGTGGCCCACTTTATTCAAGGATGCAGCTGAATTTGTTAAACGATGCACTGACTGTCAGAGAATGAAAGGTACATTCACTGCCAAAGATTCAATGCCCCTGAAAATCATTCAGATAGCAGACGTTTTTAATGCATGGGGCATTGACTTCATGGGACCTTTCCCTAACAGTCAAGGATTTGAGCACATCCTTCTCGCCGTCGATTACATGAGTCGTTGGGTTGAAGCTATTCCCGCTCGAGCCGCCGACAGCCAAACAGTATGCCAGTTTCTGAAGAAGAACATCATCTCACGGTTCAGGATACCGAAGATTCTCATATCAGACAGGGGTAGCCACTTCATTAGCAAAGAGGTCAAGAAGTTAACAAAGGAGTACGGCATCGACCATCGTGTCTCATCTCCTTATCATCCTCAGACCAATGGCATGACAGAGTTATCAAACAGAGAAATCAAGACTATCCTGCAGAAATTTGTTAGGCCAAACAGAAAGGACTGGTCTCAACTCTTGGACTCGATTCTATGGGCTTACCGAACCGCCTACAAGTCTCCATTGGGCATGTCGCCCTATCGTCTTGTATATGGAAAACCATGCCATCTGCCCATGGAATTAATTCACAAGTCTTTATGGGCAATCAACAGTTGTAATTTGGACTCACGCAGAAGTGGTCAGAAGAGAAAAGATGATCTGAACAGGCTCTTGGAATTCCGAGACTATGCATACGATAGCACCTTGATGTACAAGGAGAAGGTGAAATGCTGGCACGACCGGCACATCAGACGAAAGACCTTTGACGTTGGACAGAAAGTGTGGTTATTTGATGCAAAGTTGCGGATATTCCCGGGCAAATTAAAGAGTAAGTGGACAGGGCCCTTTCGAGTTTGTGAAGTGCGTGACAATGGAAGCATTGCTATATCAGAACTGTCTCCTGACACACAGCCATTCGTCGTCAATGGTCAACTCATGAAGCCGTACCTCGAACCAGACACATTCCTGGCCGTTGTTGACTCCGTTCAGCTCATGCACCATGATGACATCTCCTCAGCACCTGCGGCATCGAAAGATTCAGACTATGCAATCCAACAACTGTTTATCTGATTTTCTTTGCTCTTCTTCTTTTCTTCTTTTCCTTTTCTATTTTCTCTTTATATCTAAAAGGTGTCGCCTTGTAGACAGTTTTCTATACTTAGGACGTACTTTGTCCTAAGTATAGGGGGGATGTGCACCCCGAGTCTTCAGTTCATTCCGATCCTCTCCATTGTCTCCCCTTCTTGTCTATACTTAGGAGTATCTTACCCTAAGTATAGGGGGAGACAATCTGAGTACGATCTGTGTATTCCCACCCTTGACCCTCCCTGCTTTATGTACAGACTGCTATACTTAGGATTACTTGATCCTAAATATAGGGGGGACGGTCAACTTCTCATTCATTCATTCCATTCATATTCATTCTTTAGATCTGTCTATACTCAGTACGAGTTATGTCTTTGCTTTTCCTTTCGATCTATGAGGACATAGCTCAAGCTAAGTATAGGGGGGTCGTATATACTGTGTATATACTATAAGCCATAACTCATACTGAAAAATAAAACACTAATAAAAGATGATTGTGAGCTCCTCAGACTCTTTGTACTTATACTGATTATTAAGTCAGAAAAATGTTTTGTGAAAAAAAGTTTTTTGTGAAAAACCTTGTGAAAACTGTTTGAAAAATAGTGTGTACAAGTATTCGACCTTTGAAAAATCAGTTTGGCGTGTAAAATTTATTTCCTTTGCGTGAAAGCAAAATGTGTGAAAATCAGTGTGCAAATGATTGTAAAAATTTGATTGTCAAAGATGTTTTGAAAAACCTATCTATGCTGTGTAAAACCTGGGTAAAATCATTTTCAAAGACGTGTACATATTTGCAAAATTATTTTGGACTAGAGTTCTCAAAATTCTTTTAAAGATTCTCTAATTAGGTCTGAGGAGTCTGCACAAAAATCTCTTATACAAAAATAAGCATAATCCCAAATAAAGCCTATAAGAGCCAAAACCTTATTATACATCAAATACAGTTTTCTTCTTTTGTATATTCTGATTAATAAATCAGGAGAGATACCTGTACAGTATGATTTGAAAAAGAGTGTGACCAGTTTTGAAAAATTTGATGTGAAATGATTTCAATTTGTGTAAAACTGTTTGGACTGCAAAACTTTTTCTTTGTGTGAAATAAAGGATTTGAAAAACCTATGTGAAAAGGTTTTGAAAAATGTTTGTCAAAACTATTGTGAAAAATGTATATACAGGGTGAAAAATCTTTGCAAAAATGATTTTCAAATGAGTGTAAATGATTGCAAAAATTATCGTGTACTATAGTTTGCAAAAATTATTTTCAAAACTAGATATGAGAAATAAAAACATCATGACAAATATTGTGAATAAGATACATGAAATTCTTTTTGAACAACCCGAATAAAGTATTTAATCAAGCCTGCGAAGCCTTTACCTTTTGTAAATAGGGCGGTACGCCCGTGTAAATAATGGTATGAACCTTTTTGTATGTGTCAAGTTTTTATTTGCAAAAAATTTCTTTGTGTAAAAACATTCTTTGATTCTTGTAAACTCTTTGTGAAAAAAAAATTGCATCATTCATTGTGCATAGCATAAGCATACATTCATAATCTTTTTGAGTGAGCTTGATGATTGAATCAGTCTAATAAAGTCTCAAATTGGAGCTTGGTTAGACCTTACTGCACCTAACTGCACTGGAACCTTATGGGAACTAGGTTTAAGGTACTTCAGGTCTATTCAGACTTAATTCCTTGAGAAAGCAGGGCTGGGTTCAAGTCACCTCAGTGGACTAACTAGAACTTTTTGAAACACAAGCATGACTCTTGTCGGCCGTGACCTAACTTGGACACTTGCACCTTTCACTTGGCTCAACTCAGTTGGAATGGTGAGGGGGTTGGATTTGCCAGTATGAGACGCACACGGGTGGAAACATTCGTCCTCGTCTAGGGAGGGAAGTGCACCCCAACCCGGTCCAGTTTCAATGAAGTCGAATGACGGGAGAGTGTGGGTTGCAATAAAGCTTCAAAAGAGGGATAGTCTACTGGCTCAAGAGGAAAATTTCTTGTATATATGCTGCACCATGTAGATATGTTGTACAGAAGCACTTGAAAAAAAATGCAAAAAGAACTCCAAAAAATGGTGGGTCAGATTGAAAATTTAATAACCCCACCGGAGTGTATATAGTTCAATAAAGCAAAAGCTTATGGTATCCATGTTACATCTCATTAAGCTTGCAGCGGGAGACTTAGCTACACTGGTTGAGCTCCCAAAATTCTATACCTCTTATTCCCCCCTCTTCTTGAGCCGGTTGCCACTTGAACTTAGAAGGGAATACCCCGCTCCTCGACGGTAGAGGGCTGGATTGGGGAATCATTGGGTTGTCATTCTGGAGAAGCTAGTCTCTTTGTCATTTCAGTTGAGGAGAGCCACTATCACTTACACTGTACAAGTCAGCTTCATAGTCATAAGGGTTTGCGTATGATGTAGGCTGGTTCTGACATGGCTGTTGAGGTGATTTGAACCAAGTTCTGTGACTCTTGAAGGCTGTTGTGTTTTAGAGCTGGTTCCCGACTAGGTTCCGCACACATCTACACTCAAGGTCTAGCCGGAGCTCAAAATTCTGATTTTGTAAAGAAATGCATTGCACTGAAAGCACCCTTATTCACTCTATCCTTCTTTAATTTCCCTTTTTCTTTTCTTCGTTCTTTTTGTACTTATTGCATAAGTGTTTGCTAGGGACTAGCAAAGGCAAGTATAGGGGGGTGATGAATCTCCATTTCATCACCTTTATTCTATCATTTTGGCCTTAAAAACCCCAGCAAATGGATGTAAATAGCATTAATTTGTACATATTAGCATTCATTATTTATTGTATTAAATGTACATAGAATAAAGTTTTTAATGCCAAAATTATAGAATAAAGGGAAGAAAAGAAAAAGGAATAAAATATTGCAAATATTTTATGACCCGAACCCCGAGACCAAGGCCAGCATGGAATTGGTCGACAAGGAATAAAGTAGGGGGAGATAAGGGCCAATTATACAATAAATATCTCATTTATTTATTCATTCATTTATGTATTTTTGACACCTATCTTGTATAGAATTATTTATTCATCAAATAAAGAAACTTTGTACATGAAAGTTGTAGATAATAATGTAAATAAAAATACAAAATTGAGTTTGTATAAAAAGGATACACAGTGTACATTGTATACCCAGAATAAAAAGCCAAAATCTCAACTTCACAGACCCATATCTTGCAAATAAAAACTCCAAATCACCCAAACTCACCTTTAATTGTATATAGCTTTCCATGAACTATTTAATAAAAGTGGTGTCATAATTTTTGGAGTTCATCTGTAGAAGTTAGGTTTTTGGCCCTCCTTGTACATAATACCTGATTAAAATATTCATTTTATTCAATACCTATTATTTCTACAAATTTCTATTTTTAGAATTTTGCAAATAATGTATATAATACATGTACATATTAAAAGTTCAAGAAAACCAACAAGAATTTGTAAAATAAAATAAGCCTATCTAATACATAGGCAAAATACCTATGTTAAGAATGTATATAAATAAAAAGGGATCTTAATTCTTTTATTCTTTATTCATCTACATTTTCATAATAATTTATATATTATTTGTAACTTAGTAAAAATACAAAACCAAAAAAAAAAACAAAATAAAATTCATTAAATAAATAAAATGTATATAATATATAGGTGAAATACCTATAAGTATACTTACATATGCATATTCCTATTTATTCAAAAATGTAAATAAACTCCTAAAAGATAAATAAAAATACCTTTATACTCACAAAAATAAATTATAAATTTATAAAATAAGCCAATAAAATAATTAAATAAAATAAACAAATAAAAAATAATAAAATACACAAAAATACATGTAAATACATACATATACACATTATTCAAAAAAAAACTATAATAAAACATGTCGAAAAATTCAATAAAAATCATTAATAAATGCTGGATGAAATATTACACATTTTTTATTTTATAAGAAAAAATTAATAAAATCGTTTAAGGTGTCAAATAAATCAATTTCCAATCAGATCTCTTATTTTGGCGTCTAGCGGCCGACGTGGGCCAATGGGGAGCCGGCCCTCGTTGACCCCCTGGTCAACTGTCCCATCCAAGCCACCGCGCCTCTAAACTGTCAACTCCCCGATTTTCCTCCAGTTTTTGCGGCCATCCCTTCCATCGTTCAAGCTCGCTTCCTCCACAAGAATTGTCCTCTGATCATCCATGATGCCCGCCAAAATCTTAGATCAAGTAGATACTCATTGGATCAGTCAATAATCGCCGGTTAATAAGGCCCCTTGCCAATGTGTATAAATAAGTAGCTCCGCCTCCTTCCTTGAATTTGTCCACTTTTAATCCGATCTCAAGCCTTGATTCTAGTCCTGGGACATTCCTCGTGACAGGGGGTGTGTGCTGGTGTCTCGAATCGGCCGGAGGGAGGAAGATTTTGACGCGGCGGAGCTCAGCGTCCGCCCTGCTCCCTGGAGGCCCCCAGGTATAAGAGCTGTTACTTTTCATGCTTTTTAGTTAGGTTTTAATGTCAGTTTTTAATTTCAGTAGTTAGATAGTCTTTAGTTAATCATAGTAGGTTAAAAATCAAAATTCGAAGTTCGCCGGAGCTCAACTCCGGCAACTTCTCCACTGTGAAACCAACAGTCTCCGCCCGCATCGTTCATCCCATTTCAAACCCCAACGCCTTCTCCATCGATCGCACACCTCTGACCAACCCAGGACCTTCGGTCTTGGCGAATCGGGGCTCCACCTCCACCGTACGCCGGAGCCCCTCCGCCTCACTTCATCTTGCTTCGCAGCTTCAAAACCCCGAGACGAGGAGGTAGCTCTCTCGCCCCCGGTTCTTCCTGTGCAGGTACTATGAAGGATAGAGCCCATCTGGGCTCGAATCGATCCAGGAAGAGGTTCCTGGGGGTCCTCTTTTTCACTGACCTCGTCCGAACGACTCGGACCTCCAGGAGCCATGAGAGACCCATCAGCCGACGCGGAAGCTTCCCAGCTACGTCCAGAATACTTCAGATGTGCCGGAGAGCCCTGGAGGAGCCCATGCTTCTCGATCGAAGCTCGCCAGGCGCGAGCTTCTTCCCTGGTCTTCCAGGGAGCTTCAGCACCGTCGGATCAGGAGGCAAGGCCCAGTTCGATCAGGAGCCGTCCGATGAAGCCACGTGCCAACCGTCAGATCAGCCCGGATCGTCTAATCCAGGCCCTTCATCGTTGAACCGGTATCCACCGTCGGATGCTTGACGCGTGGATAAGTGGCGTACCCATCGCCGTTGGATGACACACCTTATTTGGGGTAAATTTCATATCTAGCCCCTCGCTTTTTGTATTTGTAGTTTAATACCAAAAATAAAAAAATCAAGTTGTAAATAAATTGTATAATTTGCAGACAGACCCCCTATGTTTTTATATTTGCATTTTAGTCCCTCCGCGCCTCACGTGCAGCGATCACGTGAGGCGTGTGAAATTTGCATGTAAACCACGCCGTGTTTTGTTATTTGTATAATGGTCCTGAAAATAAAAGTTAACGTTCAATTTTTTTGTGATTTTTGCACGTATGCCCCTGTCAATTATTTTATTTACAAAAATACCCCTGCCAGGCCATTTATTTTTGAATGCTTTGTCTATTTATTTTGTGCTCCGTATTTCTTCGAACAATTCTGCAAAAATAGATATAAGCTACTGTTTGGTTGTTCTTGCACGCTATATTTTTAATTTTTAATTTTGTTGCATTTTTACATTTATTAAAAATCAAAAATATGCTTTTTATTTACTGTCTAGCTTATAAAATACCAAAAAATATTAAAACCCCACGAAAAATCCCAAAAAAAAATAGCTATGGTGTATTTTGACCTATTTCGGTATCACTCCAAAAATTCCTAAAAATCTCAAAAAGAAAACCTTAAAAAATCTAAAAATACCCAAAAACTTAAAAAAATGTATAAAATCAGAAAAATATGAACTTAGTCCCTATTTATGCTAGGTTTTATTATCTTTATTAGAAAAATAGTGTGGAAAATTTTTGAGGATGTTTGCTATTTTTAATGCCTATTTTCTTACAGCCAGACCCTATTCCACTGTTTGCTCCTATTTTGTTGTTTAAAAATATTAAAAATGTATTGAAAAATGCCCAAAAATCGCAAAAACAGTAAAAAATCATGAAAATTCCAAAAAGACTTTATTCCTGAATTTTTGAGTATTTGTATAAATATTATAGTACCCCTTTATGTATATATATATATGTATTTCCTAAAAAGAATATATATATATATAGATATATATCTAACTATTTGTATGTATTTATATACCCATTTACTAACCCTAATATAAAAAAAGAAAAAAAATATATATTTTATCATACTTATATATACCTATATATTATATGTATTACAAGCTATAGACTAACCCTCTATGGGTATACATATATTTATATATTTATATTTTATATGTCTATATATATAA